>VWZV01012926.1:244313-281580 GCA_013397155.1 Irena cyanogastra | reverse complement strand
CAATGTATAAAAATCCATAGCACAAACCGGTGCTGTCAATAATACACAGAAATTGTAAAAGAACTGTTGTGTAACTGGATTATTTTACTAATTTTTTTTCACTTTTTTTAGTGGGTTTGTCATTTTAAATATGTGCATTTAATATAGCTGTATGGCTATAGCATATTAATTAAGAATATTCAAACTAATGGCATTTTATCCCTGATCTTCCAGCTAAGACATTTAGGAAATGATGAAGTACACATTGTCTGGTCAGAACATACTCGAGATTATAGAAGAGGAATAATTCCAACAGAATTTGGTGATGTTCTGATAGTTATCTATCCCATGAAAAACCATATGTTCAGTATCCAGATCATGAAAAAGCCTGAGGTAAGGATTTGTTTTCTTTTGTGTGTCCTTCATGCATTTAACATGAACTAAGTTTTGGTTAGAATCTGAGGTTTTGGTATAATATATTGATCCAACAAGGTGTTGTCTTAAGCATGGACAGTTGTAGTGGTGGTAGGAGGGAAAAGGAAGAGCTCAATGAGTACAGTGCATAGTAAAATAAGTAACTTGAAATTGCAAAGGCCTGATGCTGTAAAGCATATCTGCTAACAACATAATCTGGAAACAAAACTAGAATATTCTGCATGGTTATTTAAATATTACAGTAAACTTGTTGAACTTTTTAATCAAATTTGACACATAACCGAGGTAGTTGAATAATGGCCTGTTCCAACTTCCTCCATCCTTATCATATTCCCCTTTTTCCTCTCAAACCTATTTTTTACTTTCTTCTTATCTCGGCACTAGAATTTGGAGATTAATTCAGGAAAGCAATTAGGCATGAGAACACACAGTCTTTCTAATGACTGTTCCTCAAATGTCATTGTTGGGCCTGTTCTTAAAACAGTGGTCTAGTGTTGTGAACCTTAAACTGACTGAGTAAAAGTAGTCATGAGTTTTTGTACTGCCTAACTTCTGTGTGTGATGTCACTTGCCATGAATTTCTATACTTTATTAAAATTACTACTACGAGTACTCAAATTAATAAATGGGGTGGCAGAAATGGCAGAAATAGAGGAACCTCATTATGATTACTTCTATCTATTGATAGGCATGAAATAATAATCAGTCTTGTTATTGTTAGATTACTTATATTTTTAACTAATAAATATATTCTTTGTTTTACTGTTTTAACTACAAATAGTTGTATTAGTGGGAACATGCAAGTTAAGAAGAAAAGCAAAAATTGCTGAAAACAGGGATTGTTGTTAGTCCAAGAAGATGTCCTTGTATGTGAAAAAAGTGCCTTCCATCAGATTTCTGTATTCTCAAAACTATAGTGAATGACTAATGGCAAAGTAATACAGAGATCTAAAATTCTTTTGCAGCATTTGTATCCTTTTAGCAGGAACCATATCTAGTGTACACTGCTCCCTTTGCTGAGCTGATGCACAAATTTTGCTACTCTTCTCCTGCTTTATGTCAGCAGCTTCAGAACTTTATTCACATGTACAGGAAATGAAGAAACTTAAAATTGAATGTTTGTTTTATTTTGTTTTAATTGCAAAATGATGATTGATTAGAGAGAAATGTAATGCCAAAACGTAAGCTCTATCTGTTCTGCTCACCTTTTGGGGGCTAGCTATACTGAATATTGAGGTTTTCTACTTAACTCACAAACAAGGTTTTACAATTAGGCTCCAAAGAGGCAAAACTTTCACCACAGATTTCTTCTGTAAAGGGCTTTTACGGTGTTTTTGTTTAGATAATGTAGAAAGGAAGAAGAACAGAAGAAAATAGAAGATGAGGGTCAATACACCAGTAACTGTATGACACTTTCACACTGGGTTGGTCCTTATAGACATGTTAATAACTAGAGCAATGATAAAAAGTATTTTAGGATTTGAGTAATTATTTCTTTTGCTTCTTACTATCTATAATATTATCATCTAGCCTATCAACCTCATAAACATTATATCCATGACTGTTCCTAGGACTTTTGCAGCAAATGTTGGAAATGATCTTTGAGACATTCGAATAGTTACTTAATTTTTTTCAAATGCTGTGTTATCTGTTGCCAAGGATATCAAGCAGTTATATGGCTGTATATTTCCACAAGAGAAAAGGTCTGACTTGCAACACAATAACTGGTTTGATTATCTAGCAATGAGGAGGGGAAAAGACATATATTTGAGTGCTCTATTGTTAATGTTGATTGCTAATTGTTATAGCTACGATCTTGTCTTGCTTTATGTTGAACTTCTTAATTTTTTATTCAGGTTCCATTTTTTGGTCCACTCTTTGATGGTGCTATTGTGAATGGAAAAATTCTGCCTATTATGGTTCGTGCAACTGCTATAAATGCAAGCCGTGCACTGAAATCATTAATCCCATTATACCAAAACTTGTATCCTTTCACTCAAATGGTTTCCAAGGCATATACATTCCCTTGCAGTTCTACAGATATGATATTTTTTTCTTTTTTTCAGATTAATATAGGGAAAATTTATTTTTTTAAAGGGTGATGGTGCCTTTAGGGAACTTAAACCCATAGAAGAGCATTCAGATGAAGACCAGCTTTTTTTTAATTAAATAAAGAATAGATTAAGTGCTGAAAAATTGCCTGTTTCTAATGTTTTGTAGCGTGGACTTGTCATTTTTTGTTAACAAAATTATTTTAATGACCATTTTGTGAATAGTCTTTCTAAAATAGCGATATCATTGTGTTAATAATCTTTCTTTCCTTAAGATATTAAGTGTTTATCCAGTATTAGTGTGACTTAGTTTTGTTTTCTAGTTCCAAGAATTCTGCTTTTCTTCAAGGGGAGAAGTTTATGAAATTTCCATCATACAGATTTTGTTACTCAGCTCAAAATACAAAGTTGATGTCAAAATCATGTTAATGTCTTTGTAAATGTATCAGAAAAGGCTGTCTCTTTTCTGTTGTTGTTGTTGGAACTGAAATTGTATGTTTTGGAGGAGCTGCTCTTGGAAGAATAGATTTATCAACCATAAATTTAAAAACAGAAGGTAAGTCAGTCACTTATACCCCTTTTCCTTACTTTAGATTGAGTTCTGTTAGTTAAATCAACAAGTTAAAATCAACCTGTTAGTTAAATCAACAAGAAATTTTTGAATTTCATAAACTGAAAGGTAAGTTTAAATTTTGATCCAAAAGAATTTTGTGCTTAATTTCTAACTAAGCTGTAAATACTAGTTCTTGTCCTGTGATAGATTATTGCTAAAATACTATTTTTTCTGTGGCTGACTATTAATACTTGCAGAGTTTTGGATTAGATATGATGAAGTGGTTTTACAGATGAATGATGGATGTGTTTTATGTGATCACATTAGGTGATGTTTGTGCCATTTCTGTAGATGACACATGTTGATTCATTGTATTTTCATGTTTGGAAAGGTCCGAACTTTCTGTCATTACTCAAGTAGCTCAGTCAAAGAATTTAAAATGTATTATCGTTATCATCATCAACCATCAAAAGTGATGGTTTAGAGCATTATATTGATGTATAGGGATGAGCAATTGGAAAACAATTTACTTTGAAATAGTGAACTTCCAGTACCAAAAAACTCCCCTCAGACTTGTATGTTTAAACTTCACAGAATATGAAAGGTTTATTAAATTCCTTGGACATAGCTTGCCAGCTCAGTGTCTAGGAATTGGCCAGTTCCACGGAGTTGTGCCTGCAGTTTTAATTCAGTTCTCCAAATTGCACTTTTTAGTATGCATCAAAGCACAGCGTGTCATTTATGACATAATGTGGCCTCCATTAAAATGCTGATAATATGTCTCCTGGTATGGTTAGCCTGATAAGTGGAAAGTATTATGTGTATTCAATTTTAGATAGCATTGGTTGGTGGGTTTCATGTCATCACTTGGTAAGCTTATGAAGTACCAGTTGACTGGACACTGATATTAAAGGATGCCTTTGTTAAGTCATCGGTGGAATTGTTTTTCCATCTGGCTTGAAGTATCTTGTATTTACTGCATGGTATAATAATTTAAAAATGAAAATGGGGTTGTGGGAAGTTCCTTAAAACCTGTTTGCTTGGTGTGAAATTAGAAAAAAACTCTACAAGCTTTCCTGGCTTGAATTAGGCTCTGATGGAGTCAGTTGTGTTAGTAGAGAATAGCAAAAAATGCTAAACTTCAAAGTCTGCCCTAAGTCTCAGTGGTATAAAAACATCTTGATTAAAAATGTCATGGCCATACTGTTGGTGTTCAACCCATGGCCAGACTCAAGATCAAGAAGGAATTTCCCTCATACAAGAATGGCTAAGAGTGGTGGATGTTTCCTGTGAAATGGACATGGTCTGTTATCTAGGAACATTTGAAAGTTGAATCTAATTATGTTCCTGTGATAGCAGGGAGTTGAAGACATCAAGGACTGTCTTTATTGTCTCCTGCTTTTTTTCCTCTGAGATATTTTAGCTGTGGCTGCAGCAGTTCACTTCTGGCTTTTAAGTTTGTAGTGGACTAAAGGGTGTGGGGAACAGGCGTATTTTATGGTCTGTGGTTAAATAGCTTTTCTGGAGACACTACCGGAATTAATGTCTGTTGCGGAAGACAGACAGGATTCACTAATCAAGGTGGCCTTTCCTTGTGCTGGAATATTGCTGGAGCCGAGGAAAAGAAGGCTCAGAGTGGCAAAAACAATGCATTTGAAGAGGGAGGAAAAAGGGAACAAAAATGCTATACTGCAGAAAGTACACAAAATGGAAAAGTGAAGCTGATGATCAAGGATTTCCACCCAGGACCATAACAGTGTCAGTGAAAGAGAATTCTGAAGTGATGTTCTTGAAACTGATCTTCATTTACTTACTTATGAATCCCTAATATACTGAGCAGTGTTAGTGTATTAGAATTTGAATGAAGGTTAATAGATATCCAGTTGAATGTGAATGTCAGGGGCACGAGAGTACTTGAGAATTGTCAAAGAAACAGATGTCAGGCACTGCATTTATGTATTAGCCCTTCTTTTTACGGTAGTAGACCAGCAGAAATAGTTAATTTCAGAGCCAGCATGAGTGTACAGATGTCTCTCTGCCTGCAGGTGTGTGGTTTATTTTCTAGTACTGTGTAATACTTGGTGGGCACTTTTTGACTTAGTAGGGAGTTAAAGATATATATGTAAGCCTGTGCTTATCCATTTTTGAAGAATGTTTATAATATCACATTGTAGATTTGGTGGCGATGGATCACTGTAACCTCTTAATTAAACTGTGTTGATTTTCTTGTGTATGGGATGGGAAAAAATTTAGTTTGGCCCTCCTACTTCCAAGGAGAGCTTATCTACCCTCCGAGACAGTGCATTTTCTAAGTGCAGACCTGACTGAAAAAAATCAGCTGTCATTTGTAATCAGCAGGGATATTCAGTCCTCTTCACATAACCTGATTGCAACTTTTTCCTTAATGCTCTGGTCTGTTAATCACAGTGTGGCAATGGTACTATATGTGAATGGTATAATAATGGTTGCATGGATACCAGAAATTCTGGTCATCTCCCTCTTACAGTCTTCTCCAACTTTGAGTATGTTTCATATGGCCTGAAGTAGCTTTCTGAGACTGACATATTCTGTCAATCAATCACCTTCCTCTTTCTGACGTTATTTTGACATTTCTGGTAGGATACTTAGATAGCAAAACACAGAATTTGATTTTGTTAATGATTTTTAAAGGTTGTATCTGCTCTGTGGTTTTATTCTTTGCTCAGAATACAGTATGTTTCCATATTGTCATGTTCTAAGATTAAAAATCTACTAAATTTATCAGCAAACATTAGTCATGCATGGCAGATGTCCTGCTTTTTTTGATTCTTGACACACTCATTGCTGCAGCTGTTTGAAGAGAATATTGCTATTTTGGGTGGAGTTTTTGCAGTGGTGTGTGGAATTTGCTTTAGTTTCTCCTTCAAGGATTCTCTGGTCCCCCAATAATTTTTGGTAGCCTGGCTCTCTTGTATCGGTACCCCTTCAGGAACCTGTGGCATACATACACATGGAAGCACAAAGTACTTGTGGTGTCTTGCTAATGAAGCAGCAGTAACCCCCTCTCTGTCTCATAGCTGATGTGTTTCTTCTCCTCTTTGCATTTGCCATCATCTTAAGAAGTGCATGCTTGTCTCCTGAGTATGCTCAAGCTGCACATACGCTGGGAAAACTTCTAAAACTCGTAAATGCAGGTGTAATAATGGGACTAAATGTTGAGAACAATCATTTTCACTATGATGTAGAAGAAGAAGAAGGACAATATTTAGGAATTGTTAAGTACTCTTTATTTAGTGAATTGCATTGAAATTCTTGATATGAAGAGTTTTATTCATGGCTCATGTCTCAGACCAAGCACTTTGTCACATTCTGAATTCAGAATCAACCATGTGTGGGAAATGGATCAATACTAAGTATTTGGAACAATAGAAATTGTGGCTTCATGTAAAATTTTATTTGAACTTCCTGAATAAAGAGCAGATGTCAGCCAGATGTCAAGAGGTACACCTTGACAGAGTAGGCACCTTCAGCGATCCAACTTTTTACAATTATTGCAACAAAGCAGGACAAATACTAGAAACCTTGTGAGAGTGAAATTGCAATTGTGAAAGAAATAGTGTCACTCTTTTTCATTGTACACAAATTCTGGAGTGTTGACTATTACTCCAAACTTCAGATGGTGCAATTCAGACGCTCTCTTACATAGTATTCCCCTGTTATAGATGCTACCTAAGACACACAGTAAGAAGCTACACACAGTAAGAAATCCTCTTTAATGTCTTCTAAATCTGAAATTTATAAATATTTTAGAATACCTGGGATATGCAGGACTGTTTTATCCTTAATCATCATAGCATAATTTTCACTTCTTTCTAATTATCTCCAAAGTTTTTGACCTAGTACCAAGAACTGGCATTTGTTTTTGGGGAATTTTTTTGGTCACATGAAACCCATTCATTTAAATAGCAAAAAATAACGCTGCTTTAATTATTCCATCTAAAAATGTTGTACAGTAAATCTTTATCTGAATGATTGGACAAATTAATCTTTATTATCAAAACTGAAAATTTTACATTTACATCCTCCTAACTTTCTTGGTACAGTATGACTAATCAGCTGGTACTTGATGTATTGTAGCTAATCTTTTGACAGATGTCTTCTAGAGAAAGGAAAGGTATTAACCCCGTATGGTGTGTGACAAGGCAGTAACTTATTTATTAATAAAGTAATGTCTGTGAGTGGTTTGTTGAAAGTTTGCCCTGTATTAGAAACTGATCACTCAGAAAAAGCTTTTTTTGTTGAGGTGATACTCAATTGCCCCAAGAAAGGGTTTTGTTAAAACTGATGGTGTTGCTGTTTGTTGTTCCTGCTTGACCATCTCCTGCCTCAAGACAGAATAGCAGGCCCTGGAAAAGTGAAGAAAATGTTTTTTATTAATGACACACAGTGAGCAAAGGCTATTCTTCAGACTTCTGGCTGTTTGTTTCACTTAATTAAGAATATTGTTGTATTTGAATTTTCAAACTCTAACTTGTAAAGATTTTGAAGATTTCTCACTTGTACAGAAACTTAAAAGTTAAAACTGGATAGCACTGATTTTGGCTGTGCCAGTTTCCCTTTCTCCAGGAAGTTTTCTATCTTAAAGCTGCATGAGCATCTCCAAGGAAAAGAATGAAGAGTGGTACTGCATCATGACATCAATGATACTGTGTATCAAATGGGAGAGGCACAAGGGTTGCTCACTCTCATAGTTTTGGTGTAGTGAAAGGAATAATGCATGAAATTATGATTGCTCTTCTAATGTTTTCTGGTTTAGGATTTTTTCATCTGCCAGGAGTCTGGAAAGTTTGCAGTATTTCTGGCAATACATTTTGATACAGGATATTTAATAAGATTTTAACATACCTGTTACTTATTTTTTTTCCTGCCATCACAGGTGAAAAGATACCAGCATTAAAAATAATGCTTGATACAATTTTTTTTAAACTATTTTATATATTTTATACAAATAATTACAAATTTCAGAATTTCAGTGAGTATTTGTTCACTGATGCCTACTGTTGTAGCCTTATCTGATACGATTTCAGGTAAGAGACATGGATGACTGCTTCATATGACCTCTGCTGTTTTTTCCAGAAGAAAATACAGTTATTTCTGAAATCTATTTTACTGTTTAGCAGTGAAAATTGTTTTTCTAGTTCAAGCAAGACTCATAAGGCGCAGAATATGATGTTTGGACTTTCCTGTACTTTGAATTGCTCTGGGTGTTCTCCCAGATCCTAGTTCTGCTCATCACTTATTTGATATTTTAATAATTATAAGTGTGATTGATTGATTGATTGATTGATTAAATGCCTGCATACAATGATGTAACATGAAAAACTGAAGATTTCCAAGATGTTTAGAAGTACAGGATTGTTTTAATGGTCTGTTCAGGTATTTCGGTTTTAAGGAATCATGTAACAGTTTCTCTGCACGTTATAAGAAACCTAAATATGACAGGAAAGTCTTATATCTCTATATATCTCTATAGAGTTGTGTGTGTGTCTCCTTGTAGGTATGCAATGACTGTAAAGATATAGATCTTTACCTTTACTCTACTTTTCCTCTGAAGCAATACATCAAATTAATGTGTTTTCCTGTGATTTCACTAGTATTTTTGAACAAAAAGAGGCTGTTGTAAGGAAAATTGCTGGGGAAAATACCAGAAAGATGTAATACCAGGTTACTTGTATGGCCATGAATGGCTAAAGTGCTCAGAATGACAAACCACTAATGCCAAAAAAAGCAAAATGCATAGTACTTAAATAACTACTGCATTTAAGAATGTTCATGTTCAAGATTAATGTTTTAATATGTTATACAGAAAATTAGTACAGTTTGAAATATCTTATGTAAAGGAATTGGCACAATGACAATGCAGTGTAATAGGATAATCTAAAATAACTTCGTTATGAATAACATCATGTTGAAGTTTGCCCAATTAGAAAAAAAAAAGACTAAATGAAAAAAGAGCTAAGATTCCAAAGCATAAATTGTGCTATTTATGTTTGTTAAGTATGGTTTGAAATCCTGTCTTAGGGACATCTTGCCTAACTATATATCTCATGCTGCTCAGTAAATGAGAAGAGTATTGATTGGCATATGCCGCTTAAATCGATCACCTTGACAGCCAGAATTACAGTAATCTGTCAGTATTAATGACTATCTTTCAAGCCCTGATACCTCTCCTTTGCTTGTCTCATCTTGCCTCAGTTCTGTTTGAAGTGCATTTTCTTGAAACCTCTGGTTTTGTCAGGATAGGTACTTTTGTAGGGTTTTTTGTCCCCTGAGTCCAATTTATTGGCTTGATCATGCAATTAGAGTTAAAATGCAACACCAGGGAGCAAAAGTAGGCAGTGTCCTGTGTAACAATTGGATCTCAGAGGTAGTGCAAGCCTGTTCTCAGCCATCATTTATTAGTTACCTGTTGAAAGAATAGGATTGTTTTGCAATGAATAATTCCAAAGCATCACTTTAAATGCCTTTGATTTTAGCCACTAGAGACAACTGATTGAGCCAACATTTGTGATAGGCTTTTAAACTCTTGTCTTAGTGTTTGTCATATAGACACTTCAAATAACTGCTGGTGAAATACTTGCAGATATGTGTACCAAGCTGCTGTGTTTGCTACATTTTCATGTAGTGAACATAATTTCACAAAATTTCGCTTGGTTTTCGTGTATCTTTAATGTGAGGAGTAAGCTGAAGTGTGACATTGTATTGTTGATCATAACTTTTTGAGTTTGATCATCCAGACAATTCCTGATCCACCAGGTGGTCCATCCATCAAATCCATGTCTCTCAAATTTAGGGACAAGGATATCACGTTGGACAGTGTCAGATGCTTTGCACAGATCCAGGTAGATGACATCAGTTGCTCTTGGCTCGTGTACCAGTGCTGTAACACTCTTGTAGAAGGCCACCAAAGTTGTGCATGACTTGTCCTTAGGACAGCCATGTTGGCTGTCTCAAATCACTGCCTTATTTTCCAATGTGTCTTTAGTATAGTTCCCAGAAAGATCTGCTCCATGACCTTTGCAGGCATTGAGGTGAAACTGCCTGGTCTGAAGCACATGTTAAAGGGGTACAGTTTAAGCACATGGGTTTAATAATGCTGTTGTTATCACAAGATATCTACAACATATTTCAGTCAGTATTACAGCTTTATTTATTAGCTACTCTTCCTTAATGAAATGCATGAGACGCTCTTGAAAGTGGTAAAACCACAAAATACCAAGTTAGCAAAACTGATTGACTGTAGTAATGTCATTTTCTACTAGTAATTGAACTTATAAAGACCTGAATGTTCTGTTGATGTTGTAGACACTTATGGGGGAGACTCAAATCTTTTTGTACTGTTTGGAAAAATATATTCTAGATTCTTTTACTTCTGCATTCTTTCATAAATACAATTCATAAATACATCTGAAGGAGAAATATTGGTTCTACTGCTTTCTCAACAAAATATGGGTAGGTTTATGCCGGTGGCATTCTGTTTTAGAATTGAAGGAGGGCAGTGAGCTACCCTGAAAAGCAGTGACTTACTTTACCAGTCTCCTAGAACTTCTGAATCTGGATATGTCAGTACAGATCCCTTGAGGGAAAGGAATTTTTCTTGTTACAACATGTTTTTAAGGGAGCAAATTTTTGCATGTTGTAAGCTGAAAGTTAGTAGTGGAATCACTGTCATTATAAAATGTGTTTTTAAAGTCTGTAAATCCCTTAAAATTTTTTTTTTCAGAGAGAAGGCTCTGAGTCCTTAAACTGGAATGAAAAAGATAAACTAATCCAATGTTACACAGAGTTGATTGCCTTGTGTGTAACACAAAGTGACAGGTTTTTTGTTAATACCTACTTAACCTTATTAATTAATTAAACATTTTGGGTAACAAAAGCCCTTTGTTAAAATGTTAAGACTCTTGCCCCCTTAAGGTGTTAAAATTCACGTAGATTTCTTTGATGGCTCTCAGAAGTCTGTGAATAAAAGCCTGCAAGATTAAACAATTTTTCCTGACATTTCTGAGATGTAAAGAAATAAATGTTTTTGAACTATTTAAGCCCTGGTTTTACATTGCAAAAAACAGCATTGTGTATTGATTTAATCCTTTCCATAAATTCACCCTCATAACAGATAAGGGATGTGCAAACAGCTTGCAAGATTTGTATGCTAAAACACTAAAAACCATGTATATATAAAAATAAGTATGTGGCATCCCATATGGTTGATTCTGATATTTAAATTGGTGGGAAATGTGGGAGATTGTTTATAACAACCAAAACTGGCAAAACCGTAATGGTTTTGAGATAGAGTGATTTTTGGGGTGAGTTGAATAAGATATTGGCAAACTGTTTCTGCATCTTTCTGCATATGGTAATCAGAACAGTTGGGGCATGCTTTCCAGTGCCAACAGAGGGATTAGATTATCATGGCTACCAAAAAAAAATAGATTAATAGAAACTAGCACATTGGTTGGCTTCATCCTCCTACAGGTCTGTATTTCAGTTACTGAAAAGGGGCTTGTAAAAGGGGCTGGTGGAAATACCTCATTGGAGATGGAACTCACTTCATGTAAAAATATTCACCAGGGTCAGAATTATAGCAAAAAAGATTATAGTTTATTCTGTGTGTGCCATACAGTAGAAAAATGGAATAAGCTAACATAAAGCAAGGATTAAAAGTTAGTGTTACAGTAATTGGAGTTACCATATGGCAATCCGAAGGATGTGAGTCCTAATCATAGCCTGGCCAATCAAATTAATCTCAATATACTTTCTAGACATTGAGAAAATAGTTTAATTGCAATTTAACTGCAGCTGAATGAATCCATGGGTCACAAATACATCTATCTCCTTCTGAATGCTTCTCCTCCCAAACACAGAAGAATGCGTGCTATTAGAAAATAGTTTAATTTCAGCTTGCTAAACCATAGTTACCATCCATCTGTTCATGCCAATTGTGGAAAAAGGTCAGTTTTCAGCAAAGCCATGCACTTCACAGAAGGTATGTGAAGTGAAATTTCACAGGGGACATGATGGATCTTGATTCCTAGTGATAAACCTTTGGGGCCAGCAGGGTTGGCATATGGTTCAGCATGATATGAAGGCTTGGGTTCCCTGGCTTCACTTCTTTGGCGTGGAACTGATAAAACCTGGCTCTTAAGTATTGTTTCACTGGACACCAATCATGGGCAGCAGGAACTGCCCACTTAACTCTCTGTGGGAAGGAAGCCCAGGCTGTGTTCACAATAGTACCATTGTAGTGCTGCAGACTGCTTTCAACAGCTTGACAGCATTAGGGAGGAGAGTGATTAGCTACTTCACTAATTGCTGTTCAAAATATTTAAAAAAGGGAAATAACTGAAAATTCATATTTGTTTCCTTCATTTAAATAGAAGCCTGACTTTGAGTTTTTAAAATAATTCTTAAAATTGACTTAAGCCCTCCAAAGAGGCTTATAAGTAGATTATCTGCTACTGGTACTGCAGCACCCCAAGGTAAAGAGAAAACATTCTCATCAACTATAAAATTTTTAGAAGGTAGTTGTAAAGTTCATTAAAGTACAGATTGGAATTAATGACAGAATTTCTCATGAGAGAAGTTTCCTGTGTTACTAGTAGTGTGGAAGTGTGGAATGGAAAATGAACACATACCTATATGTGCAATCTTTTTACTGGGCAGTATTTAATATTAATATATTTTTTGTGTGATTTTGCAGATTGGAGTGATTTCTTCATGAAAATGCATTTGCTGTTTTTCTCATCAATTAATATGTCTATATATGCGGAGGAGGTATTTAAAGCAGAAATTTAAATACTTAAATGTATGAAAACAGTGAGCTTAAGCATTCAAGCTAATACCAGAGAGTAGAGAATTAGTTTTGCTTCTGTATTCTTTACACCTATCAACCTTAATTACTTGAGTTAAAACTGATGTAATGCCAGATGTCAGAATGAGGATGAATCCCTCTCCCAACATCAGGAGTTACTTCGTGGAGGTGCAGTTCCCCTCTGGCCCGTAGTATTCCTCATTTGCTGCAGTCATCACTTCAGCCCAAACCTTAACATCTTTTGTTGGTATGTTTGGTACAACAGCTTTACTAAACTTCAGTGCCACAGCCGGTGGCCCTGCGCCTCCCCTGCTGCCTCCTGCAAACCCGCAGCTGCCAGGTGAGCGCTTCTGTGTGACCGCAGGAGCAGCGCTCTGTTACTGCAGAGACAGCCTAAAGCAGTGGCAGCTGTAATGGGCTTCAAAACAATTAGCACAACATACCTTATGGATTCATTGATTCCCATCATGGATACATTAGTAAGACAAATCCTCCCTGTAAGTTGGAGAGGGAATTCTGCCTGCATATGGGCTTCAGCACTGTTTTCTTCACTATTTTGTTTTCATGTCCATAAAACATGGATGAGTGTAGTATTTTTAAATATTGTCATTATTCTTCTAACCACCCAGGCAAAGTTATAGTGCTGAGGTATTCATCCTTTCCATCCTGCTAGCCGTTTGATTTGACTTTTTAACTTCATACTAAAATGCAGTTCAGGGTTTGTAGAACCAACAATACGCTATAAATGGCACCGAAAGGGATACTTTCTGCTATACGTTTGTATTAGTGTGCTCCTGCTATATTTCAAACAGATAATTCATTGAATGCCCATTCTTCCTCTTACTGCAGAGTAGATTATATTTAAGTCAAGATTAATGGATAGATTCTGATGTTAAAACCCAGTCTCTGAGCCTTTTGTTCCCTAGAGGCATATAGTGCATTAGTTTAAGCCAATGTGCTGCTTATCATAGATACTCTGACACTGTCTTAAATGACAGTTTACTGTACTTTGTAGCTGCTTACTCTGGTAATAAAATCACTATATTGTGTTCTTGATAATTACAATATTAAATAGAAACTTAATTGGATTACTGCACATTTAGATACAGATAGTTCTTAAGTAATTGTCCACTGTAAAATTTCTGATATTCATTTTTTTTCTCATGCAGTGTGTTCTGTCAGAGTCTAAGCTTAAGATGTAGTTCAGTCACCTTAGATGAAAAAGTGTTGAAAAGACATCTGCAGTGGGATTTTTTGGTGCAAATGAGTATCTTTTATCATACAGGTTTTCACTTGAACCTTTGTTGGTTTTTGAATCCTTCCATAAGATGTTCCTGTTTGCTGAAGTCCTTAAAATAAAATAACTTCTGGGTTCTACAGAGTTGAAGAATTTGATAAGTAGTCTTAATTCACATATTTTTTCCCTTAATTTTGAAATTCTGAGAAGTCTGAGCCTTGTTTTTGTCATTTTTGCTGCCTAAGCAGGTGAACAGAATTAGAATTAATTCAGTAATGTATATTTTTATATTATTATCTTAAAAAGAACCCAAACTTTTTTATATAGCTAGCTTTTATATAGTTTATATTCTAAAGAATATACTGAAATTAAAATTTATTTTAAGTTCAGTTCACTTGCACTTTAATTCTACATATCTTTTTAAGCCTTCTGTAAAGGACCTTGGTGCAGAGTGGTTACATTTTTCATTTCTTAAGTGAGTGTTTTAAGTGGTTAAGCGTAGTCCAAATTTTATCCAATTCCAGCTTGTGTTAATGGTGCTCCACTCACACTGCCTTAGCACCTGTTATGGATTTTGAGTCATCTGGCAGCCCGTGGGACTTAGATAAAGAAGTACCAGGTGTCCTGCCTGCCTCTTAATTGAGACGCAATGTAAACAATATAGACTTGGCAATATGGTTATAGAAATGGATTAAAGCCCAGCTTTGTCTGCACTGATGAATCACAGCTTTTTCTTCCTGGATGTTATAAACCACTGATGAATTTAGTGAGCTGTAAGATTTTGTGGATCAGCATAAAAGTAAACAATGCATCAAGGGTTTTCCTAGAAGGACAGTTTTTCAAAATGTTAAATGTGTTGAGTTTTTAAATGAAAATGTAAGCGTCTATTAGAATGTCTTGCAGTGATTTAGCAATTTTGAAACTGCACACACTGTAAAAATTAAGATTCTTGCATGAATTCAGATAAGGTCAATGCCTTTCAATGTGTAGTGTGTTAGTAAACTAGGCAGAAAACAATACCATTCACTTGGAAACACTCAATGGCTGCAACTTTATCTAGCCTACACTTACCTTGCAGGACTTTTAACCATATAACCATGGAGTAGATATAATGTAAATTATCTCCTTTAACTGTAAGATGAGTAATCTTAAATTAAAAAAAACTCCTCCAAATGGCAAAAGTGCCTGATAACACTTAATTTATCACAGATTCATTTAACTGTTTAGTAGTATAAAAACTTAAAAGCAATTTTCATTATATTTATTCAAAGAATGATGCAACTATGTTTTGTAAATAAATTTCAGTATTTGGAATGATGGAATTAGTTTGTATAAATTTAACTATTATATATTCCCTTATTTTCTTCATGGAGAAAGATACCTAAGAAATTGCCTCCAAAAGCCCTTTGCAGTTACACCTTGAGTTGAAAAAGAATGTCATTAAATATGTTAGAGAACACATTTTAGGCTTGCTTAAATTCTACAGTCTTCGTCTGTTACTTCTTTTTCATATACATTCTCATTTTACTAGTGAGATATCTACATTAATTAGGAGATTGTAACATATGCATTACTTATTAAAATTATTGATTTTGGATAATTAAGAGCCCCTTCTGCAGTTTTAGAATGTTTTCACCAAATGCAACATACTAGTTTACTTTTCAAATACATTTTTCATTTCTCTGAGGTTTATGTTCTATTTTTATGAGTAAGAAAAAATATTGTTACATTTTATTACAGAAGAGCTGTCTTGAAAAAGTGGTTCAGTAGGAAAAATAACCTTAAATGACTATACAATTTTTAATTCTTTCACCTGCTTAGTAGTGTCAAGCATAGTAATTTTTTTCTTCTCTTTCACCTAAATAACTTGTGTGAAATATGAGGAGAATGAACTGAATTCTGCCTTATGGATCATTGGTGTTGTGGCTAAGTCCAGTTGTACGTGCAGAAGCTTCTTTCATTTACAGCATAGCTGTGTAAACAGAGGCACCTAGCTAAATATTTATTTGCCATTTTCAATATTGACAGTATTTAAGAAATACAAAAGAACCCAGACTGACTTTGAGATATCAAGGTGACTTGAGTAAACAGAAGATGCAGCTGGAAGAAAAGAACCCTCTTTATTTGTATACTGTGCAAACTAGATGTGGAAATTACTGAAATGCAATAAATAGGGAACACCATGATACCACTTCTACAGAGGCACTTTTCAGAATATAAGAGAACTTTAACTATTCCTCTCAGTTGATACTGATCACCCACCTACATACAAAATGCTGCTACTTGCAGGGCTTCCAGCACTGGATCAATAGCAGCCCAAGTTACATCCTTAACTCTAAGAGCCAGCAAAGACTGCAAATTGCTGTGACTCAGCATGAGTTCAGCTGGTTTGACAACCACTGCACAGTCTCTTCTCTTAGAGTGAGATTTCCCAGAAAAGAAAATTCCATTTCTGTGATGTGTGTGGGTTTTGTCTCGTATTCCTGTAGAAGTCAAATTCTGCTTGGACTAAGTTTTCTTTTCAGCTTAAAACCCTGATCCTAACCTGTACTTGTTATCTTTATAGGGGAGGCCATTCTCCTTTCACACATTGATGTAAGGAATTGAAATTTACTAGGAAAAAAGTGCCAAATAAAATCAATTCTTTCTTCATTTTAAGTATCTCAAACTGTAGCAATTAGTTCTGTGGGGTTTGTATACCTTTTCAGGCCAGAGAGCAAAAAACTTAAAATCTCCTGCCAACGTATGCTCTTCACTGTTTCTCTTTTTATTTTGGTCCCTAATATCCTAGGAGCATTTTTGTATGTTGACAATACTACAGATTTGGGAGGTTTTCCTATAAAAAATTATGTGTGCTTCTAAATTTCCTACGGGGGAAAATGTAATAAACAAGAGAGTTCCTTCTTACATGGCTTTTCTTGAAATATTGTTAATCTCTTTTATGTAAATTGTGTATATATGCAATTAAAAATCTCTTGCAAGTGTCCATTTATCCTACAAAAAAGTATTTCGGTGTAGGATTTTTATTTTCCAGGTAAGGATGGAGCAGCAGTTCAGTTTCTGCTTCTCTTAAATTATTTTCCAAATGCCTGGCAAACAAAGTCATACTCTCCACAATCATATCAATATATATTGACTTCTTAGATGATTTTGCTAACAGTTGGAACTGCCAAGGATGCAGCTGTACATGTATTTCTGAGAGGAGTTTGTAATTTAACCTGAAAAAAATCCATCTTGCTATTTGGAAATGCATGTTCTAGCTTTTTTCCTAAGAGGTATTTCAAGGCAATCATTAAAACCCTGTCTTTTTTCCTAGCTCTGGAACCAAAGCATCTACATACCAATATACAGTTATATCATGGTATACTACACATCTACTGCGCATATATACAAATACACAAGTATGAGGGGGGAAGATTTATGAATAAAGCTTTCATAAAAGTGTCTTACTTCCACACTGCTGAAATTGGTTTTTGTTTCATAAAATAAGATTTCTTCTTAATCACAGGAAATGTACATGCTCATCTATATAGTCTAATCAGTATGGTACTTTCTTGGGAGAGGAGAGTCCCTGGGTTCCAGTCCTTGCTCGGGAAACATTTGTTATCAAATCTTTTTGAGCAGGCAGTAGAATTTCTTCTCCAGCCCATTCAAGAATCTAACAATTTATTGTTCTAGTAATAGATAGATTTCATAGTTGTGAAGTGCTATATCCTCAAATAAAGTCTTGGAAATTTTATTCCATGTTTAAACTATTTTTTCTTCACTTTTCCAGTCTCAGGTTAATGTCATTTTAGGATTGGTATTCTGTCTATGACTGTAGCAGTAATTGTGCATCCACTCCTTAACTCAAAAATACTGGATAGATTTATTGTAATGCATTTTAGTCAGTTGTAAAACTGAGAAGTGTGAAGAAGAATGGAAAGAAAATGTGTAGTCAGAATGACACAGTAAATTGTAAAAATTGTAATCATAGCAAAGGGAGAGTTTGAGGGGGGAATTGTTTGTGGACACTTGCGGAGACCTGATGCTACACATAAGCCACATACAAGAAAGTAAAAAAGTGCTTTTCCAGAAAGGTCAAAATTAGTGAGAGTGACTGTGTTAACTGACTGGAGGTGAGTGGTTTTGGTAAAATGGATGGAATAGGTATGGACTATAAAGTTCAAATCAGTAGCCTTCATTTGCACTAGGGAGCGCCAGACTGATGGCAGTATCTGAGAGAATGCACCATCTATGTAGTATATCTAGGAAGTGGATTCTGCAGTGCTCTGAGTAGATTATAAAAGGATTAAAAATGCATTTATTTAGGCCAGAGAAAAGGATATGGCAGTAACTGAGATGTGAGGTAAGAGCTTAGCTAATTTGTTCAGATAGATGGCTAGGAAAAGTTTTAGCTTAGATTATGCATAAAGTGTCTGCAAGATGTGGATGTATTTTGCCATAGGAATGTAAAGCTTGGAAGTGATACAATCAACAGAGATGGAGAGCTATTAGGTGAAGACATGAAATTATGTTTTTCAGAAAGACTGGGCATAAGTAGGTGATCTGATAGCCAGGCTTTCAGTGCTTGTTCCCAAGAGCAAATCAACAGGTCTAATAATGGAAAGTACAGTATTTTCAAATAATAGGTCTTTTCAGAGAATTATTAATAGAAATAATTACAGATTTAGAGAATAAGTAAAAGGGATCCTAATGTAAATGAAATATTGGCTGGAGTGACTACAACCTGAGTGACCTATAAAAGATACGATTCCTAATTTTTTCTGGTACTGATTCTATTTTTCAGAACTGATTCTTCTGAAAAGGTATAATGAAGTAATTAGATGGTTTTGTTATTCTTTTTGTAGTTATGCATCTGCAAGTTTTTAGCTGACACACTTGGGCAAGTGCCTGCATAATTAATGCCTATGGTACATTTTTATTCATTCTGTTTTGTTCCAGTTAGCACCTTCTTCAAAAGCAAACAGCTTACAATACTGTTGTTTAAGTGTTTTGTCACTCTCTGTGCCACTCTTTCTCCATTGGTTTGTCTGTGCATCCTTCCCACTCCATCTTAATTGCTGATGCCAGTGGCAACATCCACTGAAGTAAGAATACAGCTTGCATTGCCCTATTATTAGTAGCCATTGAGTTTGTATGTGCCACTCAATCTGTAAGTGCTAATAAGTCTTTCCTAGAGAGCAGTGTTTTAAAGAAATAAATGTCTAGCCTATTAGAAGTAATGTAGAAATTAGCTACCATGGGTTTATGGTCACTCTTGCAGACAGTTGCATTCAAATACAGTATAGAACTAGGTTATCTTAGCCACAAAAGCATATAGAATTGGAGTTTCAAAATTACTAGGATGTCCTCAAAATATAAATGAAGATAAAAGTATCTCATCTATGCAGTCTCTAATACAGAAACAGAGTTCTTCTGAGGAGAGTGTGTAATTTCTTAGTGCAGAGTAGAGCAAGCTTTGGATTTGGCATTTGCTTCAGATTTTTTTGTTTTTAAGGTGGGTTATGTTTTTAACAAGCTGCAGATGGCTTTGTGGATTGTTAGGATGAGCAGCAACCCAGCTAGCTGAATTACTTTTCTCTGGGTGTATTAAGTGTGCGTTTGAATTAGACTTCTAGAACTGATATGAGCATATCCTCTTCACTGTGTAACAAAAACATCATTGTCGTCCTCAATCAGTATCTATCTCAAGACTTCTGTATTTGGTTAGGAGATTGTACCAAGACTAGAGAAAAAGAATGTCCTTGTCATGTTCAAAGCAGTAACTTTCCTTCATTCTGACTTATTTGTGTATAAGCTTTGGATATAATAGGATAAACTAAAAGGTTTCCTTTAGAGACCTCTGAAAGTAGAGCATTTTAAAAGCAAGTAGGTGTCTCTACCCTACTTTTTCATGAAACATTTTACCCATTCAAGCAGACTTTCAAAAACAGCTTGTTTTGATAGCAGCCTGCTCTCCTGTGGGCCTTCAGCCTTTGCTTCCTGGCAGCACCTTTGGTGCGAAAAGAGAGTGATCAATTGGGAGACTATCAGTGCCAGCATGCATAGAGTGATAAGTTAACACACCACTGGGAATTTCTAGGGCCCACCAAGATACTTCACTTCTAATGTGCTAACAAGCTCATTTTTCTACCTCTTGCCTCTTCAGTTATTTTTTTTTCTCAGAAGGGCTTAGAAGTTGAGTGCATCAGGCATAATGAAAAGCTCTGTAGGAGGGAGAAGCAATAACCCCATTTTTCCCTTTTCAGCCAAATAGAAAATTAGTTTCTGGTAATACACAAAGGCCAGTATTTTTTGTGCAAGGGGCACTGCTGTGAATCAAAGGACTCTATTAACTGCAGAAAATTCAGCAGCTGTGAATCTCCCCCAATGAAAAAAAAAAGTGCTTTTCAACAAGTTGTGAGATACGTAGTATTATTTAGACTTCAACCATCAGTTTCATCCTCTAACTCTTATACATAGCCTCTTAAAAACTGTGCTACATTACTGTCCTCTGTTCAGGCTCAATACTGTGTTTATCCCCCAACCTAAGAATCGTTACAATGGGAGATTTTTATATTTTCTATTGTCCCAGTGCTTCTATTTTAGCTTCTCCAAACTGAGGCTTCTGCTGTGGTGCAGCTGTCTCTGGATTCAGAAAGAATTCATAGTACAGATTTTGGAGGGGAAACTGTTTCCCAGTTTCACTATATAACGAAGTTATGGTCTAAGGAAGTATGATAGAAATCATTTTATTCACTGAAACTTGTTTCTAGATAATATATTCTCTATATTTTTTCATATGTAGATAGACTGTAAAATCTGCAGTAAATATTGTGCAGAAAAAATGGCAAAAAAAGAGTAGGAAAAGTTTGGTAATTGCAGAAGTGTAGTTTTGTAAGATAATATGAAGATTATTGTTTCTAACTTTCATTGGATGTTGGGAATTTTATTGCTTATAACTGAAAATAGTATTATTTATTTTAAATGTTATCACTAGTAATTAAAAATGCGTATCATATGTAATACGGTTTTTATGTTTGGGTTGCTAAAAAATATATGCAATGTGAGTATTATCTCCATTTCACAGGTGGTGAAATTGAGTCAGAAAGGTAGTTTCCTCACTGTCCCTGATTCCCCCAAAAAGAGAAGACCTGAAACAAGACCCCAGAATTTTAAAGAAACCTCTTTTGAGTGCATTCCTCCACAGCATGCTGATTCATTTGGGGTATTTTTTTGGAAAACAGAACTATGTAAGGAGAAAATTACCTATCTGCAAATAAAATACGAAAAACAAAGTGGGCACAAGTGTAAATGTCAGGGAAAATTTCTGATCATTCTGTGTTTGTGTAAGGTAACTGGAGAAGGTTTCCCTCATTCAGCATACTGAGTCCAGCTGGAGGACTCTAAAGTTGTGTGAGAAAAGGTTAACTGATTTCTCAGTTCAGCAACTATACAACATGAAGTCAGCATGGTAGTTTTTCTTGATAATTGTATGTTGCTGCCTGCTGCTCTACATTTTGACAGCCATTTCCATAGCTGCTTTCATGAACAGCAGAAATATTCTCTCTTTTTCTCGCTCTCTCTGTGCTAACAGCACAATCGGGCCTGCTGGAACAGGAAGCGTTGAGAGGGTTCTTCAAAAACAACAACACTTGAAGATACCAGTCTCTTGTCAGTAATATTGGAGGGGGGAAACACAGGAAAAAATAAGAAGTATGGTATTTTACTGTCAGTGCCCTGCCAACACCCTGTTAACCAGTATTTAAGGGTCCTGTGGAGTCTTTACAGATATTCCTACTTGTTTTAATGACATAATTGAGAAGGTGTTTTTCCCAATACTGAAATTTCTCTGTATTTGTCTTTAATGTGTGTGTGTTTAGGGATTATGAAAGCAGTTTATTATGGAAAAGTGCAAAGTCATTTGTTTTGTTAATGCTAAAGTATGTTTCATGCTACGTCTCCTAAAAATTGAAATGTTTTAATATTTAGTTGTGACTGGAATACAGGCAAATTAGTTACTTAAGAGAGTACTTAAGTTGTTGTTTGTAAACAGTTTCAAGAAGTTCTGCATCAGACATGAAGAGAATACAGTTGAACCATAAAGTTTACATTAATCATGTGTATCTTACACTTAATACTATGTCAGTGCATCAGACAATATCAGAGTCATGTAAAGAATTAAAAATAAGTACATACAGTCACTGAATACATGATATGTATTTAACTAAAACAAGAATTCTGAATTACTAGGCACTGATATTTAGCAGTTACAGTACATGATATAAATTCATCCTTAATTCTTGGCTAACTCAGTTATGAGGAGAGAGCACGATACCTGCAAACAATTGTTCAGCATCATCTAGAGCCTACAACATTTGAAGATTTTGCTGCTCAGGTTTTCTGCCCAGCACCTTATCACCATTTGCCCTCAGAGACGGGTAAGAAATAACAAACAGTTCTTATAAAATCTTACTTGAAATGCAGTATCCTTACTTATAAAGACTAAAAATTCATGATTTTGCACATCATGAAGAGTTACCATTAATTGGAAAGAACATACCTGCTCGAGAACACGGGCAAAGTTGACTTTAAATCTTTATTCTGTTTTCTGGCATCATAAGCCAATGCCTGGCATTAAGATTTGGCAAGATGCTTTACTATAGCAACCAGACCCTGTATTTTTACAGCAAATTTTATCACAATCCCCTGTATAAAGTCTGCTTGGAAACGTTGGTACTGTCATCTAGGCTGGTTCAGGTAGAAACATTTTTAAGTGTACCTTCCTCATAAGAAAGTTTCAAGGCTCGCTACATGTTTAGAATGTAAAGTTTTAAACTGAAAATCTGAGCCTCACAATCTTAATTTTGTTCCCATGTTATTAGTCACAAAGTTGATTTTAAGGTAATTTTTACTTTTCAGTAAAATACCTGTTTTATAAGAGGATACTGCATTTTTGTTACTAATAAGAAAATTGGTAAAAGAAAATTAGTAACTCAAGGCCTTCCTGTTCTGATATTTCTTGAACTCCTTATGATTATTTCATTATTTTATTTCCCCTCTTTTTAGATCATTAAATATCAGTTCTGTTTATCTGAAGGTAAGACAAAGTGTCCAAAAAAACCCTTTGTTCCTCTTACTTTTACTAGAGCACTAAGCTTGTAACCAAATTGTATGCAAACTTTCCTTGTTGCCCTTGTTCACACTAAAAAGAATTTCACACTGATTGAGAAATGACCACTACATCTTCTAAAAGTTTTAGTCTTTTACTAACATCAGGTCTGCATGAAGCACTAACACTGGTTCTGGGATTAAGGTAACTAATGATAGAGACAGTTGTTGAATGAGTAACACTTTATTGTGTTGACCTTTGTTTCTCAGCATGAACAAGTAGTACTGGATGGCAGTGGTGTGTTTTGTACCCTGTACTGTCTTTCATTGATGTTGTAAGACATTCTGCAGTGATAACCTAGGAGAGATGGAGAAGAAGAATGTGTAACACTTGAAATCCCCTATTCAGAAAAACCTTATTTAATGATAATCAAAGTGCTTCCATGGAAAAACTGTAAATCTAAATGAAATAAATTTTGTAAGAATAGTTTGACAAGTTGTTATCTGAAAATTTGTTTCTCAATTCCAAAATATATACAGAAATCAATTCTGAATTATACAAGAATTATGGTAGGACTACAGAAAACGACTGAGAGATATTAAAATGTTGAGGCTCCTTTACTTTAAAATACAAACAATACCTAGAAATGAGGTGCAGTTTCAAAGTATAATAAGTGGTATCATTATGCTAATGGAAATAGTTGAGACCAAAGGTAAACAAAAATAAAAGTAATTCAATTAAAGCAGTATAAAATTAGTAACATGATTTAAAGTATGAAAACATTTGAATGTTTTCATACAGGAAAAATCTGTAACTAGAAACATTAAAAAGAAACAGACATTAAAAACAATAACCAGGGATACCAGTCCTTGCCACATTTCCTGTCAAGGGACCTAGTGAATGTTCAGCACCAGACACTTTTGTATGGCTAGTATATATTCTATGTTCTAGTGCACTTGTTGAAGTCCTGCCTATTCCTTTTCAGAAGTCTTATTCCAAGCCAAGTTGTTCTGCCCTCTTCCTCTAATTCATTCTTTCAGGGTGAAGCAAGGCTGCTTTTCTGTGCTGGTTTGGTGCATCACAGTACACTTCTCTACAGTGGCAATTCCTGTATTCTTTTTAAATTGGTATTCTCTAGCATGATCGGAAATGAGCTTATGATTTTTTAGAAACTGGATTTTAACTTAACCTTTCTATCAAAGTTAGTAGTTTTTGGTAGGATTCTCATTAATAGGAGCTTGTGGTGTGTTTCACATCTGCACACATGCGTGTGTGTGTCTACATACCACAAAATATCATGTCCTGTCCTGGGAGCCACCTTCTTCTGGACCTTGCGTGGTGCAGTGGAAGTGACTGGGACATCAGTGTCAGGAGCAGCCAGCAGCTTCCTGGGACAGACATGCAGCACAGTGTGACCCTGTGTCAGAGTCCATCAACCTGGCCCCACATCTGAGCTTGCATTTCAGCCAAGGGAAGCTGGGGATGCTCTGGCAGTCCTGCTTGCAGCCTGATCCCTGTTCTGTCCAGGGCTCCTGGAACTCTGATACTCAGCTCCAGCACAGTGCCTGGAGTAGCACCGAACCGTCTGCCTCCCAGCTGACTCTAGAGGGCACAAATGCTAAAGCCTGAGGCGGGTATAAAATACTGCAGCCACCTGCCAGGAAGGTTACCCCAGGGCTTGGGGTTAGCCTGGAAACCACTGGTTTCCAGTTCTGGAAGAGGCAGGCCTGTGAGCCACGTTGCTGCAGATGACCCAAATTTCTGAAAGACTTTGATCCCAAGGAAGAGTTCACCAGCAGTGCTATTGAAAAAATAGATACCCCTAAATTTCCAGGGACCCTGCAACAGGTGAATTTCTTAAAAGAGGTACAGAGCACTGAACTGGATTACAGGATTACACACAGGAGTGGTGCTGGAGTCCTGCCTGGGAATCCACATGCATTCATTACCCTCAAGATGACTCAGACAAAACCTTGCAGGCTCCCAACTGGATGTGTCCATGTCATCTGAAAATTTCTAACCAGCTTCTAAGAATACATCACATTTTTTAAATACAAAATATTTCATTTATGTATGGGGCTTCTTTTATAAAAATGATTGGTCAGAAGAGGCTACGAAAAAAATACACATTTTAGATATTATAGACTTAATTATTTTATTGGATCATGATCTCCATGATCTAACAACTCTCCACGATACAGCATCTGAATATATTTGATTTTATAAAATACCCTGTTTTAATATAGAAAATACAGTTTTTTCATCTAAGAAAGATCTTAGAAACTATGAGACTGCTACAGTCTATCACCAGGTGTTACCATTTTGTTGTTGTGATCCCGTTGGCCATTATTTTTTTCATTTGAGCTATGAGAATCAGAGCAAATAGAGAACATGCCATTCAGTAACACTGTGTTTTCTCAGATGGACTTATTTTGTCAAAGGCTCAGACATCAGCAAAAGCTGTTTCCTTTTTTATTGTGACTGCTCTTCAGTACAATGTGATTGTGGCAGCTGCTGTTTTATCTAGAAGCTTAGTTTGCCCTGTCAAAGTATCTGACAAGTCCACCTTCCCATATGTAGGAACCTGACTAGCGTAGTGAATGTGTACTTTTAAAGAAATTGAGATTTACCTATGCTTAATCACAGAATGCAATTCAGTTGCCTCTGTGTTTTTTACCTTGTGCTGTTTCTTTTACACTGAGTAGCTGCAAATACTCTGCTAAATAGAGTAACATGTCCTATGCAGATATTGAGTGAACCAGATCTCTGTGACAACAGAATAGGTTGAGAGAACTGTCAATGATAAGCTCAATTATATTGAAGGGCATATTGACCTCATGATGCTAAGATTCTGATCTTTAAAATGTACTCATGTCTTGGGTTCATTTTTTCTGTCTTCTTTTATTCTCTTTTCTTCCTACTGACACTAGTACCTTATTACAGTAAATTTCTAAAGAGGCCTCTCTACATTCATCATAGTATATTCCTTGTGACAAAAGCATCAGGCTTTTCGGTCCCAACAATCATTCTTTATTTTCAAGCTGCATTCAGAACAGTTCTGCTGCCCCACTCCCAGAGTGAGTGGGGTTGCCACCATACAGTCAGGGAAGCAGGGGGATGTAGAGGTAATGATGCTTCAGCCTTGCACAATTAAAAATCTAGTTCAACAGATTGTATTTTCTTCTGCTGCTTCCTTGGTGTGAAACGTTGAAACTAATAATCTTTTTGGCCGTGTACCACCCCTTCACAGGTGAGAATGATAGTGCTTTTGTCACTGTAGAAGATCTGAGTCACACTTGGTGGTGGTGGTTTGTGATTGGAAGTGAAGCTGAAATACAGAAGTGAGGGCTCTGTGTCTGGAAGGTCTGCAAGAATTTCTCATTATCCTTTCTCCAGTACAAACTTAGGATGCTTTTTTTTATTCTAAATCAGAGCAAAACCTCAAAACTTAGTGACTTTTTCCAAAGAATTCATATTGGAATGGCTGAAGGTGAAACCTTACACATTTCTGAGCTATTGTCCTAAAGTCAACCACTTGGGTGAAGGTAAACTCACGCTTGGAGGTGGTAAATTCAGTATGGACTGCTAGAAACCCGAACAGGTCAACTTTCTACATGTAATGAGATGGGTCTACTGAAAAAAAATAGTATGATTGTTCAATTAAAAAGCATCCCATGCATACACACAAGGGGACAAAACTTTTAATGCTTTGGTTTTTATTTTTTGACTTTATTTTCTTGTGACATTTGACTTGTGTAATTATTTCCTTTTTTGTTTTAAAGTATAGAGCAAAATAGAATTTCTATAACACTGATTAACAGCCCCAGGATACGTAAGCAAACTGCAACCTCTAGAACCACCACCTCTTACAGACTGAGATAGGACAGTAGTTTGTAGGAATTATAAGCTGTCTTAGCTCTGCCTCAGTCTGCACTAGTGGAAGGACTGGGAATTTTGCCAATAGGTTTCACTGTTCTTTGAGAGAGAAATAGGTTTACCTTACATACATAGTTCCAGCTAGGTTCTGAAGAGCATTCTTCACTGGGCATGGACTTGGCTGCTGTTCTGCCATAAACTTAACCTTTCTTTGCTGTCTTCTTTCTCATGCCTCTTAGTTCTTTCTCTTCTACCCAGTTCCAGTCTCCCAGGTCTTTAGACCATCTCTTCCTCACCGTTTTTCCTTGCTTTGCAGCTGCTTTTGCAGTATTTCTACATCTGCTTCTTGCTTCCCTTCCTCATTTAACAAAATTAGTGAGAGACTTAATTGACTTGATTCTAGCAAGGCTGCTGGGCATGATGGACTACTTGACCAGATTTGGACTGAAATATATAAGAATGGCAAAGGGTACAAGTTGCACAAAAATGATTGCCCTCTCCCCTGAAGGTCAGGTGGGACATGCTGAAGTATCTCAGAAGACCATCAAAATTTACCAACATGCACAAATCATTTTCCCCTGTGGTCATTCACAGACACAGCACTCGGGGCAGTCTTGATCCAGACAATGAGGTGTGATAAAGCCAGAAGAACTGAGAGTAGTCTTACCATGCAGCACCCTTTCAGGCTTCTCCTTGGTGGATTTTTCACCTTTGAAAGTTAGAACTGATGTGCTAGATTAGTCATGGCAGTGCATATGTTCTGATACCTCCAGATTCCTCCACCTCACCTCACTTCTACTTTAGTCTATGTGTAGTTAGCATTCCATTTGAGATTTAAATAGTTGATTTCTGAGTCAAATAACCAACATACTATCATTAGAAGATACTAAATTTTTCAAATAGAGTGTGAAAATGTCACAGTTCTACTTTGTTGATCCACCTCCTTGTTCAGAAGCAATTGAAATGGCTTTGCATTATGGCCCCAAAATACCATAGCTGGTCAGGCTATGGTATTTGTCACTTGTCAAATCTAAGAGGAGAAAAATATGGATCACTTCCTAATGTTTTCTGCCTCTTAAAAATCTAATTTTGTTTATTTTGTTTATTTTATAGAACTTTCTGACTTCACATCATTTGTCGATAAAGCCTTCATATATAACCCTATTTTTATATTTTGGATAACTAAATATTTTGTTGTGGTGGTTTTCCAATTCAGTGTTCCCACTGAAACCGCTCCAGACTATGTGCTGCTTGATCACTCCCCCTCCCCTCGGTAGGCTGGAGAGGAGAACTGGAGACATTAAAGGCACAGGTTGAGGTAACAACAATTTACTGGAAACAGCAATAAGATAAGAAAATGAACAGCAGCAACAACAACATCAATATAATGACAGAAGGTACAAGAAAGAGGCAAACAATTCACATGGACACAGACACACCCCATCCCTATCAATATTCAACTGTTCTTTCTGCCATGCTACACTCATCTGGAAGCAAGCCCTTCCCGCAATCCTGGAAAATGGCACAAAGTTGCATAGAATAATCTCTATGTCCTGGCCTGGCCACCTTCTGGCTACTTCAGAAATCAACCGTGTCCTGGCCAGAGCCAGGATATTTTCTGTCCCTTATTCTATACCATCTCCATCATGCTCCTTCCAACTATAAATATATCATCATATATACATGAGTATCATTTCTGTAGTCAATGACCATCCCTCCAAGGTGTCTCTTGACTTCCTTTAGTTGATGACTATGGGTCCATGCTAGATATCTTCCAGGGCAGGAGGGCTGGTGTGCTGTCAGGTGGTTGCTGTCAGGTGGTTGCAAGCTGCACCAGGAGCTCACAATTGGAGCAGTTCATATTCATTGTCCATGGTAGTTCTGACATACAGTGGCAGTGTCATTCAGCAACCACTTTTATACAATTCAACATTACAGACTGTTCTAACCCAAAAATCAAATTCCCTGGAGGTACACATTGTGTTTCCCTGTCCCAAGTGCACCCATGTTCTTGAGCAAAAACAATCCATCCCAGGGTTAATCCAAACTGTCTTCCCTAACACATTCCTCATATGCTCCACAGGGATTATATATCCTTTTGCATTACCTTGGGGTTTTGATTGGGCGGAGCAAGCAAGGTAGATCCTCTAGTGTTAACTAACTGGGGGGCCTGTGCTAAATGCAGATCCCAGTGTTGAAGGTCTCACCACCCATTNTTCCCTAACACATTCCTCATATGCTCCACAGGGATTATATATCCTTTTGCATTACCTTGGGGTTTTGATTGGGCAGAGCAAGCAAGGTAGATCCTCTAGTGTTAACTAATTGGGGGGCCTGTGCTAAATGCAGATCCCAGTGTTGAAGGTCTCACCACCCATTACTTTCAATGTGGTTTTTAACAGTCCACTGTACCATTCCATTTTCCCAGAAACTGGTGCAGGGTAGGGAATATGATGCACCCACTCAGTATCATACTGGCCCAGGTGTCTATGAGGATATTTTTGAAATGAGTCCCATTGTCCAACTCTGTTCTTTTGGGGGTGCTATGTCACCACATGAGCTGCTTTTCAAGGATGGTGTTCTGGGCAGTGATGTGAGGCACAGAGTGCATCTCCAGCCATCCAGTGGTTGTCTCCACCATTGTCAGCACGTGCCTAGCACTTGCCTAGGCAGATCTGTGGGAGTGTGATGTAATCAAACTGCCAGGCCTCCTCACATTTTTATTTCAACCCTCGCCCCCCACACCAGAGAGGCTTTGCCCATTTAGCCTGACCAATTGCAGTGCATGTTTCATGGTTATGGATAACCTGGGATACAGTGTCCACTCCTCAATCACAAGCCCATCTGGATGTTGCATCAATTCCCTGATTCCCTGATGAGGTGTTATGGGCACACTGAGTCAGAAATAATTCACCCTTGTGTTCCAGTCCAGATGCACCTGAGACACTTTAATCTTAGCAGCCTGATCCACCTGTGTGTTGTTGCAGTGTTCTTCAGTAGCCCAACTCCAGGCCCCCCATACAACCATCTACCAGAAAATGAAAAAGGATACACTGTCTTCACTGATAGTTCCTAGCATTTTGTAGGGATGCATCAAAAATGGAAGGATAATGTATGGAGTCCTGCATGGCGAGTCACAGAAGCTGTTGAGGGACAAGGTGGATCAGGTCAGGGTGCAGAGCTGAAAGCCATCCAGCTGGCATCAGGTGTCACTGAACAAGAGGAATGGCCTCTACACTGGCTCATGCATGGTGCCAAATGCTCTGTGGGGGTGGCTACAGCAGTGTAAAAAGGGTGATTGGCAGTGCAGAAGGAAACTATCTGGGCCACTGAACTGTGGCAAGACATCACTGCCCGGGTAAAGAAGTTGGCTGTAAAAGTACATCATGTAGATGTACACACATGTTCTGTATTGTTCCTCTCTGCAGATGCCACAGTATTCTCCTTGCAAATAATATGTCAGTTTATCAGGCTTGTGTAGGTGAACTACTAAACTATTAGAGCAGAGAATTTCCCCAAAAAGTGGCCTGTTCTCTCAAGACCATCCACCCTCAGGGCAGATCTCTGAATGACCACCCTAGAAATCTCTGTCCTGACTCTAAATATGGTATAGACTGCACTGAGGAGACATAGCAGACTTAGCAACAAGAATATGCTTTCCTCAACATCCAACAGGAATTCAAAATTCACAAAAACTGTTTTAACACGTCTGAAGGAGGAAAAGGGGGTGAAAAGCTGGGGAAAATCATCTTCTCCTTTTTCCCCCACAGACTGGGTGTGATTATTAATGGACTCCCAGAGCTAGTGCCTGAGTAAGGATAGGAGAGAAACACTGAATACACATCCCAAATTACCTTCATTTCCCTTTATCTTACCATGTCATAAACTCATGCCCCATAGTACAGCAACAAAGCAATTCCAGTCCCTCTCCCTGCTCTGAAAAAGAACACCATTATGAGCATATAGTGGATATACAAAAACATGTACAGGGTTAGGTACCACACCCACATGAGCAGACCAAGCAACATTGTGACCAGTAGGTCTGAAACTAATGCAACAAGTCAAATCAGATTAGATCAGATTGGTTTTCAACTCACTCTGGGCAGAACTGTGATCTCAACCCTTCATGCCTCACATTGGGCACCAAAGAAGGCTGTTGTGTTTTAGGAATGGTATTCTCCAATTCCATGTTCCCACTGTAACTGTGTGCTGCTCCAAACCATGTGCTGCTCCATCACTCCCCTTCTCCTCAGCAGGCTGGAAAGCAGAATTGGAGGCATAAAAGGTAAAGCTCAAGAGATAAGAACAATTTTTACTGGAAACATACAGTAGCAACAACAGTGCTAATGACAGAGGGTACAAGAAAGAGGAGAACAATTTGATGTAGGGGGTGAACCCCCCCACAATAATACCCAACCATTCCCTCCACCACACTACACTGACCCAGAAGTGAGCCTTTCCAAAGAAAATGACACAAGATGGTATAGAATAACCTCCAGGTCCTACCTGTACCCACTCCTGGCTACTGCAAAAATTACCCCACCCTGACCAGAACAAGGACAATTGTGGAGAAAGATAAAGATAATAGCAATTTATACTGAAAATTTTAAAACTCTAAAGGGGAAGCAAAGCCTGCAAAATTTCTGTATACCGTATTTAATATCCACGTGTGTATGAGCGTATGTATGTATATATATATGCTTATCTAAAATCCAAAGAAATTTAGTTACTAATTAATCTGTTAATTTCTGTCAGACTTTAAATATATTTTAAGTGCTGTTATTCCTCACTCTTCTGGTGTGGTATGTTCAGATGTAAAAATCACTTTACATGACTTCTGTTCTTCAATAGTTCTAAGTTTCTTTAAAAAAATGTTGTTGTAGGTGAATTTGTGCTTTTGTCCACAGGAATTAGAAACAAAATTTTAATCTATGACTGGAATAATACTTCAGTTGAAATAATGGGGCAGACTGAGGTTTTGTTTATCCAACAACCCATAATAAAATTTCACACTAGAGTTTAACTCTTCAATGAAGACTAACTAGCTTAAAACTAGCTGCTTTGCTTTTTTACATGATTTCAGGAGTCTGATGTTAAGACTGGCTATAATTTTAACATATTCAGTACTGTGAAACAGCTGGAGAGCAGAAGCCATATATCGAGTTGCCATTTGTTTTTCCTTCTCAGTTGTGTGTATGTGTGTGAGTATTTACCTGTTTTCACCGATGTTAAGCAAGCATTTCAGACAGTGTTTAGGATGTTTCTCAGTTGCTGTTAATAAGGTTGTTGGATCTGGATAATGTTATAGAATTCTTTTCTTTCTCTCTCCCTTCCTTTTTTTTCTTGTAATGCTTAGTTGGTAAGTATGATGCCATATTTCAGAGCTGTTGCTTCATTGCACATAACTAACTCATCACTCTCTTTAACCTGTAGCATGAGCAGCAATTGCATAATGAAATTCGAAATTCTGTTTTCTGTGCTCATCTGTTAATACCCTTCAATCTCTGCGGTTCGTGTCTCATATCTCACACCTGTTATCTTTTATCTTTTCTCCTCCCCCTTCCTCACTTCTTTCCACTCCTCCTTCCTCATCACTTCTTCATTCTCAACAAAGAAAGAAATGCTGTGATATTTCTTCTCCTTCCAAAACCTCCACTAGAAAGCATTGGCCACATCAAGGTAAAGGGCAAAGGCTTGAAACGGAAGGTCTTTCACGCTAGCTGTGAATGGTATGCTGTGCAAAACAACAACGGTTATTTTCTATTCTCTAATTTCCACCATTTGAAATGCTTTAATTTCTTGTAAAATCAGAACAAGATAGAATTTCAGAAAATGCGAATGCATGTTTCCCTGCCTGCCTTTTTCTGTAAGGCACAGTGAGTCAGGCATTATCATGCTTTTCCAGATTGTTTGGCAGTGAAGTACCTAGTTCATGAACAAAATTACTGTCACCAGCTGGGGAACAAATAACAGCCCTTTCTCTCCCCTGTCACTCTGATGGGTCATGTCTCTTTGAAGATAGAAAGTACCATGCTCTTGCTCTGGAGCAGGCAGGTGAGGTACTAGGCAAGAACAGCCAGATTGCTAAATACCACAGGTTTATGACAATCTTTTAAATTTGCTCCTAGATTTCTTACCTCATGACCTTATTTGATTTTAGAGGAATCTTTCAAGATAAATCATGACCAGTTTTGAATTATTTTTGCACCCTTTATATGTGAAATGTACACTGAGGCAGAGAAATCTTCAGTTCTGATTATTGCATTATTATTTTAAAGAATTACCAGTAATAGCATGATGGGGAAGAAATAGCAAGTGATTTCTGGCTTACTGCAGTCCACAGGGGTTTCTCCATTGATACCTGCAGGACCAGGCTTCTGTCTCTAAATTATATGGGTTAGAAGCCTTCAGAGGCAACTGAGGTAGTTGAGTTCAGTCACACTGTCAGTGGCTGTAAATGGCTAAACGCAGTTTAGTTTTATGGATGGGAGTTCATAGTATTAATTTTCTGTAGCGTGGGAAGGAGAATGTAATTTTGATTTTGTATTTTCTCCTTTTCCTTTTGTACCTCTATGGAAGAAAATTTGGAGACAGGCTGTTTGTAGGAAGGAGTCTTGTCCCCTTGCAGTGAGGACTCTGGGGCCACTGGAGCACAGCTCTGGGCACTGGGCTAATGAATTACATATCATTGTCTCAAATTCATCTTGTTCCTTTTACAAAGAAACGTTAACATATAGCGCATCCAGTTAGTACAATCTGTTCAAGCTTCTGCCTTGTGGGCCCTGTAGGAATTTGCCTTTTGAAGCACAAACTAAAGTTGGTATGGGAGAAGATGTTTTGCTTTCTCAGTTGGCCCCCAATTCACTCCACCTCTTCAGCAGCATTCCTAGAGCTCCCTTCATGTGCAATGAGCCGTTAACCTTCATGTTCTCATTAAAGATTGGATTCTTCTGGACTGTGGTTTTACTAATGATTCCCCATCCCTGCAAGGGAACTGGAGCTGTTTGTTTTCCTGGTTAGCGGGAGAACATTGCCCACTTCAGTGCTGCCTCAATTGCTCAGAGCGAGGGGGTTCTGCAGTCCCATAGCTCAGTGGTTTCTGGAATCATCTTTCTGTAGGGGTGGATTTGTGGCAGTTGCTAATTCCATGAGCAATACATCACCCACAGCCGGTAAAGGGCTAGGAGATGCTGTGGCAGTGACAGCAGCGCTGAAATTCCTGTCTGCCCCTTGCTAAGAGATCCCGCGCTGTGCGTGCGGAAGGCGGCACTGACCCGTGTGGTTCTCGCTGTCCTCTGCAGGCTTCTGCCCAGAGACTCAGCCGGGAGAAACTCCAGCAGCAGCAACAGCACAGGTGGATGGAACAGACTTAGCCTCTCCAATGTCTCCTCGGACTAGCAAGAGCCGCATGTCCATGAAACTGCGCCGCTCCTCTGGCTCAGCCAACAAGTCCTGAGTGGCAAGATGCCTGCAGCTTTCTAGTGAAGAGCAACTGGCCACCCTTCCCACAGCCACTCACTGCGTTTTGGTTTTTTACTGCTCACGCCTTTCATCAGAGGATAATGTCTCTCATGTGTGTGCGCCCATGCCCTGCATACTCCTTTTCTGTATGTTTATTTTAAACAGTGACACTGGAACTTTACTTTAATATTTTAGCTTTTCTTTTTTTTATCAAACTCCAGTCTGCCTTTTTTTTGTCTTTGCAGTGCAGTTTGTACCCTGCACCTTTTACCTACTTGGATGATTATGGATCATTAACTTTGGGTTTTAACTCTGGTTGATCTTGAGTCAACATGGAATTGGAGACTGCAGTTGGATTACACTATATTTATTGTGCCCCATTGCAATTTTCTCTGTAACAAAGAAAGAAGTATGTACAATTTGAAAATGAATGTACAATTTTAAATTGAAGTTGCATTTGTAAAGTCTTTGTCAGATGTCACAATGTTAATGCACAAGATGTGTACAGATTATTTATGTTGAGAATAAAATAGTTCAATGGCGTTTCAAGTATTACAGAATCCCAATGAAATAATTTGCTCATAGCACCCTTTCATCATAAAGCGATGTATCATTTCATAATTCTGCAGATAATCTATGCCAGAAAAAAAATCACTGTGCTGAAATTCTACTTATGCTCGGCTTCCAAATATTTTTATAATGTTTCCTTTTCCAAGTGATGTCAATAGTAAATGCCATTGAGTTTCATGAGTTTTAGCCGTTATCATTAGGCTGTTCCATCTAGATGTATATTCTTTTTTCTTACATTAAAAAAAAATTATAAACAAACAAACAATTTCCTGATAGAAATTCATTGATGATGTGATGATGAGTACTAGGGAAGAAAAGGGAACATGCTCTGGGAGCCTGGCCTGAAATGCTAATAATTTCAACCTTTTGAGCGCAGATTAGTACACGAGTTCCACCCACCCAGAGGTATTTTCCTACAGAAAATTAAATGCTCACATTTTGAGTCTAGTAAACAACAAAATGCTGTTAACAAAATGTAGCATGGCATCGGTACTAACTGCATGTGTAAATATATCATATGGGCAACAATAAAAAAAGAAATTATGTATTGTCATTCATGTAGTATCTACAAATTTGTAATGGTTGAAGAGAAGACATGCTATTTAATAATCCAATAAAATTATTCTTACCACCTTTTGTATATTAATTATTCACCTCACTGATTAGATTCTTAGTCCAATTTATAGAAGAATGTGTGTTACATGCACATGGAGCAGTTAAATGCAATACACGGCTTAGTTTTCCTTTGTATTAAAAACTACACGTAAGTTCTTAAGGATGCCCAACTGAAATCTTTTCCCCAGATCTAGTAAATACATTGCATGTAGCTTTGCAGGTAATACAAAGCATAGGCTGTTCCCTCTGGCAGGCTGGTTGTTCAAGTGCTAATTGTAGGAACAGTTAATCATCACATTTGGTCTGGAGCCCTTCATGTTTGACTACACAAGGAGAGAAAGAGGAACTATGATTTAAAAAAAACCCAAAATCTAGTGACTTTCTCCAGGGGCAAATTCATTAAATTGCATAAATAGGCATTTTTACCTAAGTCTCTGTTGCCAATAAACGACAGAAAAATTCACAACTTAAATTAACATGCTTTATTTTTGGCATATTAGTGAGTTGCAAGTTTAGCCTCCTTTGTCAGAAAGCAAATCTTGGCTGCATTAGGTTACATTGTATTAATTCATTTGTCCAGGTTCTGGAACTAAAATGACAAAGTCCGTGAAGCACATTTAACATAAAGCACTTATCCCTTGCTTGCAGCCTTTGGGCATGATACATCTTCTGTTGTGTGTAGCAAAATATAAAACTACAGAAATTAATGCTTTAGACAATGCTAATCGAAAGACTGAAATATTTTGCATGCTCGTGTCAGAGAGAGTGTTAGAACAAAGACTATGACTGGGATCAATTTGGTTCTTCAGAAGTCACCAGCTGACCCGCTTTGCCCTGCTGAATTCAAGAAAGGCATGAGCTTTCTTTTAAATCTTTTATTGAATTTTTTTTGCCCTTATTTTTAGCCTCAACTGCTATCACATTTAGAAACAAGTACTCATGGAAAAAAAAAAACAAGCAAATAAATAAACAAACAAACAAATACTGGCTGAAGTATCAGTAGCTGGTAAATTCAACTGCATTTCAAAGCATTTGGCCAGAGCAGTGCCAAAGCCAGGGACACACGGCGGGTTGCTTTGCTAAAGGTGGGTGTCATTAGGGACAGGTCGCCAAAGGTAGTCTATCACCTGCGCTTTAGCAACATGTCTAAAGACAGCTTCATGTCCTAATTTCAGCTGTTCACAAGACTCGGAGGAGCTCACATCAAAAGCGCAGCTCACAGGGGAGAGGGGTCGGAGGCCGCCTGAAAAGGCGAGCTGAGCACAGGGTGCTTTCCACCTGCCTGCGATGCAGGGGCTGGCAGGGCCATCCGCCGCCCACCCAGCCTAGTGAGACCGAACTGCCCTTCTGGCTACTGCCCGTGCCGCACTAACAAGCCACTACCGGAGCGGAGCAGCTTTTGGACCGGGCATCTGCCAGAGACGTGTGTTTTGCCTACCACACAGTTGCTAGAGTACAGAGACACAGAGTAAGCAGGAGATGCGTACTTAGCTATAGAAGATACAACACCTCGTATTTCAATTAAGCAGACAGCACGATTAATTTCCCA
>VWZV01012926.1:61830-242642 GCA_013397155.1 Irena cyanogastra | reverse complement strand
GTCTCGCCGGCGCTCTGCGAGACTGAGTGAGGCGTGGGACCGGGAATGGCTCCGAGATGGGAGAGACCCCGAGCGGGGTCACGGGTGTTGCCCCCTCGGCCGAGGGGCCGGACGGGGCTCGAGCAGGAGCGTCTGTCGTGGGTATTCGTGCCGGTGCCTTCATCCTTCGCCGGGGCCGCACGGACCGCCCCGCACACCCTTCCGCTGAAGGGACCCAGAGCTGGGAACTGGCTCCGTCCTTCTGCACGGCCACATTAGGAGTTTCCCCAGAAGTAGCCGGAAAGCTCCGGTATTGCGGTGAGTTCCCAGTGCAAGAGCAGGGCTGCCGGGCTGCCACCGCCGCATGAAATGCTAAATCACGGCTCTGCGTAGTGGCCATGACTGGTCCCTTGGAAGCCTCACCCGCGGGCAGCCCCCTGAGCCCAGGGGAGGCAAGACTGAGGCATGGTACAGCAAACTGCAAAAGCGCCCAACCTCCCCCCATCCCCGATGCAACTCCCGACCCTTTCGCGGGTGCCGTGAGCCTGGTGGCAGCTGGTGCGCCCCTGGAGCAAGGCAGGAGTCGTGTTTGCTAAAGCACCAAACGCCTTTTTAGGGGTATCAAGCGCACTGGCAGCGGGGTCTCAGCAGCCCCTCCGGCCCCACCGCGCAGTACCAGCATCTCCTGTTGGACCGCCCGTGCATCCGAGCCTGGGTTTGGCGGCAGGACGGTGCTGTCCGCCCGCAGACCTGCTGCCCGCAGTATACACGAGATGGCGTGACATTGGAAATGACCGCGCCAGAGCCTCGCTCCCTCCCTGACCGGGGACAGACAGCCCTTGCCAGGGTAGGACGGTAGGACTCACTTTGCTGGAAGCATCGCCTAGCCGGAGGAAGTAGAGAGCACCAGCAGGAAGTGAGAAACAGCACCTCTGGTTCGAGGGGTTTTCCAGAAGTGGAAGAAGATGTGAAGCCTTCATGCAAGGCCAGAATTCCTCTCACCTGCTCAAAACAGTCTCTCAAACCACTTATCTGTGTAAGTGCTCCAATTATATTTTCATAGCAAAGTCTTAATCATGTTTTACATTGCTCTCATCTCCCATTTTCCTCCATTTTCATGGTTGCACTGAATCTCAGATTAGATGATAAACTCCGCGGGCTAGAGATCACGCTTTGTTAGTACAAACTACTGTAATGGGGACCAATGAGCCATGCTTTCATGCAGTTAGGTCACTCCACTGACTGGCTGCTTGATTTTTACCCCAAATTTTTTACCTTTGTAGCTGGACTTTGCAGCTAGATTTCTCACTGAATGACTGGATCTCTGGTTACAGATCCACTTTTCCTCCAAGCGACATGTAAATAGTTCTTTCAGTTTCCCCTTGTAAACAATGTTCCCATTAACGTTTCATTTGCTTTTGTCACGTTGCAAAAGTAGTCTGTGGTAGGAATGTCCAGTTCTGGAATGTCCAGTTCAGTTTCCAGTCCTAAGAGGTGAGGTATCCAACAATGCCTTTTCCAGTGCAGGAGTAGCTGGAGGGAGGTAGAGTACCAGTTGGAAAGCACGTGTATTGAGTGCTTACTGAAACTCCAAACATTTTTCCAGTAAAAGCTGTAGATTGGGATTGCATTGGGGGGTTTCTCCAGGCCCCCAGTGTCAGCATCTGACATGGCCCAGACATCATGGGAAGGCTCGGGAAATAACCTACAGTCAGAGGTGTGGAATCGCTGCTCAATCTCCCAGCTGATGTCCCTCCTGCGGTGCTTCTTGGCACTTCCTGGCATCCAGTGCCCATCTGTGCCTCCCCCTTGCTCACAGTGCCCTCCAGCACAGCTCTCTGGTAGCTTTCTAAACTTGCCTCCAGTTTATGGTCAGTTTCAAAGGTGGGACCCAAAACTGTAGAACCCATTACTCCATCCTTGGTCTTGCTGCAGCATGTGCCAATGTCTGACAAAAACACCAGCAAAGTGCTTGGGGATTCAAGCTGGTTCAGCCACCTTGTGGCTTATTTCTCTCAATAAATATACTGGTTTCTACAGGCTATCTCTGCCCCAGTACAAACTCCCAGTGCCCTGGATCCCACTTGGAAGGGTCACAATTCTTCTGTGATTACAGATTATTTCCCCTTCCACATTTACAAGAGAATGTAACCGTAGTGACGGGCATTACACCCTACTCTCAGAGCTTCTAAGCTTTCCAGACTGTTACATGGGTTTATCTTCTTGCCATCATCCTTTGCTCTGAACAAAAATTTTACAGTTAGAAAATTCTGATAATTTATAATAGTAGTTAACAATGTTGTGGGCATACCTGCAAATGCTGTGTTAATTTGCTGGATTTTTATGTTTTCACTGTCTTATTACATTTCATTAGTCTTATCACCTAGCTGAGAGTGCAGCACTACACTCTCCTGAACATGCTACTACAGGGAAACTTTATTTAAGTCAAAGCTTTTCTATGCAAGTAGCTGAATGATGTTATTGCTCCTGTCCTTACACTGTGTTCTCTACAGTCTGCTAAAATCAGGTTGGCCTTGATTTAATATGTTTGCTGCTTACACATGAGAGTCATCTTTATATGGTTTGAGATTAACTGAAGAGTTAATCCCACAGTAAATAGGAAATCAAACTTCCAGTGGAAAAATGCAGTAGCTAGTGGGGAACTGGCAGGGTTAAAACAAGAGGAACCAGTTCCTCGTCTTGCATCCTTTGCTTCTTCAGTCCATTCCCTCCTCCCTGGTTGAGGCTGAATGCTGGTGTGCTAGGGAATGGAAACAAGAGTAGTACAGCACTACTCTGCCTCCCTTTTTGCTGAAGTTTCTCATTTTGTGTGAGGGGACTTTCGGCCTTGTCCATAACTTCACTGCTAACAGGAGCCTGAAGGACCCTTCAAGCCTTGCCGAGATTCAGCAATCAGACTCAGTGATGGCTGGGCCAACCTCCTGGGGGCCTTCCGAAGTGAGGACAATCTTCAGATTCCTCTGGATGCCTTTCCCTGTTGCTGACTTCTTTTAGGGACATGGTTTAGTGGTGGGCTTGTAAGTGCTGGGTTAGTGGTTGAACTCTTGAAGGTCTTTTTCAACCTAATCAGTTCTATGGTTATGTGACTCTGGGGGATGCTCCATCTGATTGCCCAGGGTGCTCCGGAGTTTGGCACTAGAGGCTCATCATCCAGATCCTTGTACATCCCAGCTGTCCAGAGACTGTCATCTCTGGCTGTGAGGTAGGGATACCATTGCTTTCAGCCCCAGACACATCTCCAGCAGCTCCAGGACACCTGGAAACCAGTTCAGACACTGAAGAAGAGGGCTACACCTCCATGGCCCAAAAATAAAACATTGTCAAGCAAGTGGGCAGCTGCATTTATATTTCTGAACAGTCTTGGGGCATAAACAGCAAGAGGAATGTATGACAGAAATGCCAGCTGGCAGAGAGAAGGCCTTAAGTGAGGTCTGGTTCCCAGAGAAAACCCTAAAAACTCTTGTGGGGGCTGAGGGGACAGAAAGAAAAAGAGAAATTCCTTTTGCCACTCAGTAAAAGAAAAAATAACCACAACTTTAAAAAAATAAGAGTTAAAAATAAAATAGAAAATAACTATAAGCAAAGGATTAAAGAACATTTCTCTCCTTCATGTTTCCCCTCCCCACCACAAAAAAAAATTGTTGTGGTTGAGTTTTTTATATTGCAGGATTTCAAATAAAGTTGACTTTTAAATCTTGCCCTGACATCTGGTCTGTAATTAATGGAGCAGTAAATAGGAGGGAGACAGAAGCTGCCTCAGAAGCCTGTCCTTGATACATGACTCTCCAGCAATATAGCTAGATGAGCGATACCACCCCCAGGCTCCAGCACTTAAACAAAATCCAGGCTGGTTTTGGTGGCAGCACAAGCCATTTCATCTTCCCCCTAGAACAGGGCTGCCAATTATCTTGCTGCAGTTGGGGATTTGATGCTGGTGACAGACATTGAAGGAAATATCTGCATTATGAGGATATGGATTGCCTAATATAACTGACCTTGCTAGTATCTTAATTGTGTTTTGTTTTACCTGAGGACAATCTGCTTCAAGAGGAAAATGATGCTAACAGCTGCTATGTTTTCTTCATTGCTCAAATATTAACAAAAAGCTTTCTGTAAGGGAAGGTAGAAAACACTGTTCTGTGAAGGTACGTGAGTTAGAGGGATTTGAAGGGTTTTGAGGACACTATGAAAACATTTAACCTTCCTCTTTTCCCACAAATGAAGTGATGCTGTGAACTGGTCACATCACATCACCCATCTCTAAGGTGACACTGGGAGGACAGTGGTGCCACGGCTCCTGTCCCTCCTCCATAAGTGAGCAGCTGCCTAAGGGCCAAAGCAGCAATCTCACCTTTTGGTTCTTCCCCACTTCCATCTGCATCAGCCCATTGGAGGGAAACCAGGTCCTCTCCAGGGAGCAGACTGGTGTTCCCAAACTTATAAAGTTACAGGAGACTTGATGGGACCGTTATGACTTTTGTTACTTCATTACAGATTTCAGCTGGATTTCAGCCCACAGGCTGAAGCCATTTGCTATTGGCAAAATTTGCCTGGAGTGGAGTTATTCCTTGATCTCACCATGTCATAAATAGGAAGATTTGGCTTCCTTTGGCATGAGATTCTCCGCAGTCTGTTCCCTACAAGTATCATTACATGTTACAACTCACTGAAAAAAAGATCTCCTGGTACTGAGGGCCATAGTTATCAGTTACATGGGTATCAGCAGTGGCTTTTGGGGAGGCTGAGTGCCAGCTGGGCTCGGTGCAGGTGTGTGTGCAGACAGGTGGATGTTCTATGTGCAGAGAGAGCAGCAACTGAAGAGGCCAGAAGACAAGGCAGCAGGAGGGTGGGAGAAATGAAGTGTCTCAGGGAGCCTCTGCTGCATGCTGGTTTGGGAAACTCCATGCCTGCCTCCAGTAAAATTTAGGCAGGACAGAGAAACATGCTGATTGCCTAATTTCCTGAAAGGGATCAATCTAGAAGGCTTTCAGAGAGCAGAGATCAGGAGCAGATGAATCACAGCCACAAACATTTAATTCTGTAATGGTCACACTTCATCCTGCTCTCATGCTGGGACTGGAGCGTATTCAGTTCTGCAGGGATGTGGGACAGGGAGCTGAGCCCACAGGAAAATATTTGCACTTTTTTCTTTCCCCCCTAGTCCCAATAATTCTTTCATGCCCCTGTTCTAAGGCCACCTTATTCAATAAAGTTCCTCTGACTCAGAGGTGCAACAGGTAATTCCCCAGGGCTGTTGCCCAAGACCTATATGCCACCCCTATTCCATGATTCCCTCTCTATTTCTCCCTCCATTTTCTTCAGGTCACACCAAATTCCCAGGTCCTTTTCCTGCCCGAACTGGACGCACTTCCTGACAGAAGCATGCTACTGTGTCTTTGCTTGCTGTGCACAGGAATGGCAGGATTTATTGTGGAATAAGGTGCAGGTATGGCCTGCAAAGCAGACGGCAGTATGGGAGCCACCCCTGCCAGCAGCAGTTGCAAAGGGGCAGATGGAGCATGGGAGATGCTGATAAGGAAAACCAGTGGCAGGGGGTGGGAGAAGACAGCAAACCAACATGGAAAGCTGGCTAGAAACAGCTGGGCAGAGCAGCACTCAGAAGGAACAAGATGGAAAATTGCATTACAAGGAAGTAAACCACATCTGAGTGGGTGCCTGCATCTCAGAAGAGCAACAAGGAGGATGATAGCTCCGAAAAGGAAATAGTGATTCATCTCTTTGCAGGGAATGTGACAGAGGAGGGCAAAGGAAAGGTGGCACCGAGCCAGAGAGCTGCTGCTCTTTTCTGACAATGCACCTCCAGCTTCTGAGCCCATCCACCTTGTTCATTCACAAATGAGGCCTGGCAAATGCCCATTGTGCAGGAAGCTTCAGAGGGACGAGGCTGCAGTGCCAGATCTTGGCAGGTGTGTCAGGATGGACACTCTCACCTCTTTTTTTTTTGTGGGTGAGCACCCATGTGCAACCCTGAAGGGCAATAGCAAAATGCTTTGCTGGCTGATGAGGTAGGAAAAGGGAAAATGCATCACTTCTTCAGGAGGATCTAAAACTCCTGAAGGTCCTCTTCAGCTTCCCTCCCCTCTCCAGGTGCCAGTGCCTGCACAGAAGGCAAGGGCCGTGGCAACTGGAGGATGTCTCCAGCAGAACCCAGGGGAAAAGCAGCACCAAGCCAAAATCATCAAGCATGTATCACATTTTGAAAATCTTGAAAATATTTTTTCCACTCAGGACTTAGCCCACTTTACTTCAAAGCCAGGAGAGGGGACTCAAAACCAGCATCATGCTCCAAGTACTCCTAATATAATGATCCCTAGCAGCTGCCATGCAGCTACATTTGTTTTGCCTCTTTTGTGACGTTTAATCAAAGTCTTGCTATCCTAAATATTAATTAAAGTGCTTGGAGACAAGGCCTAAATTTCATTTTGCCTCCCAAGTTCACCAGCTTCATCCTCCTCCTCCTCCTCCAAATATGTTTTGCTATAAATTACTGGCACTGTTTCTGTTGATAGTCAACATAATCAAACATTTGTAAGCATGCTGTCTCTTCAATCTGTTCAGTTGATGCACTTTACCTGATCTTTCATTAAAGTAATCAAAACACTTGCTGTGCCACGTCTAATGAATGTTGCATGTATGATTAAGTACTTTCATTCATATTGCAAGTTTGATTTAATGTAATCTGCCTTTCAGACAGCCATTAGCCTAGCTCCTGTGTGAATTCGATTAATTGGCTGAATTCTTCCAGATGTCCTTTAAGTATTACAGGAATTTCTATGTAAAAACAGCAGGGACCATCTAGCAGAGAAGCAAACAATGATACGTTTTATTGCTGCCATGACTTACAAAAAGCTGGATTCATTTTCATTAATAAAACATCTGTACTGCTGCACAGCTATGCATCAAGATGCATTTATTTTATATGTTTATTTCTCTTATGACTATAAATAGGCAGTTAAACAGAAGCACAGTATGTTCAGTTGGAAGATGCACAAACAGAACTATATCAGAAATGAAAATCGAAATAAAGAATGTCAGAGTTAAGACTTACAAAACAAACATCATGTGTTGTAAGAAACATGGCAGCAACTCCTATGGCTATGTGGTATTTCCTAGGATAGGGCATTTTTCTTATACCATGATGAATCTGAAAGCAGTTGGTTCCTGGGTTGAAATGTCCTATGTCCAGTTTATGTTTATATGGCTTATTGTACCTTTAAGTGGGAAGAAAAAGTGCAGTTTGGCATTTTTAAATCATATGCAGTAAAGAGAAAATGTGTCATTAAAATAGTTTTTCTTAATTCTCAAAATGGAAATTATTTTCTTTTTTTCTTTTCTTTTTTTTTTCCCCCACAAAGTTACACTTCACTGTTTCCTAAAAAGCAAAGTCCCCAAAAACCAGTTTGTGTTTCAGTGCCTACTACACCCAGCCTGCACAGGACATGGTGCTGTTTCAGGGCATGGGGAGGATGCCTCCACAACTCAAAGTAGCTGCCTTCACTTTCTGCTGACCTTGCTAGAACTGAGAGCACCTTTTGAAGAAGGATGTGAGATCTCAGAACCTTCTTGCCCCTTTGTCCTCTCTCCCCCTGCCTACCCTTCTCATCCTTGGGAATGAGTCCGTGGGGCAGACTGGAGAAGTCTGGCAGGAGTTTGACACTGACCCTGCAGCCCTGAGCTCAGCTCAGCTCAATTTTCCTGTATGTGTGGCACTTCTCATCCAAGTCAGAGAGCTGCAGGGCTTTGCCTGTCACCACTCAGTTTCACTGGGCTCTGCCCAGTCAGGAACTGAGGAAGGGAGACGAGCAGCAGCAGTGCAGCAGTGTTGCAACTCCCCCCAGCAGTGCTCTGTCAAGTGGCTCCATCTCACCTGGGGAGCAGCCAGGTGGCATTCTTGCCTCTCCTCCCTGGCTCTCCCTTTCCCAGCTGCTGCACAGCCTTCTAAGTGTGTTTGGTCCTTGAGGTACCTCTCCTGCTCTAGGCAAATCATGGCCACTTTGCACCACGTCAGGACTTTACTGACTGCCCTGTCAAAAGGAGCGGGAGCTCGTACTACCCATTCATTTCCAAGGGCTGCTTTAATAGATGATGGATTTACAGGAGACATCTGGAATAATATTGTTCAGCAAAACTTAAGTGGTACAATGAAAGCGATTGAGACTTGCTGAACTGTATCTCCTTTTCTTTTCCCTACATAGTCATTGCACTGGCCAACAGCTTGCTTCTTTGTGTACACATTCTCCTCTGCTTTCACTTCTTTCTCTGTTTCTTGCTTTTGTTCCTATGTTGTCTATTAGCCTCCTCTAGTAAAGGTACCCATAAAAATTCTGTACTTATATTAATTATATTGTATTACATTATATTATGTTATATTATCAATATTATCTGTATCCTACTATGAAAAACACTTTAAGACCAATTTTCTACCGCAGCTGTGCTGTGACACCTTGCTCCAGTACCCACATTACCTCATAAAAGCCTGGCCCTGCTGTATTGTGCCTAAATCGTTACACTAACCCATTGCAAAGGTCTCCTACCCATGACAGGGAAAGCAAAACACAGAGAGCTGATTGACTCCCTTGATCTGTCGCAGAGGGATTTTCTTAGCAGGGAGAGCAGTGGGTTGGCTGGAGAAGGGGAGCTAGTGGTGAGCAGGAGGTGGGGCAGGCTTTCCTCGGCAAGCCGCTGGAGGCTCAGCAGCAGCGGCAGGAGAAGCACTTTCCCCTTTGAGACATATCAGAAACCTGATTCTCAGTGCAACAAAAACAGTTTCTAGATTTTTGCAGAGAAGAAAATGGTGTAAATTTCACCTATAGGTGACCAATCTAAAAATCAGATGTAGCAAAGCAAAGCCTTTTCTAGTTTCCAGTGCTGTGTGATTTTCAAGGCAGATGTGGAAAAGTCACATCTTCTTCTGAAGCCCGTGAGATCGAAAAATTAAATCGGGGGGCTTTGTTATTGATGTTTTTCTAATACAAATGTTTTGAAATCCCTGCCTTTCATGTGTCTCTCACAAAGAAGCAGAAATGTGTGATGAGTCATCTTTGCTTTTAATTCCTTTAATAGATTCTTACCTCACCCGCTAACATCTAAACAATTCTCGTTTCTGTAACAATCCCTTCCTCAGTGGTAAATATTGCTCTCAGACAACATCTTTTTTGGAGGTTCATTATGTTCATTCTGTGGCTGAGACTCATTATACTCAGTTATTTATTTAAAAGAACAAAATGACAGCAAATGCCTGCATGTATTATGTCTCCCTTTACACATATATTAAATATATTTCAGCAACAAGGCCTAGCACTTTCATAGTTTTGAAAAAAACAGCTAGCCTTCCTTCCTAGCCATCACTGCTCAAGAAAGGAATACTGAGAGGTGATGGTGGAGTCTAACCTTTCCTGTTAAATTAGATTCCACTGACGCTAATGGGAAATTTGGCAAAGAGGAAAATAATTTATGAACTATTTGAATATTTTCAATTATAAAATTAAAAAAAAAACGTGGAGAATTATTAAGAAGGAAGAAGCAAATGAAAATGCCACTATAAGACATGGTGAAATGGTATATGTGGAACCGGTCCAAGAAATAATTTTGATACCTAATGACAGGTCTGACTCTTCCTGAAGTACCAAATTATCACCCATCTCACTGTAGGGCTTGACAAAACAAGGTCACAACCTTTGTACAGGAAAAAGTCCTCAGCCATTTAAACTAACATTTCACTAATCCAACATTCATGGCTTCTGTTCATGTGCTTCTAAACCAAACCCCAAGTCTAAAAGCAGCACTCACTTCTGTTCGCACCAAGCTGCCTTTGGCCCTCAGCAGAGAGGTTCTAACTGGTGCACAGTCATAGCAAAAGGGTTTTGAGATTATGATCAGCATAATTATAAAAATGGAGTGAGGTTTGTCCTCAGCAAGCTGTAAAATACATTTTTAACTAGGCCATTGATACAGCAGAGACAAGATGAAAAACAAGAGAGGAGGGCAAAGGTTCGGCTGTGTGGCCATTCTGGGAAATGGCTGAAAAACAAGAACAAAGCTATTCAGAGCAGGTCGTTAAAGAAAGAAAATATCTTAAACAAGCCTAAAAGATAGGAAATAGAAATATGGCATGGTTGCTTACAAAGCAGAGGTCAAAAAGACATCAGTAATTAATGATGAAAAGATAAAGAACCAAGCACTTAATTTCAAAGAAATAGTTGGGAAAAGCATAATGGCACTGTGAACAGGAAAAAAGACTTTGCAGAAGTAAATGTAAATTAATAAGATCTCAATAGGGGAAAAATGGATAATTGAAAAAGTAGAACTGCAAATTGCTGCAGAAATTCACCTGGAACATAAACCAGTTATTTAGGACTAAGGGTGAAATCTAGTTTTGAATGGATCCATTTTTTTTAAAAGGACCTCCAGGCATTCACTGCCAGTTTTGTTCTGATATTTTTCCATTGCAGTTTTTGTGCGTGGAAAATATAGGTGAAAGTGTCTACTGTGTTTGAAAGTTTAAAGACTACTTTCTGAAATGCAGACCACTGGATTTTACTTCTCTTTCATCAAGACATTCTAGAATGAAAGGGGTGGGAGGTAGAAGCCAAGACAAATGGAGAACAGCAGATGTTTTGAAACAGCAGTTTCAACACTTTTAGCATCTTCCCTTGTTTTCTCTGTTGTTCTCTGAGCTTCAGCTCAGATGAGCAAAACTTGATAATCATGGAGTCCTAGAATGGTCTAGACTGGAAGTCGTCTTGTTCCAAACCCCCTGCCACGGGCAGGGACACCTTCCACAACACCAGGTTGCTCAGAGCTCCATCCAGCCTGGCCTTGAACACTTCCAGAGATGAGGCACCCACCATTTCTTAGGGTGGTGTGTTCCAGTGCCTCACCACTCTCACAGTACAGAATTATTGCCTAATGTCTAATCTAAAGCCCACCCTCATTTAGTTTGAAGTCATTCCCTCTTGACCTGTATGAAGTCTCTCTCCATTTTTCTTGTAGGGTCCTATGAGGCACTGGGAGGCTACAATTAAGTCACACCACAGCCTTCTCTTTTCCAGGCTGAACAATCCCAGTTCTCTCTGTCTTTCCTCAGAGGAGAGGTGTTCCATCCCTGCAACCATCTTGTGGCCCTCCTCTGGAGTCACTCCAGCAGCTCTATGTCCCTCCTGTGCTGGCACCCCAGAGCTGATGCAGCCCTGCAGGTGGGCTCTCAGCAGAGCAGAGCAGAGGGGCAGAATCCCCTCCCTGGCCCTGCTGCCCACACTGCTTTGGATGCAGCCCAGGACACTGCTGCTGGCTCTCTGGGCTGGGAGTGCCCATGGCTGGGTCAGGTCCAGCCCCTCAAGCAGCAGCACCCCCAAGTCCTTCTGGGCAGGGCTGCTCTCCATCTGTCCATCCCCAGCCTGTGCTGATACCGGGGGTTGCCCCAACCCAAATGCAGTACCTTTCATTTGGTCTTGTTAAAACTCTTGAGATTTCCCTGGGCCCAATTCTTGAGCTTGTCCAGGTCTCTCTGGATGGCATCCTGTCCTTCAGGTGTTTCAACAACACCACTCGGCTTGGTGTCATCTGCAAACTTGCTGGGGGTGCACTTGAACCCTTTATCTATGTAATTGATGAAGTTATTAAATAACACTGGTCCCAGTACAGACCGTTGAGAGACGCAACTTGTTACTAATGTCCATTGCGAGTCTGAGCTATTGAATGCAGGGTGTAAAACACCAGTGGACAGTCAAGACTGTACAGACTCAACAACACTCCGGAGTTGTAACAAACGGAGCTCATCTCAATGAAAAAAAGGTGAAGTGAAGGTATAACTTTCTCACCGTCGCTAGTGCAGGAGGTTGTCCCAATGCTTCCACCTGAAGATGAGGAAGAGGAAATAACCTATGTTACAGAATAGTTTCAGTTAACTTCCCAGTTAAGCTCTTTTTTTTTTTTTTCCCAGACTGTATGAGAAGACTCCTTTACAAAAGCCTACAGCTGTGTTAGGCAGGTCACATGTTTCAGAATAACCAAGCCTAACCTTCTCCACCCTTGGCTGCGTCCCTTGATGCTGGTAAGCAGATCCCCGGTGTGTGGAATGACAGAGCCCTGCACAGAGGCACATGGGGCACTGAAAAATTTATCTCCTCTTCTGAAGGAGCTGCCACACCAGAGGTTTGATGTATTATGCAGTAACACACAGGCCCTCCCACCAGTCAGTGACTGCTCCAGTCTTATCAGAAGGATTGATAACCACATCACTCCTGTACTGCAGAGCCAGCTCACACACTAATTCCCAAGGGCTGGACCACAACACTGAACTTTTATATGAAGAAGTAATCTGAAGTGCTGTGGACTGTAAAATACAGTGAGGCTGTTGTGGGGAGGATTGGTGACACATATACCTGGAATAGCTCTGGGTCTCAGGCAGTGAAGCAGGACACATATGGTAGCTGCTCTGCATAATGGTGACCAAGTTTAGCAGAGAAGACATGATGCCATGTCTCAAATACTGCTTTTTATTAGCACATCTGTGTGTGGATCCAGGGAAAGAGAGTTCATGATGATTGGCATTTCAATGGAAAAGTTAGAGTATCTGTCCTGTCATTTCCAGAAACCAGGCAAAAGAAATCGTAACAGCTGTAGGTGTTCAGTGAAGGCATAAAGCCCTTAAACACCATAAGTCAGTGCGGGTGCATCCCTCTCTGGATGCTGAGCCATAATCCCTAAGTGCCCAGCACTCGCAGAGGCTTAATCCTTTTCAACAATGGGATGAGCTGGAGGCTGTATCCTTTAAAGATTTACATAACCCCCCAGCACACGTGTCTTTTGGGAGGGTAAGCGCTGCTTAGTATGTCCTGCATTCACATTTTTACAGCCATTTGGTTTATATCCATGTCTCTCTCCCCAGTGGGAAATCCCAAGCTGATGACATTGCCCTCAACCCACCACCATGCTGGTTATGGGCTCCCCAGCTGGCTCAGCCCAGCAGAAAGCACTTCTGCACCCCTTGTCCTGAGTGCAGCCCTTGCCCTGTCAGATAATGCATCTTGTTGGGGCCACCCTATTGGGACCTCCCCAAAGACACACAGGTTCTGTGTCCTCTAAAGATACAGCAGCAGAAACATGTAAGATGAGAACTGGGGCAGTTATGCGGGGAAGGACAATGGCTAACTGTTATCTCATGAAAACCAAGCCACAGCATCCTGGTGCGAGCCAGGCTCACAGTGTTAAGAATCTTGTCTTACCCTTTATTGGTCTTTCTATGTGCAATTCTTGTGCTGCATCCTTACCTTAAGGGTGATCACCACAGAACTCCATAGTTAATGCTCCATTGCTACAGCACTACAGTATGCCGTGTTTCCATTGGGCCAACTGGATACTGCATCCACTAGAATGAAGTTTACTTTGAAACAAAACTGTTTTCTGGTGAAGTTCGTAGTTCTTTTGAAAAGGAGAAGCAATCCTGACATCAGCCTTCCTCACTTTAATTACTCTCAATGTTTTCTTCATGGCAGCAATCGCCCATGGATGCAACAATCAATTCTCAGGACAAGGATATGTGAACAACTAACATGTCTGAACTGAAAAGAGAAAAAAGGTATGAAATAGAGAAAAAACCTACAATTAAAATTAGCCCAGTCTTTAGCTGTCAGCTGATATCCTTTTCCCATTGGCTCTGTTTCCTTGACCTTCTTTTGCAAGCCCTACAGCAGCTTCATCTGCAAACTGGCAGATCCACAGAGTTCCCTTGGCTCTTCTTCAGCAGTACAAGGCACTTGCATCCAGCTGCAAAGACTTTCATTTTGCCAGGGACACATTCCAACATTATTAACTGTGTTGTTTTCAACATAACTTTTAGCCTCATGACACTTTCACAAATCTACAGTAGCAGCACTGTAAAGTCCACACACATGTGGATCATCCCCTAACCCCCTGCTTGGGAGAACAGGGTTATAGCAAGGAACTGAGGAAGAAACTTGGAAATGTAACAATGTACAAGTCAGACTGGACATTATTAAAGTCTGTCCCAAAAACTTAATTATTTTGCCTTGTCCATTTCTTTCTACAAAGTGCATATAATATTATGCCTTGCATCACAATGTACAAAAAATCTGTAAGAATTACATATTAAGGAGAGGCTTGTTTTCCTTCTCTGCCTGCTTTAGCTACTGTTTAAGCAACTCTGCCTCTGAGAATGGTGCTGAAAATACAAATTTGGCACTTGCATGACAAATATCTGATACTGCAATGATGAAAGTCCCCTAGATTGGTCACCAGAGCCATTGCATAAAACTCATTCAGCCAACAGAGGCAGACTGCAGGCACACCTTAGCAGCTAGACTTGGCCACTTAATTGTGTTTATGCAAACCTGGTCAAAGGGGTGAAGTCAAAATCAGCAATATTGTAATCTTACAGGAAAACACAAAATGTCCTCATCTCATTTAACTGCTGCATCAGTTAAGCCACTGTGTGCTTGGGGATGTGTCTGTGCTGTAAAAGTGATGTTGATTTTCCATCCCTTGTCCAGTTACAAGTTCACCACAACCTGCAAACACCTGTAGCACTAAATCCATGCAGAGACCAAGTACCTGCAATTGAACAACACTTCAGAACAGGCAAGATCAGAGAAATTCAAAAAGCCCAGGATCTACAAGTCCTTCTCCTGACCACAGAGTGGGTATAGACTGTCAGTCAGAGAACAAGTGCCTTCCAACCCTGTTCCATCTTCAGCCTCTCCACTGGGAGTCCGTGGGCCCATGGGGGTGTCCTCCAAGTGCTTTGCCTCAGCAGCTCAAATAGATGTCTAGTTCATTATACAGGGACTTAAAATTGAGGGGAAATCCTTCACAAATATTTTTGTAGAGCAATGTAGGGCAGAGCATTAGCTTGCTCAAGACAACCAGAGTGAGAACCAGAGCCAGACCAGAGTTTTTCCCAGCACCAGACCTGCACAGCACCATTGGTGCCACAGGTTCCAGCCTGTACATGGTGCCCAAGGAGGCATTGCTGGCCTCCATCTCAGACCCATGGCTCTTCAGGACAATGAGCCACCCACAGAGCAGAGAGGGAGTTAAAGAGGGAATATTTGGATGAAAATTCATATCTCAGTTTCAGGAGAGGTGGGGGGGGGGAGGTATACTCAGATTCTTCAAAAATACTGTGGCTAAAGCGTGCTTAGGGTAGGGACACACTAGGGCACAGTCAGGGGGACACGTAACAGGGCTCAGCACAGAAACACAGTCAGGAAATGACAACAAACATGAGCTTACAATGGGTTTATCATTTAAAAATGCTGCTATAGAAAAAGACACCCGAAAGAAGACAGATATTATTCGCCCCCATCATGCCCTCCTGTCAAAGAAAAGGGAAGAGCTGGCTGTCAAACAGTACCTTTTAGGTTTAGATTTTTTTTTTTGGTGGAGGGAAGGCAGGTTAGCAAACCAAAACACAAATAAATACAAATTTGTATTTGTTTGTCTATCTAGTTTTGTGTTCCATAATACTTTCCATTAACATTAAAATTAAAATTTAAAAAAAAACAAAAAAAACCAAAAAAAAACAAAAAAAACCAAAAAAAACCAAAAAAACCCAAAAAAAACCCAAAAAACCACCAAACCCAAAAAAAGAAAACAAAACCCCAACACTGATAAAATAAGCGCTGCTGTGATTAGTAGGAAGAATTTTGTGACAGGCTACTTCCTGCTTATAGCCCCTTGCACACAATGTTGTGGAAGAGAGAGAGGTGAAAAAACACTGCTATAAGCACTAAGGCCATTTAATCCTTAACATGGGAATGTATTTCTGCTCTTTTTCCCTCCCTAGATTCATTTTATGTTCCCATCAGAAGGTTAATTGTGTTAACAGGAGTTACAGCCACAGGGGAAAGATGTGATTGAATGCTGAGTGCAGTTTTAGCTGATAACCTCCGAGTGAGTGAAAGGGCACAAAGAGGGGTTGATCTCCTCTAAAGGGGTTGTCAGTCATTCAGGAAAAAGTGCAGCTCTGGGAGAAACAGCCTTATCTCCCAGGACACGAAGAAGAGAAGCTATCAAAATAATCATGAAGCTACACTCATCCCAGGCTCTGTGGCTGTGGCTCTGACACTGGAGTTAAGTGAGAATAACTGGCTTTTTCGTGTATTTGAACCAGCAGACCCTGACTTGATGCACATTCTTGAAGACTGATTAGATTGCAAGAATATGTATGATTAACAACAGACCCCAAATAATTATATCTCTAAAAAGGTGGCATGAAATCCTGACATCTTTTAGCTTGATAGCATAACTCGTGTTTGCTGGATTGAAGATACAATTGCATGCCAAGGTTTTAGGCAAGACTACCTGTGAAATCTTTCACACACATTTACACTTAATCAAAAAGGTCCATAAAAGAGTCTTCATGAAAAGCTAGGCATTTTCTCCACACCCATGTCTGAACTCATCCTGCAAAATTGCTAGGATTTACAAGAAGTATCTTGGAGAAGGAGGGCTAGTGGTTTTTGAGATTGAATATTTCCATAAGCTGTAGTCAATGACAGTGGGCATTTGTGGAAATGTTTGCATTAAAAAAAAAAAAAAAAAGCTTAGATTTTTGTTTAAAATGCCCAAGTGTAAACCTGGCAACCTTTTCCCCCAAAGCATTTAGGTGCAAAAAAGTTCTGTAATATTAACATCCACAGTGCAACTTGAACAAAACAACTAAAAGGCTTATTGACTTGGTAGCAGGGAAAGCCAGTTTGAAATATTTGATCCTATCACCAGCTAAGCAAGTATGTGTAAAGTGTAAAGCCTGCACTTGTTGATTTCTGAGATAAAAATCAATAAAACTGTCCATAACCTATAACTCCTTGGTTTACCTCTCCATAGAGATCAAGAGAGAGTAATTAGATTTCTGCCTGACTAGCAGGGGTAGAAAACTGTTTCATTTTGGATCAAAACCTTCCCAGTGGATTACACCTTCTATCCACTGCCTATCAACACTTAACAATTGCTTCTGTATTTGACTTTGACAGAACTACCAGAATGTTACTATCTAATTTTCAGTGTAGTTGATAGAGGGCTTGGATGCTTTATTCTAGTGTCAGATTATAAAATTAATTCTTCTCACTTTGTATTTTACATTTTTACTCTGCCTGGCGCTTTGTAAAAGCCAGCCTTGCTAATGTGATTAATAATTAAAAAACAAAACTACAATACCCATCCTACCTCTAATTTACAACAAGCAAAAAACCCTTTATCTATTATTGATGATCCAGCCTTTGTATTCAGATATCACTCTAAACAAGCAGTTGTCTGCCTTGGATTGTCTTTGCATTTCATATTCAAATGAGGTGGACGCTATTGCATATATTTTCATTTGATGACATTTTAATATCACCAGATGCTATTGCCTGCCCAGGAGATAACTGTTCCAAAGACAGCTTTCTTCCCTCTCTAAGCACAGTGATATTAGGTGATGAGCAGGAAAAGCAGGTCATGCTTTAAAACAACATTTTATAACACTTGTTACTATCATGATGTTTTTGCATTTTGACAGTCCAAGAGTCTCTGTAATAACTTTTTTTTTAAAGAGAAATGTCACTCTGCATTTTGATCTTTCTTAACAAAGCAGCTTTTTTAACAGGCTGAAAGCATGAAATATCAAATAACAAATAGCACTCACAACAACTTCACATCCTAGATAGAGATTAATATGCTGGAAAATATGTGACAGTTGATGTTCCATGTAATGAGCTGTGATGATGGACAGATGCAATAAATTCATGCCCTGATGCAGAGGGCCTTGTTAGATGAAGTCCAGACCACAGACAGTCACTTGAAGCTTTCCAACACCTCCAAGTCTATTCAGAGTAAGCGTTTGAGGGCATTTTGCTTACTTATTTGCTTACAAGATTAACAAACCTCCCCATTCTCACAGCTCTGAGCCTTTAGAAAATAAAAACTAACCTCATTTTTAAAGAAGAACTGAAGCTTGCAGTATTTGAACCTGGCCACAACATATACTTGTACAAAAGTATTACATAAGGTTTGACCTTACCTTAAGTGTATGGATTTAGACTGAAACTCCCAGGAGCTGGAACAGTTTTTACTATATCTTGAGCAGGAAAAAGCACCCTAACCTCTAAGAGAGAGCTGTATGCAGGCTTGGAGGGCTTTTTTGTGGCACTACATCCTGACACCAAGAAAATCTTCAAATGGTGGCAGAAGCTGGAGTTAAGGTGGGTGCATTCTGCCACTCTTCTTCCAGTGACTACTATAGAGAAATCTACAACAACTTCTATGGAAAGAGACTGCCTGACCCCTGCAGGGGTAGGACTCCTCCAGGCTACAGGATCCCTCTCTCCTCTGTGAAGAGAATGGAGGAGGGTGATGGAGTCAATTAGCTAGTCCAGGATATGTCTTGGCATGGCCCGAGACCTCTCAGGTTTGAATGATGAAATCTCCTCTTGCTTGATCAAAGCAGTTAAAAAGAGCAAATGTCCCATCAAGGTTCACCCAGACCAGGGCACAAGGGCAGACATATCCCAAGCTTCAGACCTGACATCAACGTTGCATGACAGGCTGGCATTATGCTCATGTTCAGAAGCAACATAGACACTTTCCTCTCCCTGAAAGACACACAAGTTAGAGCACAGACTGATCCTGGTATGGCTGTACTACTGCACTTCAGCTCAACCACATGGCCTGGGCTCAGGCAGATTTGGCACTGTACCCCCTAGAGTGAGATTAATAGATCCAGGACAGACCCAGGACCTCCACTGAGGGAGTTCTTTCCACTGCGAAAGTTCTGGGTGTTTCCACAGAGAACATGCATGCTCTCTGCCATGACTGAAATGGGGACAAATGTCAGTGCTCACCCCCAAAGGCAGATAAAGGGCTACACTCTGTGCTTGGTGATAATTGTGCTCAGCATGCTACATAACACCACCAAGCAGCAGGGAAATGCTCTGGGTTTGCAAATTCATATACAAGATGGTACGAACTGCCCCACTTCCTTTGTCCCTGCCCAGACTTACATCTGATCTCCAAATCCCAGCAGTTTTCACTGCAGAGGCCAGACAACACCATGTCTGTCAAAGTGCTGTTCATACACCTGAGCAGTGGGTTCTGGTGGCTTTGAATACAGATGTGATTGTTTGTGAAATGTAGCAGTAAACATTGCTAACTTAAATAAACAATTTTGAGAGCTTTTTCTTTAACCTCAGTGTTGTCAACTGCTTTCCCTCCACTCTTCTCCATTTTAAATCAGATTGAATTCTATCCATGGTTTATTTTTCCTTTAGCAAAATATCTCTTTATCCAATCTTTATGCTTCATCAGTTTCCATTAAATCCCGATGATATGCATTAGCATTAAAAAGGGTAATGCTGTATGCGATGCTATTTCTATGCTACTTCCATTGAAAAGTTACACAGGTAGAAACAACATTATGTGCAGGTCCACAGAACAATTTCCAAGTGATAAAGCTGATTTAAGGTAGTCCCACCCTTCATGATGCAATTCGCTGATTTGACACACTGGAGTGACAAAACTACTAAAAGAAATGTGCATTAAATTGCTTCTATTAAAAAAATGGCATAGGTCTCAAAAATAATGTTTAGAGAGTTACTGCTTTATCTTAAATGTTGTACCATCAGAATAGCTCAAGTGGTTAAACTGAACAAGGAACTCTTTGTCTATGTTCACCACTTAAGAAATCATTACACAGAACAAAGCTGCATTTTGCTGCAATGTAGATGTGTCAGAGGGATCTAGTCCTCAACTGCACCAAAACCCCAAGTCTTCATTCTGACCTTTTGAAGGGCATAAAATAGATACTTGATGATGGGGGAAAGACAAAGCACTTGTCCTCATGCCTAGTTTTAAGCAGTAACTTCCATGTTTTGCTGAATTGGGAGCAGTGACTTAATTGTGAAATTATTTGTATTTGAAGGCAGTCATTTCATTAGGTAACCTTAGCACTGAGGAGGACAGCTAAGTTAGAAGTGGCACTATATTAGCACAAAGCCTTTGTTCACCTGACATCTCTGGAAAGATGTTTGGGCACTTCATGTTCTCTCCGTTGATTCCAATTTTGCTGGTGAGAGGACTATTCTGGTCTTCATCAGTGCCCCCTGTTTTTCCCCTGCCTCATTCTGCTTTCTGCTCTAGAAAGGAGGCAGCTTTCTGTCTTTATTAAAGTCACACCAGTCAAGAAGTACTCCCTTGACATAACAGGCTGCAACATAACAGACTTGGAAGAGTTAGCAATTGCACCTTGTTCTGCAGTGCACCTTTCTCCCCACTCTCCCTTTGGCCATGGCTCATTGTGTGACAGGGACACACTGTTCCTTTTCCATGGGTACCCGGGCTGGGGTGGCTGCCTGTCTGCCTCAGCCTCGCAGGCATAGGAATTGCACACAAGCTATTTCCAGGCAGGCAGTGTTCTTAGACCTTTCTCTATAGATGCCAATTAGAAGATTAGCGTCTTTTCTCTCCCCCTCTTTGCTATTAAATAGTCACACAAAAGCTGAGCTGACAAATTGCTCTCTCTATGGTGTGGGACAAAGACAGACAATAGATCAACATCATTTACTATACTCAAATCCTATTAATCACAGATTAATGAGAACATGTCTGGGGGGGAGAAATTACCAGAATGTGGGCATATTGTCTTGTTACTCATGTAACATCTGCTGTGGCTTTACCTTTAGTGTCATGTCATCCTTTATCACATTGAAATAATGTTTGTTCCAGAAACATAATTATGATAATGGGTCCTTCCTTTAACAATTACTGAGGTACAGTAGGATTATATTTCTTAGCCACTTGGTTTAAAAAATAGATATCTCTTAACTATTTTCTGAATGCTTCTATTAGTCATTATCTGATTTAGGAAGATATGTTTATAGGCATTAATAGAAACTCGTTATTCTCTTTATTATTATTAATTATAATTTTATTCATTACTTCTCTGAAAAATCACATTGGGCAGAAGTAAAGCTAGAGTTTAGCTTTTAGTTTTTATGCTTAGAGAATTATTTCTCTTTTGGCTATCTCTTAAACTTCTGCTAATTTTTCATTAACTCACATTACAAGAGTATTGGGCCAGGATGTTTGTTTTGAAAAATGTGCACTTTTCCAGCTATCTTCTTAAAATAATTCTATAGCTGAATTGGTTATCAATTTGTTCCCATATTTTCTCATCTACTATTGCCATTGATAAGGAATACTGTTCAGGGCAGCAGCTAAGCATGTATAATTACCTTAGAGCATTTCACCGCTCAGGCTGGATGAAAATTCAGAGGTTTGGGTTTAACTAATTAGAATTCTTCGCAACAATTCCTAACGTTATCCTCAATATGGAGCAGGATGCTTCATAGATAAATAGCAAAGCAATTACAGCAATAATCAGCCGGCAAATAAAGAGGAACTGCAGTCTACACGTGTGACCGTGTATTTCAAAAAATTATTTAGCCCTTGTTCACCACGTCCCGAGCGCTTGCTGGTCCCTGCCGGGCAGCCGTGCTGAGCAGGGCGGGGGCCGGCCTGGGATGAGCGGGCACTGCGGCGCTGGCGGGTGTTTCAGCACCGCAGGGCGGGACAGCTCCGCAGGGCAGCCGCGGGCTGCGCCGCCGCCCCCGCCCCGGACTCGGAGCCGCCATCGGCCTCGATCCCGGCATGGGCAAGGGCATGGGCATGGGCATGGGTATGGGCATGGGCATGGGCACAGACAAGGGCATGGCATTGGGTATGGGCATGGGTATGGGCATGGGCATGGGTATGGGCATGGGCATGGGCACAGACAAGGGCATGGGTATGGGTATGGGCATGGGCATGGGCATCGGCCTCGCCGCCCCGGTCGCGCCCCGTCCTGCCCCGCCGCCCTTCCCCGAGTTCCTCTCGCCTCCCCCCGAGGCCGGGTCCCACCGCCCTGGCTGTTTCCCCTCCAGAGGTGAGGAGCTGACCAGGGCCGACCATCCCGCTAGATACACACGATCTATGTCTTGCAGTGCCGAACCGCCTTTTAAATGTGCTTCTTAATTAATCCCGGCGCACCCGGGAACTGCCGGTGCCACCACTGTGCTGGCTGCTCGCTGCAGCGCTCAGCTCATAGGCGCCAGGTTCCCCTGGCAGCTGCCACAGTCGTCGCCCGAGCGCCCAGCATCACCTGCAGAGCCGAAGACCATTCGCAGCTGGCATCACAGCTGCTGCCACAGGGAGCAGGCAAACACCAATGAACATTGTTAGGGCTGCTAAATGGTAACCTCCAACCTTCCTTAGGACATGGGCATTCTGGTGCAGCACTGCACATAAGCGCCACTGCTCACCTGTGATTCAGAGATCTACATCCTCTTCTTCCTAAGGCAGGCTTGTTAGCCATGTGTTTGGAAAAACAAAAAAAAGGGATTATGAGCTTCTGTAATGCATTACACCATATTTTACACCCCCGTACAAGAGTTCATTGCATGCACCCAAGACACACAAAAAACCCCCAAATGTTTTGTCCAAGGAATGTCCACTCATCTCCTTTCTGAGTATCCTTCACCATCTGATGAGAATTAGTTGTATTGGGGTACTCTCCAATCCTTCTGTAGGAATGAGGTCACTGTTCTCAAATTATTAAAATGCTCATGGAGAAGGGGGAAGAGAGTGATCAACTTTGTTGCCTGGTATCTAAGACAACCAGAGGAAAATCTAACCACCTGTTCCAGTCCTTGCTCCAAGAGTGGCTCATACAACTTCATACAAGTTGTACAGTTGTTCTGTACAGTACCTTATAGCTTGGTGGCCTACAGGAATATTTTACCCAGACTACAAGGAATCTAGCATGAAAAATTCTTACCCATCTCTGAGGAAACAAGCTCAGCAGAGTGGCTCAGTTCCGCCAAAGTGGATGGCATGTAGAAACAGAGGTGATGTACTGCATCTTCATCAGGTCTCAGTGAAATTAGTGGATCTTAGTACATTGGGAAGTCCTACTTTTTACCTCTTGGCATGGGCAGTTAACTGAAAGCAGGTACAGAGAGATCTGAATCCTCCTAAATCCTCCTCTCTCACCTACATCCTGGATGACTGATCTATTCATTCAATTACCAAATATAAGACCAGTGATAAGGCTGCCAGATCTTTCTCTATCTGGCTAAAGAGAAAGAAAAAAAGTGACTCCAGTGCTGTTAAATGTGAAAGGTACCTTGAGGATTTCAGCAAACTGTAAGTACATGACGGCAAATTCACCATGCTGCGGAGAGAGCCCTGCTGAGGCCGCCTTTCTGACAGAGCAAAGCTTAGAACAGGTAGATGCTGTGACCGGACAAGATCAGGGTCCTTCAAGGTATAGTCAAAGAAAAATCTTCAGGTATGTGGGATCCACAACAGAGCCACCTTCAAAGTAGGGAGACTTTGGGTAGCAGCTGCTGAAAATGGTCTTAAGGGTTACACTGGGATTTAAGCACCTTATTTCTGTCCAAATTCTGCTTCCTTTCATGGCTTTGGTCTGTAAAATGTGGATATATAGCCTTTCCAAGTGACTGTGAGGATAAAAGTATTCATGGTTTTGAGGTAATGGTGCTAAAATTCTGGTAATGGGGATCCAGAGATAGCTGAGGGCTGCTTACTCACACTGTGCTTCCTTTCTCCATAACTAATAGCATGTCTAGGCTTTGATGTTGATGGGTAGGCAGAAGAGTGGTCTTGATTAAAAGCATTAATTTACCTCTCGCAGATAACAGATTCATATACACAGGTCTAAATCAGGAGTAACTGCATCAAAATAAACAACCCTTGGGTAAAACAGGTGTAAAAGAGAAGAGAACCAGACCCTGCATCTAGCAGATATATGACAAGGTAAATGGGCAAACACAAGGAAAGTGAATTATTGTTATTATATGTATGCGTTACCATTATATGTATTCAGTACCATTAAAATCTAATGCTACAAAGAAAATACCTTTCAAGCCTGCAAAGTATATGCAATAGGGGCTGCCAAGAACTCATCAGAACCTGTGAATGCTTCCTTTGTATATGTTGCTTTCATTGCAGCATTGATATAGATCAGGAGTAGCTTCAGTTGCTGAAAACTGGCAGAATAAAAAAAATCAGGTTCATTTAGCTTTAAAGAAATTGTCTGAGATCCATTGACTCAAGAAAACCTTTAAAATTTTTGAATTACATCTTAAATGAACATTTAATTTTATAATTTGTCAACTTAGATAATAATATTAAGAGATCTACGCTGATACAAACAATTGTGTTAATTATAGTAAAAGCCACTAAATTAAATTCAGTTCCTGGAATCAATAGCATTTCTTCAAGTACCATTTCTAATTATGGCCATACCTTCCATTTGGGCTTTTATTAATGCATATGTTATATCTGTCACCTTCTTCAGTTGTGAGCAAACTCACTGTATGTTAATTCACACCTGATAACAATCGTTTTTCTGGTACTTACCTTCTAAACCTGATGATAGGATATGTCAACACCTATAGGATTTTTTGTTTTCTTTGAGGACTTTGTGAAAGTTTTGTTCTTTTTATTTTAAATTTGCTGCTAAATGACAGTTTCCAATTCTAATTATAAAAATGGACAATAAAAATGAAGAGTATAAGACTTTACTCTCTTTGATGCAGTCTCTAACCTCTAGACATGCTGGGAAGTAACAAAATCTGAGCAGATTATACTTTAGAAGCTGTTACTTTAGAAATTTCTCTTCTCACTTCAAGAAGAAGTTCTCCCATACTTCCACACAGATAAAGGATGCCTGTAGTTATTTAATCTCACTTCCCCCTGCCCCCAATAATCTGTTAAGTTTAGACTAAATACTCTAGAAAATTCCTCATCGCTTGTTCAACACACATTTTCACATTGTATATCACAGCCAAAGCATCACCATTCCAGTGACTCTCTCATCACAAACTGCCAGGAAACACTAAAGATTGATGTGAGTACATAATACCTCATGCTAATTTCCAGCATATTTCACCTCCACAGCCTTGCTTGCCTTACCCACCATGTCACCAGTGGACTCTTCCAGAGCAACATAACCTTAATTACATTTTAACTTGACCCCAGAGGAAAGTGATACCTTGGTTAACCATTGGGAGGCAATTTTCAGGCTGAGTTCCAGGTGTATTTTTTCTCAGACTGGTGTTCTCAGGCAAGGCACAACTATGACAACATGTTAGAAAAATACAGTCTCTTCTTTAGCTCTCAGTCATCCTTTAATAGATTATGAAAACAGGGAGGTTTTTGTTGTTTGGAGGTTTTTTTGGGAAAAAAAAAGCACCTTTCATATGACAATAACTTTCAGGGGCAACTCACCATAACCTAAATGAGACATTTTGGAGAGCTTTTTTTGGTCTCTCTGTTGCCCTTGAAAGACTCAGCCCAAGCAAGACAAACCAACCCTCAGTCTCCATGGTTTTTTCCACATCATCAGTGTCCCTAGGGAAACTCTTAGTTTTACTGTGGGCTAAGAACTCTGTTCAGGCATAGTGACATTTGGCATTCCTAACACACTCCTAAGCCCTAACTTCACCCCAAAGAACAACAGTACCTCTAGTGAGGAAATACCACCCGAGCAGAAGAGATGGAGATGGGAAATGCTGACAAATGTGATCATTAAAAAAAAGTTACATTTGAGGCAAGAAGGCAACCACTAAGGTAAGTGCAAGTGTTTCCAGAGTCAAACAAAGAACTGAAAAAATTATGAGAGATAACAGGAAGAAAAAAAACATTGTGGCTCATGAAAATTTGGGGGTTAAGGAAGCGCAGATTCCACTTTCAAGTACCAAAATCTGCCAGAACATCTGCCCAGCAGGCTGGGGAGGTCCTGGGCAGAGGGATTACATGTCACTGCCCACTGTTGCAGTATTACACATCACAAATAGTGCTTGTTTGTTAGAGGACAGACCATCTTTGTATCAGTTGCTATCTGCTCAGGTTTATCAGGTTGCCAGCATCAAAGGTATCTGTATATGCATATCTGATCACAGTGGAAAAATTATTATACCAAAACATCCGATTTTCACCCTTTACATGTACTTGCATGTAAAGCATTAGATAACTTTCTGGTTATCAGTGCTTTTGTCATCAAAACACTTGCTCTCATGTTATTTTTACAGTAAAGTACCTAACTCTAAATGTCTGCTTCAAAGTGTGTGCTTACGTATACTATGAGCTGATAGTATAGCTTCCTGCTTCCAGTGAAAAAGAAATTTAGAACTAGGCCCTGACATAGAAATTTCACTAGTAATAAGTGGAGCTGTCAGACATGCACAGCTTTAGCTGGCTAGAGGTGAGGTGGGACAAGCAGTGAAGCACCAGGTGACCTCAGTCAGCATCCAGAAGGAGCAGCCATCTCAACCCTCTGTTGGCAAACGCGATCTCACTGAAGATATCCAACGTGGCACTGGCACGCTCACAGGGGCACTGTGTGACCATCTCACAGCACTTGATGACCATCGTCAGCGTTCACCAGTACCTCCTCTCTCTGCCCACGGGCTTCTGCAGGTGGGAGGAGGAGGTAGGACTCTGCAGGCTGCTCTTTCCTTCACTCTGTGCTCTTATTCAACACCAGTCACTCTTCACACTGTGATATAAACCAGGGAGGGAGCCTATGTTAAAAACAGAGTTTTACTGTGTGAAGCAATTCTATCTCTTGGTATACTCAGCAGGACTTCAGACTGGGAATTTTCAAAAAGTTACAATCCTAAGAGTACAAGTCCCTTTATTCTGGCATTTTCTTCCTTCTAAGAGCTTTACTTTGCAACCTTAATGTTATTCTCATTTTCATTACTTTATTACTGGTTAATTTTAAGCTTTGTCATACAGCTAGAATAATCACCCAAAATTCATTTACGAAAAAACTTTGGATTTAGTAAAATGCTACCAAGAAGACAGTACAGAAAGGCCTGCACAGCTTTGTAAATATAGATGCATTTTTCTATTTCTTGTTTTATAGATATATTTTTATAAAAATATCCTGCTTACTTGCTGAAAATCAATCTAATCTTGTATTTTTTCTCCTACAATGGCCAAAAGCAGGTGCTTAGAGAAAAATGTAGGAGCAGGAAAGCATAAAGTGATACTGTCTCTAAATATTCTCTCAACAGCCCTCTTTGGTTCAGGCAATTTCTAAGTGGTGTCATTTTATTTAACAGATTTAATAGATTGGTCTTTCCCTCCATTCACTTTTGAACTCTTGCAAATAATCAGCATCTTCAGGAGATTGTGAAAGATGGTGAAAGGAATGGGAATGCTCTCCTGGAGAGCAGGACATCCAGGGCTTCAAGCCATGCTCCAATGAGAGCTTATCTTTCCCATGAAACAGCCACTGAGTAGCTGTGTCCAGGGACTGGAGATGACACCACCTCTTCCGCAGAAATCTTTCCCCAGTTGCTCCTTTTTCTGCAACAAAAGAAATTCTGAAGAGTCTACATGAAGCAGCACCTTGCCAAAGGTGTGTGATGAGGAGCTCACTGGCCTAGGTGCTTCCAAGACACATTGGGAGGAAGGGACGCAACCCAGGTCCTCGGTGCAATAACCACCAACCTGCTGAAAAAATAAGCAGAGGTTGTCTCCAAGGAAAGCACCAGTATACCAAGCCCACTCCAGGCAGGCCCTGTAGGGTAATGGGACCCTGAGGATCCCAGGACCGTGGATCTGCCTGGGGGCTGAAACACTGGACCTTCAGCAGCTGAAGTCCTTCACCACATGGCAGCGTGGCATTCCCAGCCTTCAGACCAGGGTCAGACAATCATTGAGGGGCAGCTCTCATTGTCACAGCTTTGAACTGAAGTGTCTGAGCTCTGCCCAAGCCCCGTGATTGCATCTCAGCCAGAGCTGGATGCACACACAGTCATTGCTCTGCCGCTCCCACTGCTGGTGCTTTGCCTTAACTAAAAGCCCATGAAGAACCTTTAAAGCTGTTCCGACAAGACAATATAATAATAATAATATTTAAAAGATATAATATTATTGAGCATGAATTAACTATTAACATTACTACTTCAACACACTAATAACATTTTAAAGTACCCGTAATAGCTTATTCATTTTAAGGGCAATAATCGGAAGAATCACCTGCTTCCCCTACCAGATGTCAAGAAAAAAAACAATGTTTCCTTTTCTCATTACAAGACCCACTTAGGATGAGAAGAGGGCCGCGCTGTAATGGCTTCTAGCAGCTGCTGCTGAAGGGACTGAGAGGGAGGAAGATAACAGGGTAGCAGGGAAATACGTGGAGGAACCAAGGCCAACAGCAGCGCTGGAGAATCCAAGTGATATTGACAGCATGCAGGTGCCAAGATGATCAAATGTGGGTCAACAACAGGTGGCATTGCCTCAACAGTCCTGCCTGTCTCAGAAGAGAACATGCAGTCAGACTGAGCAAGGGGAGAGAGGTTTATTCTGAAACACAGTGACATAAGGGCACAAGGTAATGACGCAAAGCAGACAGGCCTGGAGGCTTGAGTCCTGCACCGTGCTCCTCCCAAGTGTTTGGTTTGGTTAATTGTGCACAGGACAGGTGAAAAATATCTGCATCGAGCATTCTAGCATTCACAGTCAACAGGCAGTGAGGAGCTGGCACGATGTTTGCTCAGAGTAACTCCAGGAAGGTGGGCACAGGGTACCCCATCCTAGGGCAGGACACCCTGCAGGCAGGACACCCCACCTCTGGGCTCAAGTCAGCATGCTCCATACTGCTCTGGGCTGTCACCATTAAGGATCTCTGCAATTCACTCACTGATACCATTTATACTAGATCTAAGAGGAGCTGGAGGATTTAGCTACCCACTTGCAACTGCCTTGAGACATGGGATATTTTTCAAAGAATGTGAAAATCCCCTACCCTGCCCAAGATAGCTTGAGAAAACTTGAGATTTCCCAAGTTTTTCAAAATCTCAAGATTTTGCAAGTAGCTGTGAAGAAGGAGATTACTATATGTTTATGCAGTGGCTAGAGATTAAGAGTTGGACTCAATGATCCTTGTGGGTTACTGCCAACTCAGAATATTCTGTGATAAACTGTGAATATCTCTGGTCACTATTTGTGAAGAGTTTCTTATCTGTACAAGGCTTTTTACTTCAGTTCTCCTATGTTCAATGCTTTGTTTTCTGAAGACCTATGGTATGGCTGTTTTCAACAATTCTACTGCTATTTTTACCAATTTCTGCCTGTTGCTTGTAACACCAAATAGCAGCAAATCAGTGAGAAAGTCACACAGCCTGACATGGACTTCCCCAAAGAGGCATCAGGTGACCAGGAACAAGTTCGATGCTTCAGCATCCTAACTCATCCAGATACAGATTCTTGGAAACAAGCTTTTTAACTGTGCCATGAATGCTGTGCCAAATGCCGCCAGACTTGGACTGCACCGAACAGCGCCGTTATTGAACAAGAATGCAATAAGAACACTGACTCCACGTGGTCAAAGAGAGGAGAAGAGTCCTTCGTAAAGACACACCTTGGGAGCCTAAGGGAGGAAACACGGCTATACTGGTTTTGCTGTAAAGCCAGAGCTGTTCGCCTGGAGACGTATCGCCGTCTCCACGGACGGGGTACCGCAGGGAAGGCGAGCCTGGCGGGCTCCGAACCCAGCCACTCCCGCCAAGCAGCGACGGCCTCTTGGAGAGGACACTGCATCCTTCTGCAGGGCTCAGGCACCACTAGAGGGAAACCCAGCACCGCCCTCAGCCCTGCCCTGAGCTCCGCGAGGGAAGGGGCGAGCGGCAGGGACAGAGGCGGGGGAGCGGCGCTGCGCCGGGCGGGCGAGCTCCTCCCGCCGGGCCGCTTTTCGCTTCCCCTTCTCCTGCCCCTTTCCCTTTCCCCCCTCCCCTTCGCCTTCCTCTTTTCCCCTGCTGCACCATCGCGAAAGGAGCGATGGGACGGAATGGGTTGCCGCACTAAAACCCTGGGGGGAGTAATCATAAACTAAACTGAAATAAAATAAAATTTGTTAATTGAAATTAAATACCGTCACAGTAAACTGAGGAGCGGCTACTGGGAGGCATGCTAGAGTTCCTGAGGGTCCCTCATCTCTCTCAGACTAGTAGTCACAACTCCTAATTTTAATTTAATATTAGCCAAAAATTGCTTTCTCCTGCTTCTTTTCATCTTACCAGTACAGACATCTCTCCTGCTGGCAGAAACCCCTTGACCCATTTAGCTCCTAAGAAGACAGTACTGTTCCAAACAGCTACTGAATTGTTTGTTAGCAACAAGATAACTATCAAAGGACAGAGCACTGACAAAAAAGGTTATGAGAATTATCATTACCATAATCATTATTGTAACATACTTCACTAGCTTGTGTAACAGGCATGTTTCCTCCTCCCGATCTTAAAAGAAAATAATGCCAAGTCTTTCACCATGATCTAAGTAAACAAAGGGAAAGGCAAAGTAGCAAAGGCTGAAGTTGATGAAGAATTATTCAAAAAATATTAAAGTATAGCTAAAAAGTACATAAATATTTCATAATGCAATGTAGCACAGCAATAAGAAGTTAGATTTTGCATTAAATTCCACATGAACAAATGCACTATACAGCATGTAAGGGGGAAAATCTACATGTGCCAGACTTTAAATGAACTAGTTTTACTAGGAAATTAATTTCAGATACATGATGGCTACTTGAGATCAAGGCTCCATTTGGGCAAAACACACAATTAACAGAATTACCGAAATTAATATGACTAAACAGAGAAAAAAACAGAAAACATCACTTTACCTTTCTATAAATCCGTCTTAACTACGGTTTGCAGTCTGTATTAAAAAGATAATCAGAAAACAAACAGGTTCTGTAAAAGGCAACCAGGTATGGAAATGTTCACATTTGAGAAAAAAATAACCAGGATAGAAGCAGGACTAGCTGAAGCTTGGAAAGGAGACAGCAGAGAGGGATGACAGCTCAGTCACATCACAGGTGCCCTAAAAAGATGAAGAACAAAGTCTCATTCCCTGTTTCTCTGAACAGAAGTATTGGTTTTTCTTAACTGAAATACCACCTAGTAGTTTTAAAACAAACACTGGGGATTTTTGGTGCAGTTTTCTGTCCAGCATCATTGTCACAGGATGTCGTGGAGATAAAAGATGTGGCAAAGTCCAGCAGGGGATTAAGGAAATCCACTGCAGCTTCTAAACAAAGGTGCATGGAAAGCTCCTAAAGCCCTGGAAGCTGGATGCACAGTCCAGGAGTGGGACCATTACCTATTTGTCTGCTTAAATTTCTCTTCTCTAACTGTCTTCAGCTGGCCAGCGTCAGGAAGGGAGTGCTGGACTGCGTGACCTAGCACAATGTAGACAAGTAGGAAAGCTGGATCACAGCAAGGCTGTGATTTTCTGAACCTCATATGAAATTTAGGTTGGAGCTGGGAACTAACTTCACACCTACAAACCACCATGTCAGGAATACAGCAATATATAACCACAGGGGCAGTTTTCTTGCACAATTGTGTGCCAGAGTTTCACTTGCTGGTCTGGAAATGAACCAGGCAGTAAAAAGCGATTAGCAGTGGAAAGACACTAGACAGCTATAATTATCTAAATGCCTTCCTATTAACCATGTGAGAAACTAAATCCTCACAATCACATTCATTAGTAAATGCTAAGGACAAACTAACTACATGAAGTTTTATTTGATTAGGCAGAAGAATTCTACTCCAATATGATTATGTTACACAGAATGACCTAAAAAAAATATACCAAGTCTGTTTCAGAGAGCAAATGAATGTTAATACTAGCAGACAAGGAAAGAAGCCCAGTCCTTGTGGTACAAGGGCTGCTCCTACCAAAAGCATGGCCAGGCTCCCTCAGCTGATGGCAAAGGCTCCCAGCTCCCTGGCGTGGCTCTGGCTCCTGCTCCCTCTGCTAGACCTATGGATGGTGAGTGCAGGAGGGACGGAGCCAGACCTGCTGCAGCACACTGTAGTGATTCACCTGCATGTTAGCCCCACTTAGAAAACCCTTCAATGCCATAGCAAGAATGGATAGCAGGCAGCAGGAGAAATTCACCTTGTTGATGCCTGCACTGTTTTGCACCTGAGGCAAAAATGTGGTTCAGCAAACAGAACATCAGTGTGAGCAGCATGAGTGCAGCCTGACAGCTGCTCACCTCAGAGTACTGGGTTTTAGCCACTCCTGGCACACCATGTTGCAAAAGTGTGTCACTGGTCCCTGTGCCAGACACATTCACTCCTTCCTGTGTTAGCAGAGCCTGAGGACAGCTTAACATAACAATTTCTACAGACGTGTGAAAATAGTACAGCAGGCATCAGTTTTCAGGGCAGGCCGCCTTCTTGGTATCTTTGCTGATTTCTTTCTTGAAATATTGATAAACTTTTCTTAAGGATAAACCTCTTCCAAGAACTTACAAGTATGGACTAAGAAGGGTTGGTGCGCTGGCAGTGGAGATGGAGGAGCTCACTGCACCTTTAAGGGAAGTGTGAGGGTAATTCCAGCACCAAGCTGAATCCCACTGGATCCATAACATCCATAATTTCTAGATATTGAGGTAGCAAGCATCATACCAATGTCTAGACACAACAAAACAACATCCATGCATAAAAAAATGGACGATGATCACAGTCCATCAAGAGCATGAAGCACTTCCCTGAAGACCTGTGTCTCTGAGCCTAGGTACCAGTGACGAGCACAGGAGGAGAGAGTAAAAACCTGAGCCGGAGGGCAGTTTCCAACATGAATTACAAGTGTAACTTTTCTTGACTGAAACAGTAAATGTCATTTTTAAGCATGAGTTCCTTCCATACTCCTTTATTCCCAGGCAGACAACATGGATACCTGGTGTTCGTGTGACTTTATCCAGTCATCCAGTTTAGGAGATTCAGACACCTGTGAGGCTCTTCAGGCAGGGAGGCAGAAAGGAGAATGTAGCCTCTCCTGAAAGGCTTCACCACATTTCTGTGTGAGCATGTCTCTCTGAAGTCCATGAAAGCTGCCCACCCAGATGAAGGGTACCTAGACATCACCTAAGCACTCTTCTATTGCTCCGCAGACTATGTAGGGGACACTGCTATGTGCTGTTGGCAGGTTAGGGATCACCCATTCACAGAGTCCACAGGACAAGCAGGTGACAAAGCATCTGGCTGGTCTGCCACCCCATCCTGTCCAAACACTTCAGGTGAATTCTTTATACATAACCAAATAAACCAGAAAGTTATTAGATTTGAATTAGCATTCATTAACACAATTGATTGTGTTGATTTAGTCATCTAAATGGTCAATGCTAGGACATTTGGATAATTATTACTGCTTAGTGATATTTCCTCAGCTAATTGTTTTTATTGAATGACTCACTTTGATGATGCAGCTGAAACTAATGTGCAGCTGGGCTCCCAAGGAGAAGGCTTTTATCTGCCCAATACACCTCCCAGGGGCTCCATCCTTCCTGTAAGACAACGCATTTTGGTGCCTCTGGATGGTCCTTAGGGAAGAAACCATTTGGGAAATGCTCCTGCCTCTGCCAATGCATGCTTGATCATATGTGGTGTGATTTCTCACAGCAACTCAGCCCAAGAGGATTTTGAAAACCTGAGCTAAACGAAGCTGAAATGAGTTCTTTCCAAACTCTTCTTGAGTGGGTGCCACCTGTGAGGGCAGCAGTGCAACAGCCCAGTAAGCTATTTCCTACTCCACCCTCTCAAGCACGCCCCCCCCTTGCCCCATGAGCTAAGACCCTGCTGATGCTGCCCCCTGCACACAGAGGCTCACCCCACTCCCTCAAAGCCAGGCTGAGCCCCTGCCCTGCAGCAATGCCTGCCTACATGGGAGGGCTCATGCAGTGGTCAAGCTCTGGGCTTCCCACAGGAGTCCCTCACACATTCAGGAGGTCACAGGTAAGGTTCTGCCTGCACAGCACCATGGCAATGTAGAGAGATCAGAACTGATGTGAAAGTTTTCCCACCTGGAGCTCTCTGGAAAAGCCCAAATGGGCAGACCACTGCTACAGCATCAAGAGTAGGCTCCTGTAGGCTCCTGGGACACAAGGACACTTTGACTCTGCTGGCTTCTGTCTCCCAGGTCTGCAGGGCCAAAGAACTGCCATCTGGTAAGGATACAGGAGGTAGCTGCAATGGCCACAGTGGGATGCTGGGCTTTGGGAGGCAGAGGATGCAGCCAAGAAAAGGATTTGTGTCTGTGAACGCAGGCAGAAGAATTAAATAGTGTGACAGTCAAACTGTTGTTTCAAAGAGGGGCTGATATAGATTTTCTTTAATGCTCTGGGGAAGATCACTTCCTCCCACCTCATTTCCCTTGCTGGCTTTCCCACAAATGTGTTTCAGAGCCTCCACGAGTCTTCCTGACTTAAGCATAAAACCAAACCCGTGACCCTAAGCCTGTTACCAGAGGTCAGTGTTTTCCCAAGCAAGTTATATTTTTGCCTGCTCTGAAATTTGGTCTGGGAAGAACTCAAGGACTAGTTTCCACCATTTGTAAAGGATTCCTGAACATCTAGGGATGGCCAGCAACATGTGCCCTCAGGACTACGCCATGGGCAGGCCCTCCAGATATCACCACAGCATGCACACAGGATGGGGAGTTCACAGAAGAACTGAATTTACTGCCATGCATGAACTATCTATCCAAGAAAGGCAGGAGCTTATCCTGGAGAGATATTTCTGTCCAGGAAACACAACCAACTTCATGGAAGTTAGTGCATAATTTCCATGGAATCCAAAGAAATCATAGCCCTAAAAGGTGTATGCTAAATGAAAAGTTACCCAGGAACGTATATAACTTTGGAGAGAGATAAATTTAAACTTCTTAGAGGCGAGAAAATCTCCATCATAATATCCATCTGCTCCCTCTTCCTTCAATACCACTTTAATAATGAACTACTGATCGCAGCCCACTCTGTAAGATGCAGTGTTATTTCCAATTCCCATTTTCTACATGCAGCTCGGGTACCTCAGGACCGGCAGGAACAGCCACCTTCCGACCACCTGGGCAGCAGAGCTGAAGCTGCACCACAGGATGGCACTGCTCATTTCCTAGCTCTCACATGTGTTGTTGGCCCCGAACTTACTGCCAGTCATCACCTGCGAGAGGTCATGCTCAGAGTAAACAGCTGGCTGCATGAAAATAAGAGAGAACGAGAGCTGTGTGAGAAAATGAGGAATTTATTATAACCTGTGTCCTGGAACTCCAGGCAATACTCGGAGCATGCAGAACATGGGATGTATTTAACCTTTCTCAGCCTGCCTTTAGCCTCTCTGCATGTATATCAGAATTCACCTAACACTCCTCTAAATGCAGTCTCGCTCTCTGCTATCCCTTGGAGATTCTCTCCCAGTTTACTCTCCTGCAAAGAATAACTGTGATACCCCAGGCACTGCAGCCCCACTTCCATCAACAGCTATTTGTTTGCCTAGAAGAAGGACGGGCTGGACCAGGACATGGCACCAGAAGCACATCCAGCCCTTGGACAATGCTGCATGCTCCCTGCTGACACAGCCAATGATCCAGCTCTGAGCAGAGCTCACAACTATGCCCAAAAAATCTCAGGTTAAAACCTTGGGAACTTTCCGAGCAGAGCACCAGAACACCCAGATGGGTGTTTTGCACTGAGGTATCTAAAAGCCAAGCCTCTCTTAAGAGCTATCTTAATAGCAGCTGCTGCCAACACCCCTTGCCAGCCTCAGGCAAATTCTGGATAGCAGACTGAGGTTACCACGCCCGGAGCCACGCAGTCTGCCCGGCTTTGGGACTCCGGAGGACTTTCACCAGAAGGAGCAGAGAGCAAAGAGCCTGCCTTCCTCCGAAGAGGGTGTGCACAGGAGGAGCTGACCTCGACAGACCCTTGGCTGGCAGTCCCTGGGCTTTTTCAGGAAGAGCACAGCCCAAAGTTCATCTTCTGTTGTTGTGGGTTTTTCCTCTCAGGGCTATGCCGTTAGTATTGTCTAGTATTTCCTGCTTCCTCTCCTGGCAGCTCCTCCGCTAGCTCAGGCACACAGCTACAGCACTCAGTTCATTAGCCCCTGTGTTTGCCACATCCGTCCCCAGGGAAATCCCTGGGCCCGAATGCAGTTGAGCTTCTAATTGAGGTTTGCCGTGCGCCTGTCTGCTGCACTGGGCTCCCACTATGCACAGAGTGTGCTGGCTTTTTATGTTTATCCAGGATTATTTGCACCCACCAACTTTAGGCACAGAGGTTGCACGGGAGCGTTAGAGGTTCAGAGCAAACTCTGTGCTGAGACAGACATCTCTCGCTGCCCACAGGCAGCCAGGCTCTAACTTAACTCAGATAAGGTCCCTAGTTTGCTCAAAATACCGTCGAGTACCACAGAGAAATTTATATCCAGATCCAGTTTTGACTTTCTCTGTAATCCAAACAGAAAGAAAAGTAGATCCCTGCTTTGCACAGCCCTGTCCACTCTGCCAGGATTAGCTGTCTCTCCCAAATGCTCACCAGCTCAGTTTTCTGCATGGTCCCACTGTTTCACCCTCTCCATCCTTGCAATATCCCTACTTACTGGGAAGAACTAGAGACTGTAACATTACCAAATGTCACAGCTGTCTGCAGGGGGAAAGTCCCCTTTTAATTATTAGCATGCTCCCAGTTCATATTTTCCCCATTAGGTGCTTCCACTCTGTCTGCAACCACATAGGGGGCTGTACTGATGGAGAGCAACATTATTGCTGGAGGGAAAGTAGTAAAACAAGCTCAAGAGACCTGCCTCCTCCCTCCCCAAGATTCTTTTTTCCTATATGAAGCAAGTGTGGCAGCAAGCTTTGCTGCATCAGGCACTGAGCATCAGCTTAAAGCTTTTTGAGCAACATGCTTTAACAAAGCTTCCACATGAAAAACGGGATTGACACCAGAGAAAACTTGTCTTCCAAGTGGTAGCAAATTTCAAATTACTTGACTTATATTTACCCTTAAGGCATAACAATAAAAGCAGTTTAAATTGATATAGTACATCTCATCCCTAAGGATCCCCAGAAATGCAACCAATTGATAAACAGCCCACAGTTTATGCAGAGAAATACAGACCTTCCCAGGGATGCAATGCATCAGTTTAAGACTTGCCAAAAATAAACTGCAGTCAAAAAATAAAAGCAGACTAGTGTAGCCAAACAGAACTCTAGATCCATTAGACTCTGGTCAGGACACTGCAGCTAATTATATTTTTGTGTCCGTGGCACATGGGTAGGACTTTAAATGCCCTAATTTGGACCTTGGCTTTATGTGCCAAAAATTTCCCTGCAGACTATTTGCTTGGATATTATACCAGCTTAAATAAGGTGCAGAAATGTTTCCTACTGCATCCACCATTCTGCTCTTTGGAGTATATGACCAACCCAAAAAAACCTCTGATGAAAAGGTATGAGGAGGTGGGAATACAGGCCACATGGCACATGTGACTACCTTTGGCCTTCATCTTGGCTCACAAAAATGGACTTTGCATAACTTTCCTTTCTCTCATTTGGCTGGTTTTTTTAAGCTTTCAAGTTAGTTACTTATATCATTAGAAAGCAGGAGGGAAATAAGTTTTCCTTGTTTACCACTGGACTAATTGTTTGGAGCTGCCTGGTTCTTATCTTTGTAGCAGCTGTAAATGGGAAACTGAGATATGTGGATTTTAACTCCAAAATATTATCAAAATGACAATGTCAAGTGTCTCCTGGCTTCCCTTGCATTAGCAAAATCCATAGACTTTTGAAGCAACAAACCAGAGTCCTATTCCAAGGGGTATCTTCATGTGCACATGTACAGACAGCAGGTCTACTTCACTGATTTGCTTTGCTTTTGGCTTTAACATCCTGGGCCAAGATCTTGCTGGGTGTTGTTAACTGGTACATTTCCTGATATATTTACTGGGAGCCACATACAGTCTTCATGATTAAATGAGAGGAAACAGTTAATAAGAATCTGCAGCAGCAGTCATAAAAGGATGAAGTTGCGGGAACAACTCTGGTAAATCAACAGCACTAGACGGTTGTCATGATTAGTGTGGCAATCAGGAAATTATGATTTAATGTGTTTGCTGGAGGAAGCAGCACAAGAATTCTTCACGCACTTTTAAAACTGATTAAAACCCTATCGCCCCTTTTCAGTATTCAGACACCTGAGGCTGCTACTAGGAGCCCTGCCAGTTGCTTTCTGCAAGGTAGAATAAAAACAAACATCACATCCCTACAGCATCACAGCCTCGCCAACTGAGTGCTCAGGGCACCTGAAGTGGAGGAGGCTTTTGCAAAACCTAGCTCTTAGGTATCAGGTGCAAAACCACCTCCCGTGGTGACAGTTTTTACATTGTTAAAGTAACTTTCAGGTAGTCCTTTGGCCTCAGAGTGCCTGCTGGACCAGGCAGAGACTGCTAACATAATCCCAAATTAGAAATGCAGAGAATGTTAATCTCCTCTCAAAATGACAAGCACAGAAAACACTTGCGTGAAATTAATGCAGACATAGCAGAGGTATTAAACTAGAATACACAAGCAGACAAAGGAGGTTCAGGTTGGCACAGATGACTACAGCGTTCATGAAGTTTTGCTCCTGCTTCAGCAGAGCCAACCCCTGTCCCTGGATAGGTAAAGCTGCTCCATCCCCCTGCGGGCCTGTCTGAGCTTCTCAGAACTGCAACACTCGGGTGAGATGCCACACAGGAAACGAGGGTTGTGATAGGCTTCGCCCTATATCCAAAAAGCTGAGTTTGTTTCTATCTATTCTTTTTCTCTTGTGGACCATGTAGAAAGTTGCACAAAAAAACTGCTTGAATGTGATAATTTAAAAAATAAATAAATAAAAATAAAAATGATGGTACTTCAACAGCAACAAAGCAGCACCAATGACCACCACTCCAAGACCTTTGCTTTATGCTATCTTCTATTATGTCATCCCTTCAGGCAAATATTGTACAACTGTGCTAACTGTGAGGAGTTACAGAGAAGACAACAGCTTTATTTGCTTAATTGTTAATGAGGGTTCCACTTGCCCCTGCATCTGCAGTTTTACATATGGGTTAGGGCTAAATCCCTTCCTGAGCTGTGCTTTTCCTTGCCTAATACCCAGGGTTACTGGCCCATTTGTGGGCCCCCCCATGATGCCTAGGGCCAGGCTGCAGAGCAGCAGCATCTCCCTGAGGCAGGAAGTGGGCTGGCCTCAGCATAACTTTCCATCCAGAAAACATTTTCCATCACCTTTCAGCCACCTACAACAGGCTGCAGTACTGCCAAGTTAAAACACACACAAAAGAGAAGCACCTCATGTGCCTCTGAAAAGAGGCTGCTCGCAAATGCTTGCTAAAAATAGTCCTGTGATGGCCTGTGAGGGCAGCTGGAGGTGTCTTATAGAAGGAGGCGAAGAATTCCCTCTGCTGAAGTCAGCCATCACAGCCAGGACAGGAGTTTTCAAGTTTAATGTCTGTGTGGTTCTAGCAAAATCCCAACTGCAGAGAGCAAGATCCTTGCTGGGCTCAATCCCCCTGCTAGTCAGAGCAGGAGCTTGCTTTTCAACTCCCATCTTCCTTTTTTGAAGAGATGCAGATAGGAGGAGATTCATTTGTTAATTAAATTTCCCCTGCCCATTTACATTAAAAAGGGGGAACTATTTCAAAAAGCTCACTAAACTTTCATAACCTTTAACTCAAAAAAGAAAGAGTTTTATGGCTTTTTTCTAAACCTGCCCAAAAGCACCACTGGATTGTCCCAGGCCAAGTGATGAATACTGAAAAGAAGTCCAGGAATGGCACAGCTGGGCTGAAAATTAGAAACATTTGCTCACAGAAAGTCAAGCGTTCTTCCTCTCCTCTGGCTCTTCCTTTTATCTTTGGATTTTCCCATAAGTTCTTGTTCAAAGGGATGCCATCCCATGGGAACATGACAAAAGGAAAAAAAGTACAGACACTGTTACTCAGTGAGGCCAGCAATAGTTGCAAGAGAAGAAAAATTCTCCATGGGAATCCCCTACATCTGAGAAGCAGAAGCAAAAATTCACAAGGAAAAAATTCAGTGCTGTCAGCTCTGCAGACAGACAATGCCTTTTATCCATGTGGGATCCTGAATTTATCCAGTTTTTGTTACCCACAAATAGCATGACAGCAGTAAAAAAAAAAGCAGAGAAGAGTCACTAGGAATGGCCAGAGAAAGTAAGAATAGTGGCTGAAGTTGTAATTTCTTCTTTAAAAGGTTTCTTCTGTTACAGAGCGAAAACTTACGCAGCAGAGATGGAAAATCCTCTAAATGCTGAGGCAACACCTGCACACTTGCAGGCATGGCAGTGTAACACCCATCATGTGCAATACTGCCTGAATCTCTCCAAGAAGTGACACTCCTCATCAAGCAGGGCACATGCAGTGTACTGATGCAGTAGCAGCCTCAGCATCGCTCCGGTGTTTGATCGCTCCCCTACGTTTGATTCCCTGACTTTTACCGTGACTTTGCTGCCCTGGGCTTGCTAAAAAGCTCGTTCCTAAACGTTAGATAAGTGTTGGTTAATGACTCCTAAGGTGGGCCCTGTCATCAGACTTCCAAACGATCCTCACAGGCTCAGGGATCTGCCATCGTGCAGACTGTGCAAGGACGAGGTGCCGTGCTACACCGCACCTAGTGGGTGATGGAGCTTCGAGGAGTGTTAATGCTTCTGGCCGGGGACTCCTGGGAGAGCCATACTGCAGCCTTGCAGTGCTTGAGGGCAGCCCATGAAAACAGACGGGGACAGGCTTTGCAGCCGGGCCTGCTGCCATAGGACAAAGGGTAAGGGTTTAAAACAGCAGAAGGTCAATTTAGATTAGATATAAGGAAGAAGATTTTTTACAATAAGGGTGGTGAACCCTCTGGGCAACTGTTAGAGGTGGTGGATGCCCATCCCTGGAAAAATTAAAGGTGAGGTTGGATGGGGGTCTTATCCAGTTGAAGATGTCCCTGCTCATGGCAGGGGGGTTAGTCTAGATGGGCCTTTATTTTCTCCTAAGTTCTTGTTCAAAGGAATGCCATCTCATGGGAAAATGGCAAAATGGGAAAAAAGCATAGACACTCAGTGAGGCCAGGAATAGTTGCAAGACAGGGGAAAAACCCTTTTTTACAGAACCCTTCCAACCCAAATTATTCTGATTCTATGATCCCGCAGCCCCTCTTACGAAGGTGAAGGAATGTCAGAGGGGATGCAGGGTGCAATCAGGGCCAGCAGTGCCAGGCACTGAGGCGCTCCTCGGCCTTCAAGGGGCCGCGCAGCGCACATGGACCCCGAGGTGCAGTGGGACTCCGCCAGGGAGGAGGCATCGAGAGCCCCAGGATAGGGCAGGGTAGGGCAGGGAAATCCCCGCGGGGCGCGGCAGGGAAGTACCGACGGGGACGCCGGAGAGGCGAGTACTTCCCCCCTGGAAAAACGCCAAGCTCCCTCTCAGCCCGGCCTCTTCCCTCCCCTCCGACGCCCCTTCTGGGCGGCCCGAGCGGCTCCGCCCTCCCTGCCAGCGCCGGCGGCACCGAACAGGACCAGACCCGTCGGTCGGGCTTTGACTGGCTGGAAATTCCCGTCCTCCGCGGCTCCTCCCCCGCAGAAATCCCCCGGCCGCGCTGAGGATGCGAGCCGCCGCCGCCGCCGCCGCTCACTCGCAGTGCTAGCAGCTCCGCCGCCATGATCGCCGCCCGCCGCTCCGCCGAGCCGCCCGCCATGGATGGCTACGAGCACCCCAAGAAGGAGCGTCAGGGCGCCTTCCCGCTCGATGACCGCCACGACAGTGGCCTAGACTCCATGAAGGAGGAGGAGTACCGGCAGCTGGTGAAGGAGCTGGAGGACATACGGCTGCAGCCCCGCGAACCGCCCGCCTGGGCACAGCAACTGACGGAGGACGGGGACACGTAAGTGGGGGTCGAAGACGGGGCAAGGGTGGCTTAGACACGGTGAGGAACTCGGCACGACCGGTCCGGGGACAGGATGTGCTTGCCGGCGGGGCGGCGCCGCGCTGGGCCGCGCCGGGAGGGAAGGGAGGGGGTGCGGAAAGTCCCTGGAGCGGCGCCAGGGAGAGGCGGCTCCCGGGGCCGCGGAAAGCCCCGGCCGCGCCGAAAGCCCCGGCTTGCGACACCCGCGCGTGACCCGGCCCGGCCCGGTCCGGCCCGCCGAGCGCGGGGCTTAGCGTGGCGTCGGGAGAGTTAATGCGTGTGGTTTAATTACTCCTCTTTTTCCCCTTGCAGTTTTCTCCACTTGGCCATTATTCACGAGGAAAAAGCCCTGAGCCTGGAGGTGATCCAGCAGGCAGCTGGTGACCGGGCTTTCCTGAACTTCCAGAACAACCTCAGCCAGGTACTTTCACCTCGATAGTCCCAAATCCGGATCAGCCCTTGCCACACCCACACACTCCCTCTGGGGAATTCCCCCCAAAAAGTCCATTTAATTTTTTTTGCTTTAATTGATGGAATCAATTGAATCAAAGCCTACCTTCAGGAAAGTCCCCAGCTGGCTTCAGACAGTGCTGGTACAATGCTTCCTCTCCCCTGAGAGAGTGGCATTTAACGCCCACATTTTTCAAATATGATGCCATGGGTTGCATCCCTCTTTATGGAGATGTTAATGATACCCTTCATACCAGCTGGCGGTTGGTTTATCCAGGGAGTCCAAAGTTCATCACTTCCACATGAATGGGCAGCTATGCAACAACTTGGGAAGCATGAAGAACTGAGTTTATAGAGTGTGCTTTCCTGCTTTTATTTGTTGGCACAAATCACCAAGTGAACAAGAGATCTGCTTGTCTAGATGTTGGTGCCAAGTCTGTGGTGTAACTTACGGTCTGCTTTTGTTCTTATATTTGCAGACTCCTCTTCACCTGGCAGTGATAACTGATCAGCCTGAAATTGCCGAGCATCTTCTGAAGGCCGGATGCGACCTGGAAATCAGGGACTTCCGAGGAAACACCCCCCTGCACATTGCCTGCCAGCAGGGCTCCCTCAGGAGCGTCAGCGTGCTCACGCAGTACTGCCAGCCACACCACCTCCTCGCTGTCCTGCAGGCGGCCAACTACAACGGTACGGGCACGCTCCTGAACGGTTCATCTTGGTGCGCTGCGCTGAGGGTAGGGTTGGTCTCCTGTGGATCTCAAAGATCTCTGGAGAGGCGGAGAAAGATTATTATGTCCCATTTGAGAGTTGAGAAGCCCAAAGCATACAGCAGTGTCTGACTTTTTTGAAATGTAGGCCTTCTCACTTTTGATAATAGTCTCTCATGGCTTTGGACTTAGCATTTTTAGTGAGTGCCTTTGCCCTGCTCCTCCTTTTTCTGTTTGTAATAAGTTGCACTCAAACACTGGAATAAAGCCTCCAAGAAATCTTTTCAAAATCCAACCTTTTTATTCATATTGGAAGCTGGAAAGCTCTTCTGGAAAACACCCTTTTGCCATGAATGAATTGCCAATTTAGATATCATCCTGGCCTAGCATCTTGTCTTTTAAATAATGAGGAGGCATTGACTTAGACTTACTCAAGTTTTCACTTTGTTTGTGTCTTCCAGGGCATACGTGTCTTCATTTAGCATCTATCCAAGGATACCTGGCTGTTGTCGAGTATCTGCTGTCCTTGGGAGCAGACATAAACGCACAGGTATGGAATGTGTACCATGAATTTACCTGAGTGGGGCTCTGTAGTCTTAGGAATCAACAGAGCTGACAATGGCTCTGCCTCTCTTAACATGCCAAACCTTATGTTATTTTCACACAGGAGCCATGCAATGGCAGAACAGCACTACATTTGGCAGTCGATCTGCAGAATTCAGACCTAGTGTCGCTTTTGGTGAAACATGGGGCAGACGTGAACAAAGTGACCTATCAGGGCTACTCCCCCTATCAACTCACATGGGGAAGAGACAACTCGAGCATACAGGAACAGCTGAAGCAGCTGACCACAGCTGACCTGCAGATGTTGCCAGAAAGTGAGGATGAAGAGAGCAGTGAATCAGAGCCTGAGTTCACAGAGGATGAAGTAAGTAGCTGTTTTCAGTTTTACAAGAGAAAGGGGAAAATCCTGTCCTGTGCAGGGTATTTCTTGATATCACTCTGATAGCATGCCCTGGTGACCTCTTGCTGTGTAACTGATAGCATAATCTTTGGTATACCTATCAGCAAAATGGCAGATGAGGCAAGCATGTAAACAGAGTAAGAATAAAATGTAAAAAAAAACATGAGGAAATGGAGGTTAACTTCATGCGACATGGTTCTCTGAACACAGTTCTATTGCTGACACAGCACCTCATGAAGAAAATTCAAGTTAGTGGGTGGTTTTCTCCTCCCTAGGATTTGTTTTTCTAACATTCTGAGTGCTGCATTAAATGGTGTATGTAACCATTTTGGTGTAGAAATTTTATACACTGCTGAAGAATTTGCATGTAGAATTTGGCTGTTATCCCAGAGTGGATACGATACTTTAAGTAAGATTTTTGCATTAACAGCATTTTGATTTTTTTTTTTGTTGTAGCTTATATATGATGACTGCCTTATTGGAGGACGACAGCTGGCATTTTAAAGCAGAGCTTTCTCTGAAGTGACTGTATGCATATGTATAGAAAAAGGACTGACTTTCTTCATCTAAAAAGAAAGTCACAGTCTGGAGAGAAAAAAGAGGAGGGAAATACTACACTGCCCAGCAAGAAGAAGGAGCACGTAATTGTAACAGGACAGTTCCAGGATCTCCTTTGTGTTTAAATACAGGAGTGGGATGTGTAACATCAGTACAGATCTGTGATCATTCACACCACCTGATAAAGAGCCACACAGTCAATCTTCTCAGCCCCGCAAAGGTAACAGACTGCACATCCAACGTGCTCGATACAGGGAGCTTTCTTGTGGCATCAAGTACTACAGGGAACAAGTGACCTTTCGTGGCAAGGTGGACTCATGCCAACACCCCTTTTCAGAGACTCTGTGTTCATTTGTGCTGGACTGGTAGCAGTCTCTGTCCTTTCTGACTGACCTCAGCTGCTCTCAGTGAGGTTTCCCAGGTGCAGGAGTCAGACCAAGGGACTGGTGCCGCCTTGGCTCTTAGGCAAAAGTAGCAATAATGTTAACTGTGGGCATTGGGAAAGTGTGTTTCACACTGTGTGTGTCATAATTGCTACACTTTTTAGCAACTGTATATTATGTAAATACTGTATAATTTTTGTTTATAATTATTTTGGTACATGTGAGATAATGTATTTATTAAAAAAAGTCAGATTACCCTACCTAGTCTACAAAATGGTTTGTTGCCCGCCTCCCTGAGATCGTGGGAATCTGCCTGGTTTGCTTTTTAAGAAACGTTCAACACCCAGTAGCCTATTGGGGTCACATTCTCAGGGATTTTAGGTGGTTCACCTCAGCAGTGGTAAGACATCTAAGCAGCTTGCAGCTCTCAGCCCTTCTGCTGCAGCTAATTTTGGAAGCAGACGTAGGTGTTGTTTCCTTCACCCGCTGCAGCAGGCGGAGCGTGGGGCTGGGGTTCCCCCCTCTCTTCCAGGAGCAGGCTGCCGGCCCACTAGAGAGAGGGTTTTAGGCTGGTTTTGGCAGACCCGCCCACTGCCATCACGGCACCTTTTGTTCCAGTTCAAGTACTTTGCAACTCTTGCCAGGAGAGGCTAGAGGTTCGCAGCTCAGTCCTGTGTCTGTTCACCTCTTGTTTAGCACCTGGCCCAGCTTCAGTTTGAACTCTGACCCCGTCGGAATTTCCGGAGGGGATTTACGTGGGACGAGGGAACACGTACTGGGAACATGTGCTGCTGCCTTGCACCCCTGAAATTTCCCCACTGCAGGAGCTACAGCTCTTGTCCAGTTCCTAGCGGTGAAGGATGTGGCTTTAACTGCTTCAGTTATTCCTCAAGTTTCTCTCCAGCATTCAGGCAGACAGAATCACTTTGCCCAAATCCTCTGCTCCACCTTGTTATCTGCTGGCAGTGCATCACAATACCAGACTACTTTCAGCAACAGAGTTTTAGCCTGTTGTGTGTCTCTGTAAAGGATGGGTTGTGTAAAAGGTGACCGTGCCCTGTTTGTGCTGTGCCCCCGGATGGAAACAGGGAGCAGTAAAGCTGCTGATGCGGGACGATGGAGCTCTGCCAAGAGCTGGCCAGGGGAATTCTGTGCTGCTGGCACCTGGCCCAGCTCAGGCTGTTGGAGAATGCTATGGCCTCAGGTTGCACAGGGACATCCATTCCTTTTTCTGGCCTGCTCATCCCAAAGGGTTCCTGACACACAGCCTGCTCTAAGGAGGGATTGCTGGTATGAGGAAGAACACCACAGCCAGCTGTGTGCTTCCTAATTTGCATGGGAGCCAAAGGCCAGTGTGGAAAGGATTGTATAAAGTTGTCATCCTGAGTCATTTTTATTTTACTTCCACTCTCATTGCACAAGCATAACCCAGGTATATGCACTGAAACTTCCTTCTGGCAGACATGGCTACCTCTGCATTGCAAACCTGCATTTTCCAGGTATGGAGCTGGATAACAATCCGCCAAAACTTTCTTCTTGTTGCACTCTGACCAACCATTAACTCTGAGCTGGGAGTGTTGACTGTGGGAGTTTGCTCACTTGCTGCCACAGGTTTTTCACCAGCAAAGAATCCCAAGTGATTCCAGAGCTGGAAATAGAAACTGTGGTGTTCCACTTGCTACATTTCAATTTCCCCTTGCAAAACAGGAGTTGGAAGTGCTGTCAAGGCTCTGCAGAGGCATTTACCAGCTATAACTATCAGTGGTCTAAAAGTCCTTGGGTGCACGGCTGGACCAGGTATGCAAATATTTAAATAGATACCATCTGAAGGCAAATACTTCTCATTTGAAGGCCAGAGGGATGGAGAAAAATGCAGTTATCAGTAGTACCAGGCTGTCCGAGTAGTTTCGGAGACAGTGGTACATTCTCGGCTGCCCATTGCAATATTTAGACAAAGAATATCTAGAAAGGCACTGCTATAATCTTACAAGAATTCTGCAATGACTTATTAAATTACACAAATGTTTCACTGCATGAGGAGGTTTTGCAGCTAAACAAATCGTTGTTGAAATACCTCATGCTAGTTTTGCTACTATTTGCCTCCGCCTGTCATGCAAAAGCAACATATGCAGAGGAACCGTGGGTAAAGCAAGTAGGACAGAGATTAATGTGAGAACATGTGCTTGTTAGCAAAATAGGTTGGGACATGTTGTGTATTTGTGCATTGCTAATGCAGGATTACTCATTGGAGAGCTTTGCCTGTTCACTTGATGATATGGGAAGATTGTCCACTGCAGGACGTCCCCCTGGCACCCCCAGTTTTGAAGATGTGCCCTTTAACTGCTGCATGTCCACCCTGTCTCTGTCCTTTCCACACTTAGCCTTTTAGAAAGATCTTCTGAGAGTGGTTTTGGTGATGAGCTGCCTTAATGCTGTCTTCTTGGCATTCTGGCAGATGCGTGGCATGGTCCCATTTGTAGGATATAGAGCAAGAACTCCTTATGCATTTATTCTTCCAGCATCTCTTTTTCCTTATTCAAACAGCATGGCTGCTATTGGCAGAGCACACTAGCTTGTTCCTGCTTCTACTGCCAGTGCCTCCCCACACTGATCCAGGGTTCAAAATTCGGTCCCAGCACCTTTTCCACATGCCCTTGTGACTCTGCAAGCTTCAAGAGCATCCATGCCACTGCAGATGGAAATCCTGTGACGTTCAGGTTTGGTTTCCTAACTGGCCCTCTCCCCATTAGCCTCCTCACTTTCCTCAGCCTGTGCCATGTCTGTGTCCTCTGCTTTTATTGCCTTTGGCACTCATATCTGCCTCTGCCTGTCCTTTTTTTCCTTCCTCCCTTTCCACATGGCCCCCCTCACCCTTTTCACCTGCAACACCAGCTCATCCACCCGTCATTACATTACACAGCATGAGGTTACATTTTTATTTCCAGCCTTTCCCTGCTGCCCATTCTTGTAAATCTCTGATAATCTCACAGGGGTATTCCCATACTTCCTTATATTCCACACAAAGAACAAAACTCCTCACTTCCTCCCACACCCTCCTCTTCCTCCTTGCATTCCTGCTCACTGTAGGCCTTTCTCACCCAAACCACAACCAAGATGCCTCCTTCAATGCCTTTCAGCTTCCTCAGCATCAGCCCTGGACTTCTCAAGAACCTTACGGTGGTGATAAATAAAAGACTGCCAGGGTGGTGATGTTGGACAGCAGAGCCCAAGGCCTGATTTTTCCCCCAGTAATTTAGAGCCTTTTTCTTCCATTCCCTGCAGCTTTGGAAAGCATTAAAAAAAGGGCAAAAGGCAACCTTGCACCTAGAGACAGGAAGGCTTTGTGCTCCCCCTGGCTCCAGCAGCAGCCTGACATCTGCAGTCATGAGCAGACCCCTTTCACCATCCCGCCCACCTGCTTGCTCTGCCACTCCCACATTATGGTGCAGCATGCTCCTTGCACACAGTTTGGGCCGTGTCAGCTGGCTGGCACATAGATGTGGATGTCTGTGCTCCCCAAACAGAGAGAGGTCTAACTTAGAGGACTTAGCCTTCCTGTCTTCTCCTCCTTCAGCCTTTTGACTATAGGAAGGGGTCCCTATGGGCTGCTTAACATTTTACACACCCAGAACTACAGGTCAAAGCAGGGCCAGCAGTGTTGACCAGCCATGTGTCCTGCATGTGGCTGGTGGCACATCTACCTGCCTTGGGGCACCAGAAGGCAGTGAGGCCACCAGCACTCTTATCCTATCCTGCAGAGTAGCAGCTCACTGCTGCTGGCCTTGCCCCACAGTTTCAGCTCAAATTTGAATGAGTAAGATGGTTGAGTGAGTAAAGGGAAAGGTGAAACCAGAAAAAACTCAAGGAAAGACACCGTGATCTCCAGGGGAAGGACAAGTATCATTTGTGATTTGTTTTAATGGGAACTTTTCAATGGTGGTGGACTCTGGGCCAGACAGATTTAATTTTTCTGTGGAAGCTGAGCTGTGAAAATAATTAAGCATCTGGTTGCTCCTAGAAGAATTGCAAAACAGAGCACAGAAGTGGTAGAGAAGAATCTCTGGACAAATGGCTACCCTCATTTCAGGGGTGGAAGAAGGGCTTTTTCCAGCATTGCTGAGCTCCCAGCACCAGCGCTTTGCTGAGGAGTGAGAACTGCACAGTATCCCCAGGGATGAGGGAACAGGAAAGTTCTGTCCCCTCATGCCAACCTAGACAGCTGCTGCACAGCCTCTCCCGTTCCCTAGCAGCTGTCTGTCACAGCTCTGGCATCTCTCACCTCCTTGTCCCTTCTCTGAAGCATTAACACGAACAAAAGGTTTCCTTTAAATGCTGGAACATTTATCCGGTCATAATCCAAGGAGTTTAAGTCCAGAGAGACTGGAACAGAAACTCCCCCTGATATCCTGGAGGTTTGACTGCCTGCTCTTGCCGTGATCCAGTGCTCAGATTTTCCCAGGACTGCCTCCTCATCCAATTTTCCAAACAGGACTTTCCAGTCCTGTCAGAAGAGAGCTGGGATTTTCCCCGCTCACTCCTTTCTGCAGTTCTACCCCATTACAAAGGCCACGAATCACAGCACCAGGCTCCATTGCCTCTCCAGCTGCTGGAGTGCAGCCTCTTACCTGTCCACCACCAGGCCCAGGGGCTTCCTTGCTCTGGAGGAACAAGCCTGCACCCCTTTAATTTAAATGCTTTTCCCATTCACAGTTTTAGCTGGTTCAGATTAATTTTCCTGTGCGTCTTTCAAGGTAAGGTTTTCATCTCTCCAGCCGAAAGCACAATGTGAGCAAATGTGTGGTTCAAGAAACAGCCTTAAAACACAAATATTTTTCACATGCATGCACACCTTGAAGGGCACACAGCTACAATTACGGTGCAACACTTAGCTTGGTTAATTATTATTCCTGGATTTGAGTAGCTTGAAGGAGAGGGAGTTTCCCAAAGCCCTGTAGAGGACTCTGAGTGCTGCTGCTCTGCTTGAGCAACGCTTTGTTCTCACGGGGGAGTGCCCAGGGGTCAAGTGAGAGGCAGCCCCTCCGAGGAGCACGGACCAGTGGGAAAAGAGAACCGGCCGTGGTGTTTGCCCCTGCAGTGGGAGGACTCGTGCGGTATTTTTCCTCTCTGCGTGGGAAAAGGACAGACCAGGCTCAGTCAAAGCTCAGCATGCAAACTGAGCTGAGGACTGAAAGTCAGTAAGGATGGCTGCCCAGCCTGTGAATGAAACCACCCTTTTCCATTTTTTCTAGGTGGATGGGTATCTATTCCAGCATCCGTCGAGGCTGATGTTTCTCGATTTCTTCCAAAAACTTAGATCTGACCCCTGGCAGCACCTTCTCTGAGCTGTTTTGCCCTTGCAAACAAACAAAGCCTTGCCCCAAGCTGCATGGAGGCTCCTTACCCCAGGCTGTGCCAAGCCTAGCTTGGGGAAAACACTCCCAAGGTGGGGGATTCAAATCCCCCTCACCCTTGAGCACATTTGATCTCCACCTCCTCTCTAACAGTCTGTGAACTAGGCTGCTAGACTAAAAAAAAAATTACTAGACCACCCAACACCTTCCATCTGTCCATCCATCCCAGACCTCTTAATGCTCCTGCCTGTGCAGCCTTGTCTCCTGGCAGCAGCAAGCTGAAACACCTGGAGCTGGGCTGCTGGACTACCCCACCGAGGCAGGGGACAGCTCTCAAACTGCCCTGTCTCCTGCCTTGATAACCACTCCTTTAGGGCAGCACTCAAACCTATGGAAACTGAAATTATGGGGTGGAAACAGGGCTAGCCCTGTAGCTGTATGGGAGGCTGGCAGGCTTCAGCCTCGAACAGGGCATAAAACAGAACAAGGACATGTTCAGCAACTGAAATGGCAAAAATGCAACAGTGCACTAGGATGGAAAAGCTAGTGAGACCCACCAACAATAGCAGCTAAAGTCCACTGCTGAGGTGGTCTCCTCCCCTCCACAGCTCAGCCCAGCTGTAGCACTTTTCATGCAGAAATGCTTAAGGTTGGCCCACAGCAAAGGTTTTCCCATCCTCTCCTCTGACTATCCTAGAAGAAGGGTGGTGAGCAGGCCCAGGGAAGGCCAGGACTCCAGGATGTCTGCCTGCCTGCCCTGGGTGATGACACAAAAAGCCAGTTTCTCTTCCCCACACAGCTGGGCTGCCAAGGTGATCCTATCACCCACTTCCCTCCACAAGACACTCCTGTATCTGAGGGACTCATAAAGTAAGGAACTGATAATTCTGTTTCCTTTTTCAGGGAAGTCCATGCAAAGCAGAAAGGGAAACCACGCCATTTATGTGGCACTTGGGTTCCTTCCACGAGCAGTTCCAGGCACACAGCAGCATGACCAAGCAAGCCTACCTAGGCATGGTGCCCTGGGAAGCCTCTCTCTAAAAACAGCTGCACTGAGGGGAAGAATGCTGAGACTGAGCTGTATCCGTGCTCTGTACAAAATTAGAGCATCTCCTTAGAGCACACAACAGCTCCATGCCACAAGTAGGACCACAGGCATTTCTTCCAAAGGCATGTGTGTATGTGTAGAAGATGTGAGTAGAGCTGCACTGCAGCATCCTGGGAATGAGTGTCAATATCTCCAGATTTTCTGCTTCAAATTTAAGAACAAGTAGAATTATTCAAAATTAAATTCAACAGGTTTCTTTCTGTTTTGCAAAGGAAATCACAGAATCACAAAATATGCTGAGTTGGAAGGGACCCACAAGGATCATAGAGTCCAAATCCTGGCCCTGCACAGGAACATCCTGTCCAAGTATCACATCCTGTCCAAATGCTTCTTGAACTCTGTCAGGTTGTTGCTGTGATCACTTCCCTGGGGAGCCTGTTCCAGTGCCTTCTGCCCCTCTGGGTGAAGAACCTTTTTCTAAATCATACCTAAACCTTCCCTAACACAACCTCAGCCATTCCCTTGGGTCCTGCCACTGTCACCACAGAGAAGAGATCAGTGCCTGCCCCTCCTCTTTCTCTCACGAGGAAGTTGTAAACTGCAATGAGGTCTCCCCTCAGTGTCTTTTTCTCCAGGCTGAACAGGCCAAATGACCTCAGCTGCTCCTCATATGGCTTCCCCTCAAGGCCCTTTGCCGTGTTTCTTGTCCTCCTTTGGATATTCTCTAACAGCTTAATGTCTTTTTTTTTATTGTGGCACCCCAAACTGCATACAGGATTCAAGGTGAGGCCACCCCAGTGCAGAGCAGAGGGGACAATCCCCTCCCTTGCCTGGCTGCTGATGCTGTCCCTGATGCCCCCCAGGACAGGGTTGACCGTCCTGACTGCCAGAGCACTGCTGGCTCATATTGAACTTGCCCTTTTCAGGTCCCTTTCCATGTCACCGCTCTCCAGCATCTCATTCCCCAGTCTATACACACATCCAGGGTTGTCCCTTCCCAGGTGCAGAATCCAGCACTTTCCCTTGTTGAACTTCATGCAGTTGGTGATTGCCCAGCCCTCTGATTTGTCAAGGTCTCTCTGCAGGGCCTCCCTGCCTTTAAGAGAGTTCAGCAGCCTCTCCCAGTTTTTTATTATCTGCAAACTTGCTCTGTGTCCCTTCCAGTCCTGCATCCAAGTCACTTATGAAGATGTTGAAGAGCACAGGGCTGAGGACGGAGCCTTGTGGAACCCCACTAGTGACAGGTCACCAGTCTGATGTCACCCCATTCACTGTCACCCTTTGTGCCTGACCTGTGAGCCAGTTGCTCACCCATCCCATGATATATTTATCCAGCTGTGAGCTGGACTTTTTGTCCAGAAGCATCCTGTGAAAGACAGTACAGAAAGCTTTACTGAAATCTGAAAGAATTACATCAACTGGCTTCCCCTGATCAACTGGGTCATAAAAGGAAACTTGTCATAAAAGGAAATCAGCTGTGACAAGCAGGATTTTCCTCTCATGGAGCTGTGCTGGCCATGACCAATGACTGCATTGTCATTCAGGTGTTTTCCCATGGCTCCCAGAATAATCTCCATGACTTTGCCAGGCACTGAAGGGAGACTGATAGGCCTGTTTTTTACAGGCTCCTCCATCTTGCCCTCCAAAATCAGGACAACATTCACCAGATTCCGGTCAGCTGGGACCTCTCCAGATTCCCAAGGCTGCTCAAAAGTCATTGAGAGAGGTTTTGTGATGACATCTGCCAGCTCTTTGAGGATTCCCAGATGAACCCCATCAGGGCCCATAGTTTTTTAGAGATCCAGCTGGAGCAGCAGATCCCACACAATTTCAGGGTCAACTGGGAGTTGATCATTCTCATGGCCATGGTCCCTCAGCTCAGGGCACTGAGACACCCTCAGTCTGTCATCTGTTTTGAAGACAGAGGCAAAGAGTGCATTGAACACCTCTCCTGTGTCCATGTCCCTATTTGTGGGGGGACCATCCACATCCTGGAACGGGCTGATGTTATTTCTACGCTGCCTTTTGACATTAACATATTTGAAAAAACTCTTTTTGTTGTCCCCCACAGTTCTGCCTTCAACTCCAGCTGAGCTTTGTCTGCATGAATTTGCTTCCTGTGGTGGCAAGCAATATTTCTGTATTCTTCCCATGTCACCTGACCTTGCTTCCACTGGGCATACACCTTCATTTTTTGCCTTATTTTCAAGAGAAGATTCCTGTTCAGCCGAGCTGGACTTCTGCCTTACCTCCTTAACTCCTGGCATTACCTGCTCCTGTGCCCGTAGGAGGTGATGTTTAAAAAGTGACCAGCACTTATGGACCCCAGCACCTGCAAAAACATTTTCCCAGGGGACTTTACCTGCTAATTCCCTGAGCAGCCTGAAGTCTGCTCTGCTCATGAGGTTTTGCTGGCACTTTTCTTCCTGTCAGATGTTTTGCTCTGCTTTGTTTCAGTTAGAAACAAGGAATTTTTTAAAAAATATGCAAGACAAAAACCATATTGAGAACTTCCCAAGTGAAACAGATTACTTCTTTAGACTCAGAAAACAAGAATTTATTTCTATTTTTTCTTACTCATTGGAAACTTCAGGTGTTTGTTTTCTCACTCACCTGAAAAATGTTTTCTCCTAAGCTTTTGTGATTGCGACACAGTAGAATTTCCTTCCTCTCCCACTCTTTTCCTGAGTCATGTGAATCAGGCAAACCTCCATTCTGGGGCCTAACATGCCATCTCTGCAAAGCCAGCCCTCCAATTTGCATCCAATTACCATCCATATAATAGCTGTTAAGCTCCTCATGCTTGCATAGGGGCAGATCTTCATTCAGCCTTAGAGCTAGCAGCCTTCCATCAGGTCTGCTTGGTTCTGCTTTCTCTCACCCTCACAGCATCTAGCCCCCTTCACACACATACATCCTGTTCCCTCTAACCACCGACTCTAGCTTTTGCCTGCTCCAAATATACCAGGAAGAAAGCACAGCTCGTTGGAGGTGATATTTTCAAAATTGATCCTGAGGACACTTTAATGCTCTTGGGGCTGCAAAGCAATCTGTGTCAAGCGTACAGCTCTTGGAAGGTAAACTGATGCTGATTCTGGCACCAACCAGTGTCCTGCTGCTGGATATTTTGCCCATGACTTAGACCATATCTGGAGACTGATTCAACCCACGGAGTGATGCCAATGTACATCACCCAGGGAGTGTTAGGTGTTTCCCACACAGATGCTTTCATTCAGGAACAAAGCAAAAGCAGCTCAGTGTGTCCTCTTCCTGGAGGCAAGTCCCTGGTGCTGTGAGCACGTGCGTCATGAAACACCACCAGAGATGGCTTCGTCAGAAAAATGTTACCTCTGTAGCTGTTCTGTTTCACTGAATTTACAGCTGGGCCCGTGAATGCTGTCAATAGAAATTGCATGGTCCTTGTAAGCACAGGATAAAGGCATGTCTATGTAGACTTATTAATAATTTTGCTAAATGACACAAGAAATATCACCTTCATCTCCAATCCCAGAGGTTCCTGTCTCTGAGGACACCAAGAGAACAACATGGGAGCAGTCTCCCTTTAGGCTGTGGCTGGTCTTCCACCCAAGCTGAGGCGTGCGGGTGAATCAGTGAGGATGCTGCTGCTGGGCAGGGTGCTGGCAGTGGCACGAGTAGTCCTGCCTCTCAGTGTCCCCTCCTTCCCACCTGCCTGCCCACTGGTGCTGCAGGGAGATGGAGAGCTTTTAACCCAGGCTGAGTCTGACCCTGTCCCAGCCAGAGGTGAAGATGGATGCACGCTACTGTATGCCATCACAAAGGGGTCTTTTCAGAGTGAACTGAAAAGCAAGTGTGCCTCAGTGACAGGACAGACCTTTTTATCACATTTCAATCACTACTTAGCCCAAAGAGCAGTGCTGTGACACATGCTTCACTGAATTTACAGCTGGGCCCAGTTGCTCTTTGCTCCTGGTGGCAGCAGTCCTTCACATAGGACCAGCCATTGGATACAAGTGCTCCTGACATCAAAGCCTGTGGTCAGGGCAGGATATGTCCCCTACAGTGCCTGGCATTCCAAGCCCTATTCCATAAACTGTAGAGGAGCAGCCTCAGTAAACCACAGCAGTAAGTCAACAACAAGATGTGTGAGATCAGTGAAATGTGCAGAGTGTGGTCCCACTTAACCTCATCAGTCTGTCACTGGAATGTGGAAATCCAGAGTTAGGGCACGATGCACCTACAGTGGATGTAAACAGTCATGACATTCAGAAGCAAGTAAGCTACAAAATGAGAGCAAGCCCGGCAAAACATCCCCCTTTAAAGGGTTAAAGCAGAGAGGCTCCTTGTGCTTTTAACCTCCAGTGAATGGAGTAGCTCGCTCCCCTGAACTGAGCCTCCAAGAGCTCTTCAGACAGGAAGGAGCAAGCTGGTACAGTGATGGAGCTGCTTTGCATGGAATTTCATTTTAACATTTTACCTTTTTTATTTCTTTTTTTTTTTTTTTTAATGAAGTAGAGGTTAGAAAAAGAAGCAGTGGTGATACATGCAAATATCTGCAAGGCATCAAAGCCTCAGCAGAGAACATGCTTAGCCCTGTGGTCTCTGAAATGTATGGCTGTGACTTATGACTGACATAAATTTTGCTGCAAAGACTGACTGCTCCCCTGGATGAAAAGTTAAGTGCCTTTATCCCATCAACACCAGTTGGTGTTCTTTTGACTCCTGCTCAGACAGGATTGAAATATGTACTGAAGATCTGTCCTTGAAAGTGAGAGCTTGACACGCCTGGCTGCCTTACAAGAAGTGTAGAAGCAAGAGGAAATTGTTTGAATTGTGGCATGAGCTGCATCAAGCTGCAGATAGGATGATTCTTCTCATATGGGGTGCAGCAGCTACGTCAGTGTCTCTCTCCCTTTTACAGCTGATAGCTAAATCATTTCTTGCAGAGCTATAATCATTTACCTAATGAATTGGCTCCTGCATAAACCCAGAGCATCTCCCTTTTGCTTACTAGCAACCTGCTGTGCCCTCTGTCCATACACAGCAGCTCACAGAACTCATGTACAATGCCAGACACGCTGCTGGCACAGTTTTGAGAGGCCCCAGAAGGGGCCTCTGCGAGAGCTGTGTGCTTCCAGCATCTGCCAACTGGGGCTGCAGATGTCTCCAGAGAAAACCTCCCTTTGAGTAGCCAGGACAGAACAGGCTGATCAATCCCAAAGGAATGAGAGAGAGGGAAAGAAATGTTTTTGCTAGCAAACAGCCAGTAATTTAAATTAGGAATTGCAATAACAGCTGCGAGTCTGACCGAATGTGGTATTAGCCACTTAAAATACTCGCAGTACAAATATTCTAAGTCCCCAGTGGGAAAAATGAGGTATGGATTTATGAGGTGATTTATGCTGCAGCATAGGAAGATTCAGTCTGCTCCTTAACACCACCGAGGACAACGAGAAAGTGAAACAGAACCTGTCCTCTGAAGCACCTTCTAGTAACAAGTGGCACAGACAGGCAAAGACCAGGTCTGGCTCCATCTCTGCTGTTCACCATGTGTGTGACTGGGGCAAAGCCACTGCCACCCCATCCAGCTCTGCTGCTCCTCACCAGGCAGGCTGCATGTGCATCTTAGGGCGCCACAAACCAGCAGACACAAAATGTTGCCGTAGGACAGGCAGTCACAGCCCACACAAGCTTCTGGCCTGCAGCTTCTCTGCCCCAGCTTTGGGCTGCAAACTCCCCAGGGCAGGGACTGCCCCTAAATAGGTGTTTGCAGAGGAGGTATTTCGCAGGGCAGGTGCTGCCTGGAGCGTGTGTGCTACCTGTCCTCTCCTCTGCAGAGCCATGAGGAACATGGACTGTAAAACCAGCAGCTGCAGTGTTACAGCAGCTGCAAACACACCCACTTTGATTTCTGCTGGGGCTGGCAAGATTTGGGCTGCTGTCTGTGCACTGCGCTTCCCTCGCGTGCTTCAGGCTCTACTAAACTAGCAGGCTTCCTCCAGCTGTGTGCAGTAAGGCAAGGTGAAAGGCTGTGAACACCAGTAACCAGCTATGTGGAAATTCAGAAGGGTTTCTTGCTGGCAGGGGCCCTGTGGTATGATGGGTTTCACCTTTGCTCAGCTTTGCTGGCAGAGGCACCCCATGCAAATGCTGTTCTCTAAGCTTTCACACATGGGACTTTCAAAGGGCTCATGCTCTTCAGAAAAAAATGCATAGGATCAGATTTTCCTATGGCCCCCTCAAGTAATTTTATTAATCACCGGGACAAATCTCAAATGTCTTTCAACATTGAGAAATTCCACTTAATCATGATCTGCCCTGCTACGACCTTCTCAGCATCAGATGGAGAAAGAAATGATGCAGCAAGGACTTTAGTCACACTAATGCTGCTTCAAGGCTGAGCTGGGGAATGGGACATGAATCATCTTTGCCTTTTCTTTCTTTTAAGGGAAGTACAGAAGACAGCTGCTGCTCTGAGAGTAAAACACATAAAGCAGTGACAGGTCTTCCTGTTTCCTTTCCATCTCAGGTCCCTGCTGTGTTCTCCTTCTCTTCACTTAGCTGTATCTCCTGAAAAAGCCCATTTCTCTTTCAGGCTACTCCTTGGAGACTTGTTTACCACATCTTAGCAAGTGCAGAGCCACACAGAGGAGCTGTTCCGAACCAGCTGGCAGAGTGAATGCAGGATATTTTCCAGACAATCCAGTTCCTTCTTACGGAGAACTTTTCTGTGTGTACAGAGGCAAAAGGGCAGTGGGATGTGGACCTGGGAGATAAAAGACCAGCTCCTTGGAAAGGTGTAAGCGTGGCAACGATAAGCATTGCATCACCTCACCTTTGTGTGCCTGCCAGCTTGCAGGAGCCCACTGGGCACATCTGCTGCCCTGAAAATAGAGCAAGGGGCTGCCTACACAAGCAAAGCAGATGTCAAGGCCAGAATTGCACACTCAACCTCAGGCTGGCCAGCACAGCAGGGCAAAAGAGGTGACCCAGGATCAGAGGTCACGAAAAATGTTTTGTGAAAAATGTTTTCTGTGGCCTCTGCTTTTGTCCCCCTGATCTGAGACACACAGAAAGAAGCACACCCTGGGAGAGCAGACTGTCTCTTTCCCTTAACAGAATAACTGAGCAAGGCTTCCTCCAACATACCGTAACACAGGGAGCAGAAACCCATACTGCATAGAAGGACAGAGAGCAGGGGGAAGCAGGCGGAATACTTTGCCCCTCTCTCATCTGCTGGAAAATGCATAACCACAATTCCCCATGGGTGCAGCCCCTTAGGAGAGGAATATATGTCTTGCTAGGAGAATCCAGCACTTTTAATCTAGATACACTTAGAGCACGACTTAGGTGACACTCAGATGAAGAGCTGGAGCTGAACTCAACACTAACACTCTCCCACCACTTCAGCCTGCTCCTGCCTGACAAAACATGAAGATCTTCTAGGGCAGGCTGCCCAGCACGTCAGCCATGGCTCCGTGCCCGAGCATCCGGGAGCTGCAGCCCTTGCCCCTGCAGCTGGCAGCCAGGCACGCTGCTGGGCCTGCCTCTGCAGGCTGCCAGAAAAGCTGGATCCAGCACAAGGCTTGGGCTCTGTGGCCAAGCAAAGCATGTGACTTGTTGCAAGCAAGCTGAGTCGTGGTTTGCTGCAAGAAGCCCACAGTGCATTGCTATGGAGAAATCCCAGCAAGCTTCTTGGGCAGGCAGGGGTTGCCCTATTTCTGTTTGGGGCTTCCTGGCCCCACATAAAGGTTCCTGTGCTGAGAGAAGCTGTGTGCGTGTGGTAAGTTTGGCAGGTTATTCCCTGGGGATCTTGGCACATGAGGGGACACTCTGCCCAGTACAGCCAGGGCACATCAGCTGCGCTTGGTGCAATCCAGAGTCCAGGATTTCCAAACACTCAGGTGACTGGACACAGCTGCTGTTTTGCTGGGGTTGCTCAATGTCAGCTCAGGGTTACTGGACTGTGCTCAGTGGATCTCATGCAGGGAAAAGGTCAGAGGAATCCTTCCCTGCAGATTTCCTGCCAAGGATGGACCGAGCCCTGGTTTGGATAGAAACTTGCAACTAATTCAGCAGCGTGGTCTGTGCGTGGAATAGCTTGTCATTTATTTTGGCACAGCTTTCTTTGTTGTCAAAAATTTTCAGCCCTCCTAAGTCATATGACATGTAAAAGTGGGAATTCCCCTGCCCTGAAACCCTTCTATCACCAGAATGAAGCCACCTACCCTGCACCACGGACCACCAGGCTAGTTATAGCTCTTGGAAGGACACACTCCAGCCACAGAGTAATGCCAATGCTGGAGACAGGCATCCATCCAGCCTGCAGAGCTACCTACAAGGAGACACAGCTTCCAGGGTATGCTTTTGCTGTTTCAATCCCACTGATCTCCCTCTTTCTCCCATCCCACTTCCACCCTGGAGCAGCCAGTCATGTCCAGTCCTGGCTTCTGACAGCTGGCACTCTGATCCAACAAGTTCCTGTGCAAAACAGGTGTCTCAGCTCACTGAACTCTTGTGTGCTGATTGGATTGAACAGCTCGGAGGTGATAAACTGGTCTGTTCCTTGAAGCCTTGCCACAGGAGCTGGCAGCCTCTACTGGCCACCAGAGAGGGCTCTGCAGGAAGGGGCTGCCGAGCAGGGCAGGCCCTGGCAGGCAGTGCTGTGACAACACTCTCAGCATCCAGGATGTGGTGACAGCTCCAAGGTCGCTCACCCCTCAGCCCCAGCACGTTTACCTGCCAGGCACTGCAGCAGCCGCACGTGTTCTCTGAGCACTTGCTCAATGTGAGAATCAAAGCTGTGCTTGGGGCCATCTGAGCTCATGGGATTATACTGAAAAACAGAGACCTCATCCTCGGAGTTGAGCAAACCCATAATTAATGTCAGGGAGGATCAACCTTGGGCACACGTGGAGCCACTGAAGGTGCTGCTCACATTGTTCTCCGTGCTGCAATTGATTTTGCAGCCAGGCTATTGCAAGATGTGTCAGGGTTACATGAAGAAAATGCTGGGTTACATAAAAAAACCAGCTCATTGAGGAACAGGCTGAGTTTGACACTTAATAAGGCCACCCCAATCGCCAGACCAGAGGTCTTTCCAGTCTGGTGTGTTGTCTTCAGCCATGACCAGTGCTGGAAAAGCTGGGATATAAATAACCTCACCATCACTTGGGCTCTTAGCAATTAGTAGTTCAGGCCTGTGCAGGGTGATGCTTCTGCCCATGTTGGTGTCTATATTAACTACCCAACAGCAGGACAACTAGGAGCAATATAATCCAGTCCCAGCTGGGGCTCATGCTGCAGGGCCTACAAAAGGGCATTCTGAAGTACCACAGGAATACAGCAACTGTTTCATCCCAGCTTCAGGAAAAAATACTTTCTATCCAGTAGTGGAAATCAGCCCTGGGCATGGATCCCAAAAGAGATTTCAAACCCTAAATGAGGATGCTGAGAGGCTGTGAAAGCCTGTATCCAAAGCCAGTACCTGGAAGGCCTGTGCTCAGCATCTCCATACCTCCTGCAGTATGTACAGGAACTCACTAGTGCCTTCTCTCTTGGCTTGGAAGCACCTGAACAGCCAGGGGTCTGCACGGGTGCATGCCTCACCCAGGGACAGCACCTTCCAATGGGCCCACTCAAGGACTGCTAGATCTTTATTCCCTCCTGGCCAAGCAACCTAATCCTATACTCTTGCACTCTGTTCCTGACCCTGTGCCAGGGTCCTGAACCTCTGGCATTAGGGAAGAAAAGGAGACAGTATGACCCCTCTTCTCACTCTCTCCTGCATGGAGGTCAGGCCTCATTTCCATGGAAATGTGCCTGGCAGCCTTTGTACTGCAGGACAAGTGCCTTAATTTAAATTAACCTGTGTAATTTTGCCCAAAGCAAGCAGAAGGAACTGCTCTCTAATTACTCCACCAGCCATCCGCAGGGAATCAGCCTCCAGTGGGCGGGGTGAGAGCAGGGTGACTGAAAACCTCTTCCAGAGCTGGGTCTAGAAGAATGAAAGTCCTTGTGGCTCAAAACATGCAGGAAAACTCTCCTAGAAATCCACCAAATTGCCAGGACAGGAAGGAGCAGCAAGTCTTCTAGCAGCAGGCAGAGGCTTTTGCTGAGCCTAGAAGAAAGGAGGGGTGGAGTTTGTGTGCTTGCCATATAAAAAGACAGAGAGGGCTTTGAGGGCTTATCATGGGAATGAGCAAGAGAAGCCAGTAGGAGAACTTGGGAGCATAGAACAGGTTGGAGGTAGGAGAGGGGCCCCCTCAGACGAGCAATCAAGGTCAGGAGGACACCAGGGAAGTAGATGTTGACCATGCTGTGAGATGGGGTTGCCACGAGAAACTGTCAGGGAAAATGGCAATGTGCACAACCAAGTGTATGCCCTATGGAAATAGAGAAAATCAAAAAAATGAGAAGAGTCTGCTGGCTCTCAGTGCTTTACCATGGCAAACAGAAGCATCAGTTTTCAGTCCCCTGGGGGCCCTGGGGCCACCCAGCATCGGAGAGGAGAGGAGAGGAGAGGAGAGGAGAGGAGCAGCAAAGCTGTCCCAGTGCACGGGTGTTGCTTCTGCTCACGTACAAAGGCTCACCTTGCAAACAGGCATGGCCCCAGGTAGGCAGGCACGGAGCTCCAGGGCTGGCCCTGAGCCAGAGGAGCCACAGCTGCCCTCAGCCTGCAAGCAGGCAAGGCTGGAGAGGAGCAGGTGGGGCACTGGAAAGAATGCCAGCTGCTTGATGGAAATGCAATCACTTAAACCTGCTGTTCTCACCTTGGGAAATTCCATGTTCCTTCCACAAATGAAATGTTCCTTTGGCAAGCTTGTTTTGGTGGGGTTCCTGCCTCCACCCAGGCTGTATAAACAAAACCAGCACTGAAAGTAAAAGTACCTGTCCTGCGCTATGTGCAGGGCTCCCTTCACTTCTTATGTTAACTGTGGTGTGACAGCCACCTTCCATTTCCTTGGCAACATGCACAGCTAAACCTCTGCAATGTGAGCAGCACGTGCCATCCCACGTGGGTCCTCTGAGAGGTGGCTGATGTGTCCCAGATCACCTGCTGACAGGTAGGTGTCTTCGTGACTCAGCTCCTGTGACCTGTTGCTGCTCATCAAGGAGAGCTTCACCACTTCCACTCTGCCTAAGCCGGCAAGGCAAGTGTTCAAGCTGATCTCTGTTCTCTGCTCCATGGACACTTTGTGTCACAGCTGAGCTGCCAGTGCCCTTCTTTATTCCATTTCCTTTGAATGCAGAGAGCTACAGGGTGCATTTGCCATGAAGTCACTGTAAACATTAACGTGCTGAACTGAACACAGGCATGGCAGATGAGCAGTGAGGAGAAAGATCCAAATACTGAAATGGGGAAGGATCCCACTTTGAAGGACCAAAATCAGACCCCAGTGTGGAATTGCCATGAAGCAGCCGGACAAAACTTGGTTTTGAATGTTGCTACATGACATTGCCCACAACAGCTATAAGAACTCAGGAAAGCTTCCCAGTGAGGGTCAGGGTTGGGGGCAGAAACACAGAAACTGGCAGAAACCAAGCATGGGGAAAGGCAATTGTCAGACAGTCAAAGCGGATCAGAGCAGAGAGGTACAGCTGAAGACTTTGCCTAAAATGGCTATCATCACAGCAAAATTACACCTGGATCAAGCTGATGGAATTTCTAACTGGATGTACTGGAGTGTAAATGGGTGTGCCACACAGATAATTTTTTTGGTTTTTTGGGGGGTTTTTTGTTGGGTTTTTTTTTGGTGGGGTTTTTGTTTGTTGTTTGTTTGTTTAGGGTTTTTTGTTTGTTTTTCAGTTTATTTTTTGTTTGCTTGCTTTTAGGTGTTTGGTTTTTTTCTCAGAAAGTGGAATGTTTCCTATGGTCACTTGCAGCTCCTGTTCTTGGGTTTGGAAGGAAGAGACTAGGGAGAAGGCAGGACTTTGTCTTGGGCTTGGCAACAGCCAGAAGGATTATCTTTCCATCTTTACTCTTTTTTTCTTGTTTCTTTGTGTGTGCCTGGCTGCTGTAGGAGCTGCTGTTGCAGCTCCCATGGAAGACTACAACAGGAGAGCCGTGCCAGAGCCGGCACCAAGGCACTTGTTTGGCCTGGACTGTGGTTTTCTGGGGAATCACCCAGCCCAAAGAAAGCACAGTGCACCTGACAGCTCTTATTAAAGAGTTTCTCACTTCCCTGATGCAGGCAGACAGTGTTCTCCACTGCCCTCAGTCCAAGCTGCCTGGCCAGGAGGAGGATGCTCCCGTGCCCACTGCACTGGGGTGTCTCCAGGCAGGTGAGAGGAAAATCACTCCGTGCATAATAAGGCACATAAGGTGCCTTATGTCATTTTCTGCTTCACAGGAACTTTCCTAAGGCTGCTCTCATCCACTTTCTTAGTGAATCAAGTGGAAGACACTGCTGGGACCTCAGTCCCACTGAGTGTGCAGCCTCAGAGGGCCATATGCTGATGGGAAGGTCAGTGACAATCAGCTGTGCTCCCCAGTCCCATTTAAACCTCTGTAGCACTGTGCTGCTCTGAAGCACTGCAGAAACAGAAGGTTTGGTCCATGAGCTGAGCTGAGATGCCTTCCCCTAGTCCAAGTATCACTTGGGATCTCTCCCACACATTTGCCTGGAGAAGGAGACACTTGAGGATGTTTCCAACAAGCCTGCAGGACCTGGGCGGAAAACACACACATCTGTAAGTCAGATTGGTTATTTAGGAAAAAAGGATTAAAACCAATCCCATGGGAACTGCAGGACAGATGCTCTGCAGTCCTTATGTGAAAACAAGGCACATTCCTCCCATTTCTTCAGCCAGCTTTGCTTTGCAGCTGAACGCAGTAAGAGACCTTAGTAACATAACAATTCCCTGGGCACATTTCCCTTCCCTTCCTTTTTAAAATTTTTTTGTTTGTTTGCCTTTTTTGTCCTTTTTTTCCTCTGATTGGTTGTATGTGGCAACAGTTGCTTTAGGAGGAAAATATTGCCATGGCCTCAGCATCCACCGGTTCAGCTTACTCAGCTTCTCCTCAGGGGGATTTCTAGAGGAAGGCAATCGGCACTGTGGCTAGAGCAGCTTCCCTTCAGCAGTGAACAAATAATCCCTGACCTCCAGAAGAAGGGCAAATGCACTTTGCTAGAATGAGCTATTTCACATAGTCCATGGTAATGCCTGGGCCCTGTCCTGCTGAAAGCAGGGGGAGGAGAACCAAGGCTTCCAGTCCGATGTGTTCATAGCCCCTAATTCTCCAGATCTCGTAGCTGATTAATCAGGCTTGAGGGGTTTTGTGGGATTTAAAGGGATTTTCCTCTTTGTGAAAATTATATTTCTACTAAAGTTAAAAACGCTGTTAAGTGGTAGCTGTACAGCATCTCTTCTCCATTTACATGCTGAGTTTGTTTTCCCTTGCTCCTTATCTGCTTAAAATCAAGAACATTTTGGCCAAAAAAATTTCAGTTTTGTGGGTTTTACAAGCTGCCTGTGCCCAGAGGCACTGTCTGTTGTCCTGACGGAATGGTGGAGGATAAAAGGAGGATTCCTACCTCCTCCTCACACCAGAAGGGTCTCCCGGGGAGGCGAGTCTGCAGAGACTATCATGAATGGAGCTCGCACCGAGTTCTCTCTTTTTGTTGCTCAGAGGGCACCGTGTGGTTGTGAGATGACAAAGGCACTGCGTTTCAGGAAGAGGAAAAGCGGAAGGAAACTCTGCAACACAGGGGGTTCCCAGCCTGTGACACCGTCTTTAGATACGGTACTTTTGAATGGAGGAGAAGTTTGGGAACAGGGAAACCAGGAGGGGGTTTTGGTACCTGGACTTCTTGCTGAGCCAGTAGCCGAGATCCCAGCTGAGGCTGTGGCCACTTCCCTACCGCAGGCAGCCCACGGCAGCCACCGGGCAGGCCCTCGCGGGCCAGTGGGATCCTGGAAGCTGCGAGAGGCAGGCAAAGCACACAAAAAACATCTCCTGCCTCCTCTGCTTCTGAACCACTCATCTGGTATCATCTGCAGGGTTTTGCCATCACCTGCACTGTAGTGTTTGAAACGCAGTTAGGTTTGAGCTACAGGTAGAAAGATGTCACTGCCTGTCTGACCACAAGAGGTAAAGGCACAGACTAGACCAGTTTAGTCTTATCAGAGGAAACCCCATTATTCACTGTTCGGCAGGGGAGAGGGGGAAAAAAAAAAAAAGGAAACCACACTGTCTTGGGCAGCTGCAAAGGCCTTGATGGCTCTCTGCGCTGAGCAGGTACAGCTTGGCTGGGCTGCAGGAGAAAGGCACTAGCACAGAAAATCTTCAAAGGGGGAAGGACTCTGGAAAGGCTCTGCATAGTCGTGAAGGTTTCTACTGTATTTACAGGATCTGGAATCAAGCTCGACCCGGAGCTTGCTGAATGTTTGCCGGCATTCTGCACCGTGCGATTACCAAGCGTGGGAATTCCCTGCAGGGTGGAGCCCGGTGCCCTAGGTGTGGTACCAAAGAAAACAAGCTCAGGTTTTCCCTACTTCTTCCAGGGTGGGCCTCGGAGCAGCTGGGGATGGGGAAAATTACCTTAAAATGTTTCTCCCCGGGTCGGTGAAGGAGTAATTAACTGCTAAGTATATGGAAATTGAAGGGGACGGGATTAGGACTAGCAGTAATTTAACAAATTTCAAATTATCCTTATTCTGATATTTTGTAACTTACTTCCAGCAGAACTTGTCATCATTTTTGTCTCCAAAAAAGAGAACTGATCCATTTTCTCAGATCCAAAAACATGGGCACGAAAGGTTTTTAATGACAACTGAAAATTGTTTATAGAAGTTGCTCAGTTTGCAGAGTCTGCTCCATAATCATGTTAAAAATTGTCGGAATAATCATAATTTATAATTTAGAAGAGGAAAGAAGGAAAGGTGGCAATATTTCTCATTGTCAACAATGGCAGAAGGTCTTCAGAGACCACCTGAGCTGAGAGGATGTAGCTGTAGAGGAATTAACTAACCACCAAGTGCTGTGGACCCTCCTGCTGCAGGGTGAGCAGCCAGGACTCAGGGGCTGCTGGAGACACACCGTTGCTATTGTTAGCCAGACTGCACCATGCAAGGACATTTTCAATGAAAAATTCAAAGCACAGATCCAGGAGAAACTAGCCAGGCAGGTTCTGCTGCAACTATATTTAATGCAGTTCTGAGTCCTCTCCCACAGCCTGTGGCAGAAAGCTTGTGAGAGCACAGCAGTGCTCGGGTTGGCTTCCTTTCTATGAGCTATCCTCATATGACCCTGCTTACTGAGGACAACGTTGTTTTCTTGCCCAGCTCTAAAAACCAACAGATGTGCAAAACTGAGTGCTCAGGTTTTGATCACAATTTCTGTAAATACTAGTTGTGTTAAATGCCTATCTTTCAGCATTGATGCACTTTAAGAGTTTTGCTGCGATTTACTTATTTATTTTCAACAGACCTGAAGGTAAATCCGAGTCAGAACTTTATGGAAGAGCAGAAAACAACACAGTAGCCAGCACAACTAACCTGTCTCAGCAGCTCCACAGTGTTTGTCAAGACCAGAGGGGGAGGGAGCTGGAGCAATTCCAGGCAGCAACCACAGCTCTTGAATGCAGCCCCTTCCAGCACCCATTTTGCGCAAACTGAAGGAAGCACAGCATAAGGAGTTTCACACTCTTTGTATGGCTGTGAATGGGGTGGCACCTACAGAGAACTCTAAAGGACCATCTGGGGGATTGCACTTTAGTGCTGGAGAGTGCCCTGGGCCAGCGATGTGCGTGATGCTGGTGAAAAGCAATTGTTTATTCACCTAGGAAACGATCCATCTGAAGATGTTTCAAATACCAGCACAATATAAGCATAGCAACCCACAGTATGTGGCACAACCAAAGCGAAGGGTGTGCTTTTTGCACTCTGACAGGATGATGAAACAGCAGCCTGTGCTAGCTGGGTCCTACCCCTCCCTGTTTCCTCAAGATCTTATCCCCTCCGTTCCACAAGCACTGCAGCCCATGCAACTGAGTGAGGAGCCAGTGAGCTGGGCCAGACAGAAGTGAATCCTGCAGCAAAGGGATGAGCAGTGGCCCAGAGGGGCTCCCTGAACAGTGCCAGCTTGCAGTCACAGGGCTGCCACTGCTGGCCCAGGGTGTGACCGAGCAGTGACTGAAGGCAGCTGTTCCTGACCCTGTGGACTGTGCCCTTGCCTGTTAAACCAAGAGCCTCATGTCGTGCCCCTGAGCCCAGAAGCTCTAAAAGGCCCCCTGCCCACTCTGCACCTGCAGCATGTGCTGGTCTTCCGAGCGCTTTGAAAGCTCCGTGTTCCCGGCAGAGCTGGATTGCAGCATGTATCTATCCACACACGTCGATTCTTGTTACAAAGCACAAGTGTTCAGGCACTGTTTGGTATGTGTTCTGATTTGCCACCAACGTGGGGAACCGTCACATACTTACTATTATCTGTATTTGAAATAAAGACTGTAACATCATTTTGTAAATATGCACTTCATCAATAGAAGCAGTTTCTCAATCATCCTGCTGAACTCATTGTACATGCTTTTATTTATCAATATGTCCAGCATCAGTGAGCAGAAAAATCCAATCTATTCTCTTTTTCTCTATTAGTAACTGAATTTCCCCTCTTGAAATTGACCTTTGCTACTTCATTTCTGTAATATAGACCACTTGTAATGCTACTTATCATTAATTTGTTATCTTCCTTTTTTTGACAACCTTGTTCTCTTTTCCTTACCTGCATACCAGGACGTTCACACCACCTGGGGCTGGTTTTTTCTTCCCCCTCCAGACTTATTTTGCAGCCCATCTCTTTACTGTAACTTCTGACTTTGAACCTATGGACTATTAATGCACTTTACACAGATGTTGCCTTATGAACTACCTACACAGGAGCCTGTGTCTGTTTCCTGCGTTGGAGTGAGAAAGATGTAGGTGTCAGTGCAAAGTACTCAAAGTAGGAAAAAAGTTCACAAAATTACTTCCTTCTGAGAGGAACGACAACGGGCCTGTCTTTACAAACAAGCTGTGAGTCTGCTGGTAGATAAAACTAGCACTGAGAGATAAAAGAAACAATGGGAAGGATTCCACTGATTGATGAATGGAAAAAGATATTTGCTTTTACAAATAAGCTTTAGGTTTGCTGATAAATGAAATTGGACATTAAAAGATGAAAGAAACAATGGGAAAAACCCCTGAATTCCGTAAGAACTAAAAATTAAATGGGAGTGTTATACATTAGAGGGAAATCTCTGGTATCAGGTGTTCCGGGAAGTCTGTACCTCTCAAGTACCTCAGCCAGTGGGGAAAGGGAGAGGGAAATGTGGCCGGGAAATTAGGATAAAAAAGAGGCTGCATCGTCCAAAAATTTGAGAGACCCCAGGGGAATGCCCCATGGCCTCTCCCTTTATTCAAATAAAGAAAAAGGACTCCTCTGTCTCTTTTCTGGACATAAACCTCAGGTGTTTGTGGATTAATTTTCCTAACACTTCCTGGTAAGTACTCTTGTCACCCATGGGATATAAATATTTTTGCACTTCCAAAGCCAATTCTACAGTATTTAGTAGTTTATTTACTTGCTTTGTTACTAGGTAAGAGAGGTTAGTAATGGAGAACATCATCACTTAATGTTCTAACAAGTATTCAACAAGCATTTCATGTGTGCAGACATCCACCAGGCGAAGAAATCAGGCGCTACAGGCTGAAAAAATCCACTGGAGATTGAGATTATGGGCAACTTGCCACTACTTTGTGGCAAGTCAGGCAGCCTTCCTGGTCATAACTGAAAATCCTCCTTTCTCTCCCATCCTTTCTGCTAACAGCTTTGACTCCAGCAATCCTCCGCCTGCTACCTGTTACCTTCAGGGGCAGTGAGTAACTAAGCTAACCTGGTAGCCTATTTTCAAGGTTCACCACATCCTTAGATGAGAAACACTTTTTTTTTCTTTTTTTTTCCCTGTCAGCAGGCATTTCCAAACACTGTTAACTGAAACTAGGCTAACATTCAATGCAAATAAATTTCTTCACAACGCCCTAAAGGTATGCAAGGCTAAAAATGGTTTAAGAGACAGAGGCAGAAAAGGAAAAGAAAGAAAGGCTGCCCATCCCACTTGTGCTAAAACCCAATGCAAGGCAGCTGTTGTCCCCTCTGGCAGCCAACTTGCTGCAGGTTTTCTTGATACCTTGTTGGAAGTTCTGGCTTCCTAAATGCACCAAACAGTGCACTGCCCAGAGAGAGTCCCTGCCTAGCCAAGCATGCCAACCTGCAGTTAGATTCCATGAAGGAGGTTTCTAAGGACTATGAGAACTAATATCCCATCTTTCTCTGAGGAAAATATTTACTTACAAGTAAGAATTTTGATTGCCACTCCTATCAGGTGTGCCACCAGTTTAACCAGCCCCTCCTTATGGATCCTCTGCTGGTACTATTATTGCAGGAGCAGCATCAAGGTTAAACCAGTGTCCACACTGAGTTATTGTTATGGCTGGGTTTTCTTGTTTTGTTTTGGTTTCAAGCTTGTTTCCGTATCAGGTTCGCTGAGTATCCCTGGTGTTGGAACCCAGGGCACAGGGAATGTTTCTCTGTCTGTTCTGACAAACCCTGACCCTCCTGATTGCCGTGCCTTTAACTTCTGTCCATGGAGAAAACTCCCTAGGCTTTGGGATGATGTACAGTCTGTTAATGTGTAGGCTAAATTGTAGTGTAGTTATCACTGGATGAAAAATTTAGACTTTTAGGTTTTTAGTATGGGGGTGGATGGAGGGCAAAATGGAGGATTTTGGGCGTTGCCCTGTCTTCTTCTTCTTCTTCATTTACTCCATTTTCTGTAGTATTAGTGGCACTGGGTGATTGGTTTGAAGAAGTCACGATGTAGATGCTACGTGTCAGAAAGTCAGTTTGTTATTGGCAGAGAAGTAGAAATAAAGTACGTTTTTAGAGTTTATTGGACAAAATAGCTTTAAAAGACCTTGCAACTGTACATCTTGTGACCTTTTTCGCTGTACTTCTCACCACGCTAAGCCTGGGGCAGGCAGTGTGGAGAAGTTTTGATAAGATAAGAAATAAACAGCAACCTGAAGACCGAAAAAGATCCCGTTCGTCTCTCAATTCTAGCATAGACCCTTTGCAGGGGGTTTCCCCCACGCATGGGGGCCCCAGAGAGAGAGGCCTTTCACACCCTGGAAATTGCTGGGCTACACAGTGGTTATAGGAACAGAGGAACTGAGATGGAACTGCTCGAACAGCAGTGTCCCCAAAGAAACCTTCCTCAGAGGAGATGGGACTAGTCTTGATGCTGCCCAAGTGAAGGCTCGAGTCACCTGCTGACAAACACAACTTTGGTGAGCCAGGTTTCGTCATGTAAGTTTAAGTCAAAGGCTAGCCAAGGGGATAATGAGCTATGGAAACTCCTGTTCCTTCGGTGATGCTGAAGCAATGCAGGCTGTGGTTTCACGGTGGATTAAAGCAGAGGCAGTGCAATCCCATTTCCCTCTTCCCTCTTTTACATCTGCACTACAGCCAATTTGATCCCAGAGTAAGACGACTCAGGTCACTTATGAAACAGAGAACTCAACCAAAAACCCCAATGTCTTCTATCAATTAAGTAAAGAGAATGGCTCTTTACAAATGCAAATGAGCACCACTGCTGGCTGAAGGAAGAGCCGGGGGGCGGGGAAAAAACCCAGGGAGATTGAGCACACCAGCAAACATCACAGCATCATCAGATGGCAATGAGTGGCATCCCTATTCCTGCTCATGCAATCCTGGTCCACGCACATTCATGCTATTTTTCTCCATCAACTAGTAAATTTGATTCTCTAATTTGAGAGAGGGTTGCTTTCTAGTCTAAGGAATCTCATAGAGGATTAAATACCTTATGTTCACAACTCTTTATGCCACTGGGTGTCACAAGAGTCAGTTTTCTGGAAGAGGAAACAAACACAATTTGCTGGCAAAAACTTGAAGTCCTGGCTTGTGTATGCTAATCTGCACTGCATACTATGCTACTAGAGGCTCAGAGAGAAAACTTCATTCCAGAGGCTTGTGCCTCAATGAACATATCAGCTAAGCCACAATGACAGGCAGGAGACAGCTATGAAGTGCATCTGCAGTGCCAGGAAGCTTGGCTACGGCTGGCAGGTTCTAAAAAGAACCAGGAGAAAAACCCTGTCCCCGAAAAGTGGAAGCACACACTACTTGGAAGATGACTCAATTCTGCCAAGCAGTTAACTGGATTTTGACTTAGTGATATGCTGGCTCTATTTATTCATCAGGTTTACAGCAAAGTACTTAAGAGTTACCATATTTAACATTGCAGCACAGAATTTTCATAGAAGATGGTGACATGGGTAAGACCATTACTACAGAAAAGATGAGTATGCTAAGAAAATCTTAGTGAAGAGCAGCAAATACTGCAGATAACTGAGGGGTTTGTCAGTCACTTAAAAATACAAGTTTATCTATATAGATATACAACAAAAGACAGGTTAAAATGTTTCATGGGGTTTTCTAAAATATGAGAACTACAATAAACAAAGCCCAGACTATTTTAAACAGCTTTGCATAAGCATGCGATAATCCTTGTTTTAGTTTGGGCATGAGAGCTTTACTGTTCCAACAGATCCTGAACTACAGGATGTCTTGCATTGTTTCCAAATACTTTGGGTTACAGCAAAACAACAGAACAGAACAAATTGTTACAAGCAAGAACTGGCTGGAACAAGCTGTGACAATTTAAAAATCTCCCATCTGAAAAAGCAGAAAATTCACTGATTATAAAATGAAAGCAATGCCCTTACCATTACCACCCTGGTAGTGTAGCTTTTTTCCTAAAAGAAAACATGAATACTGCTATGGATAAGCTTCACAAAACTTGATCTCACGACCCAGTAAGGCTACTGTTTTACAGAACTCAAAATAGCAGGCTTTGCTTCTGTGCCAGGGGAAAAAAATGGGGAAGTTATGTACTTTTTTTTCTTCAGAGGCTAGAAAATGACAGACTATAGTTCTTTCATCTTACTTCCAACAATGTGTGTGGAATCAAAATATTTCTTATTTGGTAAACTTGGACATTGATTTAATGCAAAACAGGACAGAGAAGGTAAAAAAGAATGCTGCATATAATTCCATGTCATTAAAATTGCTGCGATCTATATGTACTCACCCAATCTGAAGTCCCCATCTACCCCTGTCCCTAGACTGTCACCAGTTTTACAGTGAGAAGATACAGCTAAACATTGTGCACTACACAGTAGCACATATTGCTGTTAAGATGTACCTGAAATCCTACAGAAGCTCACTACTGCCTGCCTTGACAGGACTGTGGCATGTTAAGAGAGGGTCTTGTGAGTGGAGACTGGCCACAGTGACCACAAAGCAAGAGAGTCTAAAATCTGTGTTGACAGAGGGAAAAGTGCCAGCAAAACTTCAGCTCTAGATATGAGGAGACAGACTTCAGGCTGCCCAGGAAATGAGTTAGTAAGGTCCCCTGGGAAAATGCCTTTGAACACCTAAAGGATGTGTTCATTGGTCACAGCCAGCACAGCTTCGTGAAGGGAAACTCCTGCTTATCACACCTGATTTCTTTTTATGACAAGGTAACCCACGCAGTTGATCAGGGGAAGCCAGCTGATCTAATCCTTTTGGATTTCAGTAAAGCTTTCTGTACTGTCTCTCACAGGATCCTTCTGGACAAAATGTCCAGCTCACAGCTGGATAAACATATCATGGAATGGGTGAGCAACTGGCTCCCCATTGAGCTACTTCCATTTATAATACATACCATTACTATCTTTGAAGCTCCATTTGCATGGAGGGAAGGAGGTTACTCATCAGAAATCCAGATGATTTTCAGAGTTCAATAAATACTGATTTACCTAATCTGACTGCATGTACTTGGCATTTGCATCCTTACACTACACCAGAGATAAAAAACACTGGTAATGTCATGTGGACAGTTACAAGGCAGTGCAGAGCCAGTACAGGTAACACTGATGTGGGTCTGGTATGCAATTAAAACTTGATCCCATTCCTGTTTAACTACTTGTGCATTCACACTGTAACTGCATCTGCCAGTTTTCAGCACTGGCACAACAAACCACAAACACATGGAGCAATCCCAAGTCTGGTATCACTCTTTATAAGCTCTAACCAACCTAGAAGCACCAGGATTGTACCACACACACTCCCATTTCTTTTGAAGTGCCAGGTTTGAAACAGCAGGTGATACTAGCTACAGCTCAGCACCTGGCACAGCTGTACAGCTTCGCTGCAGGTGATATTTGCTCCAGGGTGAGAAGAATGTAATTACGTGTTATGTGTTATACATGGGGGTTTCCCATTCGGTCAGGTAACCCCACCTGCATTGCTGTCTTATCTTCAGTAACAAAAAGCTTTGACTAAAACAGAAAAATCCCCATTATTAATATGAAAAGAGAACCACGAATTTTCTCTACAGGGAAAATACTAGCAAAAATACAATTTCAATTGCTGTGATTTTAATTTCGCTTATAAAAAAAAGGCAACGTTCACAGTTAATATACTGCAGACACCTTATTTCATCATCTCTGAACACAAGATGGGATGATCTGCATTGCAAAACAAGCAAGGTATGAACAAACACCCACTGCTCTCAGAACCACCACCTGAGTTATACAATCCCATACAAGCACCAAAATGTAGAATTAAAGGACTTGCAGGGAATTTTGATACTGAATCCTATGCAAATGTGCTCTATCATATGGATCCCTGATTGTCATCTTCCCTTTAATTTTTGTTGAAGTCATTAGTGACATTTCCTATACATTATTAGAGCTGATCAATAACAAACTATCAATGGATGATATTTTGTGGAAGACTAAATAATGACCTAAGTCTACTCAAATTCCAGGTTGTTATACAACTGGAGTATTAGGAAGAAAGGCCCTAGGGGTTTTCAGAAACTGAGCTATCACTGGCAGCTGAAATAACACAGACTTTTCTAATTGTGCCATTAGCTGCACAAATGCGCCGATTGTTGCACAAACCCACACAGAATTCTCAGATAACCAACTCAAAACCAGAAGCAGGGGTGCTTATCTTATCTAGACTACACTATCTGACATGAGGGAAGTTGAAATTTGGAGGCACGAACAGAAATCCAAGAATCATTGTGAAGTCTATTCACTATTCACTATACATTCGATTCTCCTCAACTCAGTTATCACATAAGGTTAGCATATCATCTATTAAAGCCACCAAACACAGAATTGCAGCTTCTTTACTACAATGAACTTGAAAAATACATATTCAAGGGGCTTTAACTGTAAAGCACAAAGAAAAAAGTTAGTTTCTTAGTTTCTGATAACTTATGAGGTCTTTCCCAAATGCCTTGAAAAAAATCAAAGAGAATTTTGGAATAATTGAAGCCAGTATGAGAAGTGCACAGCAGAGGAATGAAGGTAAGGAGTTATGCTGCAGTAACTGGGCATTCTTTCAAGGAGACTTGTGTGCAACAACTAAAACTGCCTGGTAATCTTCCCTTTCTCCTCAGTGCCTCCTCCATCATCTCCATATTTACTGCTGAGGCTGGAACCTCCTCAATTGAAGCAAAACAAAAAGGCTTTTTTTTTTCCTCTTTTGAGTTTTTGCAGTCTCATCTCCAAACCCAAAACCTCAGAAGGAGCAAGAATTGCTTCCCAGAGTCATTCCTGTTGAAGGACTTTGTCTATTGGCCTGTCTAGCCCCAACATTGTTTCTGGCACTGCTCAAAGTCTCAAAAGGTGGTAGGTGACTACGCCAAAATCCCAAAGTACACTACATACAGAATATTTTCCCTAAATAAATGTCAGTTTCACAGCTATTTAATTATAGAAGAAATCTCTTAAAACCACTACATGCACTGCAAATAAATCAGTCCAAAGGACTGGACTTGGACTCACAGCTCAAGCTTTTTCCTTCTGCTTTTGCCCTACATCCTCATATAAACCTGAGCAAATAAGGTCTTCCTAACTTCCCCACAACTAAACCAGTAATGCTGTAAGGCTTTCAACATCAGGCCATGGAGAGAATGAAGGTGAATGTTAGATTTACCTCAAGACACACACACCACAAAAAATAATATTAACTTTACACAAAGAGCCAAATAGCTCAAACAAAAAATAAGGCTCAGAGCATAAAATTTCTGTTAAAATACAATTAAAAGGTAGGCAATTACCACAGAAACACTAAAAGTCATCAAGCATTTTGATGACAGTTTCATAGAATTGGAAGTTTAAAAAATAACATTAAAAGGAGACACCAAGAATTTCAAAAACCTCTGTTTTATTTGTACAGAGTAAAATACATCATATAGCGAACACTGTTTTCCACCCATAATCTAAAACCATTATTAAGTGTTTTCTTTTCACCAAACACCCTGGCCAGAAGAACAGACAATGGGAACGGGAACGCTAATTAGTCTCTCTCTGCCAGAGCTACAAGGTGCACATCAATCTCTGCTTCTGTAAGGATCCTGAAAGAACAAAAAGAAATCTTAAATAGCTTAAATGATTCTTCCCCTTAAGCTCCAATATTACAATCTAATATCTATACAAATAAGTTTTACAGCAATGCATCTTTCTGCCCTTTAAAGCCCTGCTGCCAGTGCCACAGGCTGACATTCTAATTCTCTTGAAAAATAAAGGAAGAATCAAAGGCACTAGAGAGCAATGAGGTAACAAATGATAGGAAAATGACGGGTAACTTTTCATGAGTAATGTATTTGCAAGTTGAGACCTAGTGAGAAGGTAGCTTGGTCCCTTGAGTGGCAGTAAAAAAGGGGTTATGCAGTTCCTGTGTGCTTTCTCACAAACACTGCTGTTCTGCTGTCCTTAGCACACACCACCAAATGCAAAACCACCCATCATCACTGTGTCCACCCTAAAAACATTAGGAATGAAGCACTTAAAAGACTGAACCTGTAGGACCCAAAGGTTTGAAGCATCTCTTCAGTCCCCACTTACCAAGTACTTAGACTAAAGTAACAGCAGTCTTTGTCCCTAATTTTACCGTTCCTCTATCTTTTTCTTTTTAAATAAAAAACTTTAAAAAAAAAACCTCAATGAAAGACTAAAGCAGAAATAACTGAATCCCTCTGCAGCAAGCCAGACTTACTTAAATTTTAGGTAAGCCATACCTGGAGGGTTCTTTCTTTTGCACTCTAAAAACTCCCCAAAACTTTTTCTCCCACATTTCATGCATACTTCTGCAGCTATACACGGTGTTGTGAGAAGGCTGTCAAGCACACTGTATCTGATGTGAAGCTTTCCTGCCCTCAGCAGGAAGACCTCCAGGTGTTGCCTTGGTACACCGGCCAAGTAATCTTGGTGCACACAGTGTGCTGCAGGCAATAATGGAGGAGGGAAGAAATAGCAGGTGCCTCCCTTTCATGTTAGATGGGAATGCAGAGTACTCAGAAAGTAGATAGTTCAGCCATTTTCAAATCACTAGTGATTTTTTAAATCCATGATCTTTTTATTTTACCAAATTTAAATACAGTTTTTCAAACTATACAAATCCATAACCTATTAACCACATATTTTAGACGTTAAAAATGCTAACAATTAAAAGATGAGCAAGAATAATTTAAACATTAATTTTAGAAAAAGAATAAAGAATTTAAGGGACTTGTAAATATTCCATAATATAAACCAGACTTTACTGCATTAGTTAGTATGACTATGATTTGAAAGTGGACTCCAGATACCATCACTATGAAAAATTTTTATGCTTCTAAGCATGAAAACACTTCTAGACCAGATGTAACTATATTTCAATCATCACAGAAAGCAATACCCTTTTAAGACATGAAAGAAAATGCTTTTCTCTACTAAATCCCTTAACCATGTCACACATTGTAAAACTGCATTATTCTTTTTACACAATGTTTTCTACCCTTACACATTTTGAAGAGTTACAAGTAAAAAACCTTTCAAAACTTCAATCTCTTAAATTTATCTTTTTCTCACTTTACAATTACACAAGAAGGTTAAACTAATTGCACATAATCAGAGAAATACACAAAGTTTTATCAACACTGATCACTTACCTGAACTTAGGATTTTCCACTGTGACTACACCAACTTCTATTTCTGAAGGTTTGAAATCAATGGATAGTACAGTAGACAGGCATGTTATTGCTGTCTGAAAGATGACAAAACCCCCTATCATTAGAAAGAAAGCACTAAGGCTTTTCTTTTCTTAATAGACATAGCATTAACAACTATCTTTCCTACTGGTTTAAAGTTACTTCCTCTTACTTCAAAATCTCAGCTTAGAAACTCCAAATAGTTTTCCATTGTATTGCTACAGAATACAGCCCCTCTCCAGTCCTCTCCCTAAAAAGCCCAATCTACAAAAAGCAAAGGGAAATGTTTTCATAGCAGAAAAAGACACAACAAAACCAAAATCTTTCATCACGCAAAGATACTGTTTGAAATACCTTCTAATATGAAGATTGTTTCAAATGTCACTAGAAGTTAAGTCATACTGGTATTCCCAAAATCAAGCATTGTAGTTATCAAATACCAGCTACAGTGGGAGTGCTACAATTATAGAATCTGCTTTAGCTAACATAAAGCAAAACCAGCAGATTAGATGACCATTCAAACACTTGGAGACTATCTTCAAATGATTTTCTGGTTGGAATAGCTGTATTTGCTCTGGCAGCAATACAGAGCTGTAGGGAAAGAGGAAGTGCCTAACTACATTTCTCTGCATTGCAAGCCTACATGCAGCATATTCATTTAAAATACTTTTAACAAATTTTCATTTCCTTCTGCTGGCCTACCTCTACTGTTTGTTCATATGTCCAGTCAAATTTCTTCTTTACTTTCTTTTCAAGAAAACTGGTTGACTCTGTCTGTTTAACTCCTGCAGCTGTGGCCTTGAACCCACAATAGTAACCTGCTGGATCACACTTGTACACCTGAGGGCCATGTTCTTCATCAATCCCAATCAAAATCATACCTTGAAGAGAAAATTTGTTAATTTATTTATTTTCCCAATTTTAGCAATTTAATTCAACTGAAGAACAGAATTGATAGTCCTGTCTGTGAAAAAACATGCATGCACAGCAGTACATCTTTGGGAATCAGTCCCATACCTGGAGCTGTGACTTCCTTTTCATCTCTAATTTGCCATTTCTTACCAGCATCTCATTACCAGGTGTGCAACTCAGTTTAGCAGAAACTATATTTCTGTCATTCCCAAAGAAGGCTACTCATTAAACGTACAAACATTTTTGCCATGCTCAGTGTGTAAAGAACCACAAAGTCATGAAATACGAAAGTTTTATCCTGATAGAAAATTTACCAAGCCATAGCTCACATCCTGTGTTATATGATACAAAAATGTAAACCATAGTTCTACTACCACGTGCCTTTTACTAAAAAGCAACTTTACAAACATTCTGAAACAAATGGAAATATTAAAAGATCAAATTTAGATTTCTTGTTTGTAACCCTGAAAAACAGTGCATTACATACCTTTTCCTCTTTAAATTAAAAAAAAAATCTGAAATGAAAAGTGGAACTATCAGGACATAACTGAGTCTTTGAAGATCATCTGACTAAGTGTTTTGGAGCTGGATAGTTTTTAAGTAACACAAACTGACCACATCACTGAAATGCATGTGTTGACCATCACTTCTTGATTTACAGCTGCACTGTCTCAATATGCGTATTAAAAAATAAGTCAACAGCAATACTTGCAATAAAAACCCGAAACAGAACAAGGTCATGGTTTTCAATTATTTTCACTATACACTTGTGTAACTTTCAGCTAGTAGTTAGAGGTGATAAACTTCTGAGCAGCACACAACAGAAAAAAAATCCCCTCATATTTTCAAAAAGGCTAAGGGAAATAAAGAAAAATACCTTTGTATTCATGTATTTTAAAAAAGGAATTTCCAGTAGTAGAAAGGCATGGGAAATGCCAAAGGAAGAAAGAAACAATTTTTCCTGAAAATTACAAGCACACAAGCACAGGAAAATTGCCCCATCATGGAAACTGTGGCGCAGCTCTCAATGTTGGCTCTTTAGTGAGAAGTCCTAGTGCCTTCTATGATTACAAGAAGTGATTCATCAATTCTGAAACTATTCTCCTTAAAAGAAACCCATACACCAAAACCCAACCAATCAAAAACAAACTCAGACAGAATGGTTAATGAAAAAGTAATTGAGGAAACCCGTTAAATCTTTTACCTCAGTTCCTGAACATAGCCTAACGCTATGTTTATAATTTGCTTACAGCACAATGTAAGAGAAAAAACAAGTCAGAACCAACCCCAGAACACACAGATGACCAGGAACATGTAGAAAAAATGACTCAAGATACAACTTCTTTTAAAGCTCCATTTGCTGTTATAAAACAAGACACGTAGAAGTATTTGCAAGGGAAATATTTTAGGCACTTTTCCCTCTACATTATATATAAAATAGCTAAGTTAGGAGCAAAAATTTTGTAAATTTGTCCTATACATACTACTTAGACAAAAAAGCCACAAAGCCTGCACAAGGATAATTGCACTCTCCATCTCTCTCTTCCAACAGGTTTTGGTAGTGAGAGGGCTACAGAGCTGGCTTCTGTGGGAAGCAGCCAGAAGTCTCCCCTGTGTCCGAAGGAGCTGAAGCCAGCTGGCTCCAAGACCAAGCTGCTGCTGAGGCCAAGCCCATCCACAACAGTGGTAGTGCCTCTGGGATAATGTATTTAAGAAAGAAAAAAACAAAAGAAGGAAACTGCAGACAGAGAAGAGAGGAGTAGGAATATGTGAGAGGAAAAACTTTGCAGACACTGAGGCAAATGATGGAGGAAAGGAGCTGCCAGAGATGAGATTCCCCTGCAGCCTGTGGTGAAGACCATGGTGAGGCAGCTGTGGCCCTGCAGCCCATGGACATCCATGGTGGAGAGACATCCAGCTGCAGCCCCTGGAGGAGCCCACAGTGGAGCATGTGGATGCCTGAAGGAGGATGTGGCCCCACATGAAGCCTGTGCTGGGGCAGGCTCCAGGCAGGACCAGTGGCACTGTGCTCCAGTGTGGGCTCCTTTCTCCAGTCTGTTCCTGAAGGACTGCACCCCACATAAGGTGGGCTCCTTGATGGAGCAGTTTGTGAAGAACTGCAGCTTGTGAGAAGGACTCATTCTGGAGAAGTTCCTGGAGCACTGTCTCCTGTGTGAAACACACTGGAGCAGGGGAAAAGTGGGAGGAGTCCTCCCCCTGAGGAAAATGTAGCAGCAGAAACAATGTACTATGAACTGACCATAGACCCCTCTCCTATCTCCCTGTGCCACTGTGGGAGAGGTAGAGAACCAGGAATAAAGTTAAATCTGTGAAGGAGGTAGGGGGAAAGTGTTTCAAAGATTTGGTTTTACTACTCAGTATCCTATTTTTATTTGCTTGATAATAAATTCAGTTGATTTCCCCAAGGTGAATCTGTTCTGCCTATGGTGGTAATTGGTGAGTGATCTCTCCCTGCCCTTATCTTGACCCATAAGCCTTTCATGGCACTTTTTCTCTTCTATGTCTAGCTGAGGAAGGGAGTGATGGAGAGGCTTCGGCAGACACTTGGCATCCATCCAGGGTCAAACCACCACAAACAGACACAGTCACAAAGAGCATCTCCTGCTCACAGATTATCACTGCCAAGTGCAAACAGGCCAGGCATCAAAACCTAAGCTGAAATAGTATCACCTTAGTACAGGGGCTACATTATTTCAAATGCTGAATCAATGGTAAAATCATGGCTCCAGTTCAAGACCTACAACACTGCTCTCTCATTCAGCTGTTCATCCCTTTACTCCCTCAGTTACCCATTTTGAAAATGGGTGAGACTTTCTTATATACTAATTTGCAAACTTAGACAAGAAACAGTAAAGATCATTTTCATACACTGTACTTACAGCAACCAAGGGGCCTCATTTCAGCATTCTGTGTATAAACCTGAGAAATATCTGCAATCCTCTTACACAGCATGTCCACAGGGATGTCATATCCATACTTGTACTTCCAGTTAGCAGCCTCATAGCGGGCTCTCTGCACCTGGGATCTGCTGTCGGCTAGACAAAAAGAACTACTATTAATTCCACTGAATTAATTCCATACGTAATTCCATACGTACTATGCTTATTTCTAGCACTGCCTGAGAATATAAATTCCAGGTCCAACTTCATATTGTCTTTAAATATACCCATTAGAACTAGGTAAGTCCTCCAAAAACAGACTGCTGAATTAAATACCTGTCATTCCTGTCATCACACAACCAATATTTTCAGTAATCTTGAATAAATGAGTCACTGTGTTGGAATCCAGTAACTTGTCCTAAAGAGGAAACAGAAATAATGTAATAGCAAACACTGTCCTTAAAGTGAAAAGAAAACAAACAAAAAAAGACAAACTCTGAATCCTCTGGTTTTTACAGAAGAGCACAAAAGGACCCATAACAGCTAAAAATTGTCTTTCAGCTTTTCCAATTTTTACTGCTGTAGGCATGCAAAGGAAGAAATTTGAGAATAGGGAAGATTAAAACCATAAATCTGGAGAAGGAGAACAAGAAGAACATGATCAACATCACAGTCCTTTTCCCTCTGAAGAAACTTTGAGAACCCACATACAAAAGCTTGCTCTCTTATTGCATGCTGCCCTTCAAACATAAAAGAATTTCCCCCTTTTTCAACAGTACATTACCACTAAGCTGAAACACTCATGAAAACCTGTTCTACATGCTATTGGTATAACATTTTCTCAGCAGAAATTAAAGAAATCAGAAAACTGGTTATGGACAACATAGCCCTTACAAGCCAGAGCAAATTAACGCATGCTCAATACAGCAGGGTCAACTTATATTTTAGATTTCTCCCTTCAACAACTACAGAGAAAACCAATATTGCAATACTTAGTGAGAAAATGTACAGTTGAGCACTACATGGAGCTAGAACTTGTAATAAGCAGAATGATAATTAGATATTCAGTTCAAATAGCAATTTATGTCAGTGCTAATAAGTATAATATCAATATTGCTGAGTCTCACCCTATCTTTTTTTATCCTCTCCTTCCAGACCTCCCCTCAAAAACAGACTACTTACAGGTACTTTCTTCTGTGTTACAATTACTGCAGAATCTTTCCCACGAACAGCTACAGATGTAAGTCCACCTTGGTTTATGGCCTTAAATGCATATTCTAGAAAAATATACAAATGTTAATAAAAAACTTGTGTCAGAGACACTAGCACAATTAACAATTTCCCCCAATATACAAATCTCACCAATTTATGGCCTTTTAATACTTTAATACTTGTGCAACACTTTGTGTCCTTAAGGGCTTTAGTACAATGTGCACTGACTTTCTTCACAAAAACGGTCACTGCTTCCTTCAAATGTTTCTTCTAATTTGACTTTTTGTTCAGTTCAAGCTTAACAGCAACAGAAAAAGTTTTAGAACAAAAAGGCTGTTCTGAACTTGACCAAAATTGTCTAACCTTAATCTACAGTAACCATAAATTCTTACAGAAGAATTTTTGACATGAGTTTTAGTATTTTAAAGGATGTAAGCTTCTATTCTAATTTTCTACTGATATAGATGAAAACTGGTAAGATGACATAGGAGGCACAGGAGACAGGTTTTAACTATCACATTTTCTGACTTGACATTCAAACACTGCAATGCTTTTCTTCACTTTTTATAGTGAATGCTGCACAGATGCCAATTAAACAGTGTTATTCATGTAAGTACAATGGATTAAGAAGCAAACACTAAAGTAACAGTCTTTAAAGGATCCATGAAATAAATTTCTCCTGATTAATGGTTTCAAAAGCCTTAGGTATAACAACTTTAAAAACTGTTTATCCTGCAATATTTGACAAACATTCAGAAATTCCTAATATCTGGCTGAGCAGCACGTTTCAGACAGCAGCTAAATGTAGGTGAGTTTTTCTGCACATGAATCCAGTATTTAGAACATGTCTACAAACAGCATAGTAAATTGCTAAAACTATCTTAAAATAATGGGAGCAAGAAACTTGGCTATTTTAAAAGCTGCACTCAGATCTATAGAAGAGATTGCACAACAGACAAGTAATAATCTGAAGATGAAAAAAAATTCAAATCTTGCATCTTCATGTTCAATCTGCTGAGTCAGTGTTAAGGAAGGGTTCATTGTTGTGTATGTATGGCACTGTATTTACTACTCTCAGACATCAGAGCATTTACTGGTTACCCAAATGTGCCATAAAGGATGTTCCCCCTTTCCCTCTGTACAACTGCACACCTGAGATGATAAGTGCCAGTCTGCAGCAGAGCACAAAACCCAGTAACACATGAGCCAGCACTGCCTGCAAACTGGTCATGCCTGAAGCCCCGAGCACAGGCTTTGCAACACTTGTCTATTTATCTGCACAAACCACCTGAAGGGAGGGTGTAAAGCAGATGGACAGAGCCAGTCTTTTTTCAGTGATGCCCAGTGACAGGACCAAATCAGAGGTGACTGGAACAAACCGAAACAGCAGGGTCCACCTAAACACCTGAAAACATGTTTTACTGTGATGGTGATTGAGCACTGGAACAGGTTGCCTGTACTACTCACAACCCATCTGGAAATACTCCTGGGCACCCAGCTCCAGGTGGGTCTCCTTGGGCAGGGGCTTGGGGCCCAGTAATCTCCAGAGGGCCCACCTAATCTCAGGCATTCTGTGGTTCTGTGACACTTAGGTGGCAGTAGGAATAGGTGACCTCACAAACTAGTTTTTGCTCACAACTACCAACAACCAGGCTTGCTAAATTGCAGCCCCTTCTGGTGCTATTACCACCTCCATTGCTCAGTTTTCAAGGAAACATGACAAAAGGTGAAGTGGCTCTTACAATGTAACAAATCCAAGTTGCTAGTACTGTTTTAAGTCTGTTTACTGCTATGTAAGTATTTCAGCAGCAATGCAGACATTCTCTCTGAAAATAGCAGCCCCTCGCTGTTCCCTGAATACACTGCAACAGCCAGAAATTTCACTGTAGTAATTTTCTTCGCCTCCCAAAATTCCATTTAAAAGAAATATCACCCTTGAAGATTGAAACTAACAGGTAGCAAGAGAACACTGATGCTCTGAGGGATTTTAACCACAGTAATGTGAAATAATTGTTAAGTTTTCTAATATGAGATCAAAGGCACATGAGTTTTCTGAGCTTTGGAAGCAGAAGACAGACCTAAGACAAAGTACAGGCATTTCAGTCCCATATCATGATTGGAAAATCTCTGGAAATCTCTGTTCCCATACTGCCAAATTCCAGAAAAAAACAAGTTTTAGGGCAATCTTAAAGCAACACATGTCTATGCTCATCCTTGACAGCCCCTAGCTAACCTTAATCCAGCAAAGAGACAAAGATAAAACAAAACCACCTAGATGTGGACATCTGACTGCAATAAAACATGAGATTTCTGCCCATGCTGTGGCTAGATGCTGGCAAACAGAGACACCCCTGTGGCACCATGCCTGAGTCACCAGCCTGGCTGTGAGTAAAGTGAGCTATTCTTGCTTGAAGTCAACTACGCACATCTACATATTTTTCTTCCTATAGCACATAGGTACTTAAAATAGCTTTAAGACAGCTTCAGGCTGCATGCAGAAGCTCTCAAATACACATGCAGATACTCATTTCTAAGACACTGTTAAAAGGTATGGAGGTACTATGTATTTCTCATACATTAACCTACTGGCTAAATATACCCCGGAGGCAGAAAACCAAGGCTCAGTTTCCTCTCTGCTACAGAATGCAGAAACCATTCCCAAAATGTACTACTGCGACAGAGACAGTGGAAAGTAATGCAGATCAACCAGCCTGTTTTAACTGCAGCAGAAGGTCAGAGCCCAGGACTTCTCTGTCACAGAACCACTGAAACCTAGTGTGAGGAAGCACTGTCCCTACCATTCCTATGTATAAGGGATAATAAGTGTTATACATGCTCCAGATATAAGACAGCACCCTCATGTAGGTATCTAGTACAGATAACTTTCTGTCTGTGTACAGGCACCTACACACAGGCACCTTCCTAATTCTTCCTTGCAGAAAGGACTGCCCAGACTGGGCCACCTGTCCGCGAGGCCTAATCCACACAATCTTCTTCCCAAGAAAAACTCAAGGGCAGTCACAAAAAAACTATGTGGCTGCCATGGGCAATTAATGCAATCTGACCCCAGCAAGCTCCTTTCCTGGAGAACAGGTGGATTTACAGACATAACATGCAGTGGATGTGCAATGAAGCCACTGCAGCTGGTGAAGGCAGCATCAGAACGATGCTGCAAAACAGTTCATCTGTCCCTGTTGTGAGGATGCTCCAGCAGCACTCTCAAACTACTGTCCTGTCAGACTGTGAGCTGGCTGCATCCTACACAAGGGGCACCAGGACGCGCTTCTGTACAATCTGCCGCACTGCAAAAATAAGAATAACAGAATCAGTGGCTTACAGAAGAAGCTGAAGCTTGGCTTCAGATTATTCCAAGAAACCTGAAAACAAAGGATGGTTGCTGCTATTTCACAGGCCACAGTGCGCAGATCAAGCGGCATTCAGGTGTAACGAGTTACATCCAAGAACTGACTTTGTCACTCTGGTACGCAGCCTTTGAGGCAGTTCAAATGCCATTTCAAACAGCTATCATAGTTCTCAAATCCCAAAACACAGTGCTCCGAGGCTCGGCAAGATTCACTCAAATAAACACTTAAGGGAGACTAAACAGCCTCTGGATAGCCGCAAGTTTGGTCTCCAAGCATCCCAAATCGAATACCGAGGACTCAGAGAAGGGCCCTCCCGGTGGCAGGGGACACCCGAGAGAGCCCACCCTGGCTCTAAGTTTTCCTTTTCTCATACGAGGATCCCTTCCCCGGGTCCCCACGCCGGCATGACCGGGACTGCCGCTGCTCCACGCTCCCACCAGGCTTTCCCGCACACACCGCGGCACCAGGCCAGGNGCAGGGCCCCGCCGCAGCCGCAGGCACCGCCGGAGCGCTTCCGGGTCTCTGGGTCACGCGCCCACCCCGCGCAGGCGCGGAGGCGCGCGCCGCTCCCGCACCGTCACGGTCCGGCACCGGTGCTGCGCATGCCCGAGCCCCGCGGCCGCCGCGCGCCGCCGTGTCGCGACACGTCACGCAGGTCGCGAGCGGAAGGCGGAGTTCGGCCGGCGGCGGCTGCTGTGGGTGTGGGTGTGGGTGTGGCTGCGGGGCTCGGCGAGCGCTCCTCGTTCAAGGAAACCTGAAACCCGCCGGCCGTGCCCGAGGGAATGCCCGCAGAAGCAGCCGGAAAGGCAATAAAAGTGTCCTCGCGGCATCCATCAACACTGGATAAAAGTATCACCAGCCAGCCGGGAAAACAAAACTCCTAAAATTCCAAACTATTTACCCGTGTCCTCTTGAATGANCCAGGCCAGGTGGGAGCCGGCACCCCCGAGCCACGAGAGGCGCGGCGTCTCCCCGCCCCGCACAGGCTGCCGGGCTCGGCGGAGCTTTCGCGAGCCGGCCGCAGGCCCACTCGGCGGGGAGGGCGGGGGCGCAGGCAGGCCGGGCCCGTGACGGGGCAATTCGGCGGCGGCCCGGCGGGCCCGGACACGCACCGACTTGGTAGAGGCGGCCCTCAGGCGAGAAGATGGTGATGTGCCGGTCGAAGCCGGCGCTGGAGCCGCGGGACATGGCGGGAGCGGCGCNCTGTGGGTGTGGGTGTGGGTGTGGCTGCGGGGCTCGGCGAGCGCTCCTCGTTCAAGGAAACCTGAAACCCGCCGGCCGTGCCCGAGGGAATGCCCGCAGAAGCAGCCGGAAAGGCAATAAAAGTGTCCTCGCGGCATCCATCAACACTGGATAAAAGTATCACCAGCCAGCCGGGAAAACAAAACTCCTAAAATTCCAAACTATTTACCCGTGTCCTCTTGAATGAGAGTAATTTTAAAGCAACTACCTCAAAAAACATTTTTAAGGTATTCACAGGTAATTGTTGCCGCAGCTGCGTTGTAATGAGATGTTTAAAAGACTTTTTATCGGTGTCCAGTACAAAGGGAAATTCCCCAAATTTAAACTCGTGAATATAAGTTTTTTCAACATCTTGGAATTTCCCTACTCTTTGTGGGAAGGCATTTTTTAGAAGTTGGTCATTAAAAGAGTTGGAAAAGCTGCTTTGTGGTATCCACACCTCTGTTTTAAAATTATTACTAGGTGAGCTTATTCTTTGTTGAAATAGCAGAATAAAGGTGGATTTTGTGTATGCCACACATTAAAATTCTGCGTTCTCAAATTTTTCAGAATACTTCTCCTTGCTTATTAATACTGAGGGAGAATAATATCCCGCCATGTGTTAAAGACTCAGTTTGTCCCTTCCATTAGGGAAGGGCTTTGTGGGCAGACACGAAAAGTTTAAAGGGGTGCTGCAAGCACTGGAACACAGAACATGAACACATATAACTGCATCTGCAGGGTCAGAATAGAGCCAGTCTTATCCAATGCCCTGTCTCCAAATGTGGCCAAAAGGGGGATAGCCAAGGATTTAAGACTAGAGAGAGCCTTTCATGATACGCTCCCTGAATCCTCTGCCAGTCTCCAACCGTCTGGAGGGACTTGCCAAGGCAGGGATAGTGTCTGGTTATTTAGTAACTCTTGCTGGTTCCCTTTCATTATCTTTCTGGTCTCCCCTTGAACCCACCTGAACTTCTTGAATCCACAACGTGCCATGGCAAAGAGTTGGTCAGCGTAACGACATGTTGTGTGGTTTTATCTGAAACCTCACCTTTTATCTGAACCTTCTATCTGCCAGTACCATTTGATGCTTCTGTACTGACACAGCCAACAATGGATCCCTGGGCATTCCTTCCAGAACATTCAGGATTCTTATAACCTCTATATCTCTTAAGACCAGTTTCTCTAAGATGATGATCCATACCTTTACTGTAGTTCTTCCATCTACAGAGCTCTTTTATTCTCCAGAATGATTTTTTCCCCTGAGAAAAATGGCATGAGAAGATCTAAGTAAATATCAAGTGTTCAGCCTGATAATCAAATAGTAACCAAGAAAATCCTTATGTTTAGTATCAAAGATTCAGTATTTGAATCAGATAAAGGAAAGTAATAGTTGCTCAATACCATGGACATGATGGAGTAGAAGTTAACGCTACTTTCAGGATACAGCTTCCAGAGTGCAGCATTGTTTCAGAAGAGCAATCATGCTTTTGGTTGAATGTTAAATCACTTCAGATGAGTATGGGTATGGAGTAAAATTCTGGGTTGCAGGATTCTGAGAAAAGCTGTTCTGTCATCTTTTTAACATAGTAAGCAGTAAGTACAAGATCTTGAAGGTGATAATAGCTGCAGTGCAGGCTGAATCAGTTAATCTTTCTCAACTCTTATCTTGCCAGTGTGTCTCCAAGGCACACAGCAAGCTAAGCTAAGGGCACATTCCTTCTGATTCCCATTCTCCTCACTCAGTGTAATAGCAAATGGCAGTCAGTGTCTCTTTGGGGTACCAATTGCTGTACTGTTTGGAAGACCTGCCTTTCTGGCATTCAGTATGAATGTGTAATAAATTACCTTGAATTTTTACTGTACCACTACACAAACAGCAGTAGATGTCAAATAGATCTGCTATTTGTTATACTGCTTTGGTTTGGCTCTCACATTTATTTTTCTTGCCAGTGGAACCCTCAGAATTCCGTTTGGATACTTGGAAGCAAATCCTCATATTCACTGTTGTCTTGAAATGCCGTATTTCAGTAATCTGAAATTTGAAGACTTAGAGCAACACAAAGGAAATGTTATTTCACAGATGTCTTAAATAAAATTCAAATATTTAACCTCAGAACTGAGCCTCTGGATACCATGTGCATCTATGTAACAGGTAGTATTATTGGAGTAATACCAATATCGCCGGTGGGACGTGCCTTGGCTTGTCTGACCCCTGCGTCTGAGCTCAATAGCAGCAATTGAAGTGTTCAACTCCAAGAGACACTAACAAATCACGTGGCGGTAAGTCCAGACCTGCCAAGCTCCAGAGGTGGTGGTGGTCTCTGCCTGAGACATTTAAGATGAACAGTGGAGGAAAAAGGAGGAGTCCTGGAGGAGGGTTATATACAGAGTTTATCCTGGCCCACAGGCATCTGAATCTTGCAACAGCTCCTGCAGGACTCGATCTCTTAACAGCTTCTTGATGGTTCCCAACTGACTGAACGCATGGCTTGCTTGCCCTCTTAACCCCAGGGGAGAGGTCGCAAACCCACCAACCCAGTGAGGCAGAAGAGGGTTTAAGGGTGAATGTCCCAATCACCCTATGTCTCTTATTTGACAGGCAGTTCTTAGGGGGAGTCTGGGTAGGGGAAGGGGACGATAAACATCTGGGTGTGGGGCCCCTTTGGGGAGAAGCCTAAAATGCTGTGTCATCCCACTGCTACATAGTATACAGCTGAAAAAGTCTGTAGGTTCATCACTAATGTTTCCCCTTTGGTTCCACAGAGGCCATTAATTCCCTGTAAGGATCTCCAGAGAAGTATATTAGCTGCAAACATAGAAAAAAGAAGTGACAAATCTGACACCAATGTTGTAATACCTTCCAATTGTAAATTCCGTAATCTGTTCCATCATCCCCTAAATATACTAGTAATGTATATTGAGGAAGTGTTATTATTTAGAAGGCATTACAGTATGTCTCTAAGAACAGTTTTTGAGGTGAAACCCAAGTGATTGATTAGGGACATGTCCTGAGCAAAAAAGGAACTAGAGGATGCATTTATTACAGTTATATGTGGATATTATGCATGCCTGTTAATGACCAGGGTGAGGTAAAATACAAAACTTCAGCAGATGAACATGTCTGGCAATGAAATGTGTACCCTGAAGGTGCAGTTTCTGCTCAGCTAGGGCTGACCTAAGGCAGAGCTGCTGCAGGGACCTACCTTCTGCAGCCTGACATTTGAACCCCACTCCCACACAGGTACCAGTACTTGTGCAATGGTGCTAGTTGAGTGCTACAATGCCAATTCTGACCTAGCCAAAACACAGCTTTAAGACCCAGCTCTGCATTGCTTTGGGCTGCATGACCATCAGAGCTAGCACCAGAGGAGGACTGTAACAGCACTGATTCGCACCAGCTTATGCCATGCACAACTTTGCACAGAGGGAGCCTCATACAGAGCAGCAGCTGCTAACTAAGCAGTCCTGCACAGGTGCAGACACTTCATTTAAAAGCAGTATTTCCACTTCCAAGGTGATGTGGCAGTTCTCTGACTTAAAGAATCATAAAAGCAATCTTCTGACAAATTAGAAGTATTGGGGAATGAGAGAAGTAGATCCAATCTCTCTGCTTTCCCTGCTGGACTCCATAAGAGCTTCATGATCTGCCACGAAAAGGGTCTGTGATGAACACTACCAACAATATTAATTTAAAGCCAAGGTTTTATGTTATCTTAAGAGGCACCCAGCTCCTCAACACTTTGTGCACAGTACCTGAAGGACACGAGTGTATGCAAATCACACTTGCTGGTTTACAAACTGATACCAGAAGTAGAACATATGTTAGGACTGTCCTGGAAAAAAAAATAGCAGGGAACATACTTGAATGCTGAGTCTTGAGGGAGCTTGTCATGGGGCCCTGCAAGAGCTCTGAACTGCGAGTTCTATACAAAAAGATCTTAATGTTTAATCTCAGTTTCAAACAGAGGATTTTTGTACAAGACAAATGTGAGAAACCCAGGATATTTAATCTGAGATTTATGTGGCATTTCTATGTTTTGGGAGGAGAAAGGTTTGCACTAAAGTTGTAATGCAATAAACAAATACATTTACCCCCCACACACTTACAAATAACTTAGAAGACTTTTCCTGTAATTTATACTATTTTTTTGCTTTATAACTTGGAATAGATTTTACAGAAATGTAGAAGAATCAATTTTGTCCTATTATTGTCTTAAGAATTTCTAGCTATCCATTTTCATTTAAAAAATCCATGCATTTCCAGCAGCAAACTATTGCAGTAATGCCAAATCTTGTCAGAAACAGCAAATTTAGGAGTTTGGAAGAGCCACAAAAAAACCCCCACATTCCACTGGTTGTTTCCTTATTCTTCCAAACAAATGATTGCTATATGTTCCTCTAACCAATCTCTTGCATTCTACGTTATCAAACAAATTCTAGAGTGAGGAAGTCCTAGGTCTGCGTGTGTCTGGTGAATGGTAAATGCACTGTTTGTCCCCCTTAGCTCCACTGAACAGAGGTAGAGATTGTGCAAACTCTTGCAAGGTCAGCACCACAAACTCTGAAGGTACTTTGCAAGTTTTGCTTAATTTCTTCAATTTACAGAGTTTATTTCAGTGTAGATGAAAAGGTTGAGAAAAAATAAAAGATAAAAATGCCCAAACTGTAATTCCAACAGGTAAAATCAAGTTTTAATTCAAATCACAAAAATTACCTGTAAAAATTGAAATAATGGACATAATTAACCCCCACTGGACCACCACTGACGTTAAGAGATGTATGCAGGAATTATTTTGTCAAAAGCAGTCAGTCAATTTTCTTTAGTTACACACCTCACATATTTAATCCCATAATTGTCCTGCTGAATTCTCCTAGCCAGTAAGAGTGATTACAAAAAAAAAAACCAAAAAAACAAACAACGGCAGCTTCAGCTTGTCCAATTACATTCTTCATCATTTCTGTTGAATGCAGAGCCATTTTCTTGGTACTTGAAATGAATATTTTTCCTCAAAAACATCTTTATAGGGAATATGCCAGGTATCACCTGTAGTCTGTACCACACAGTCGTAACGGAAAGCAGGCTGTTGGGAAAAAACAGAGGGAAAACATTTTTTTTTCAGAATTTGTACAAAGTATTACTAAAATATCAATTAGAGGTAGTTAGTTACAACTTCCAGTGCTTACCTTAGGAGTCTCCACAGTTTTATCTCTTAATAGCTCTCATTTTATTTTCTTATACAAAACAAATCTTAAATTTTAGTAGTAGAGGAAAAACTAAACTATCTTCTAGTATTTTGTGGTCTAGGAGTCATTGTAAATTCTGTCTTCAATCAGCACTAGAAAATAATGATTTCAGGATAATGCACTCAATTACTAGAAATGCCAAAATGACTGTTGTTCTGTTCAGTTAAATGAAATCATATGGGAATTACTTAGGATGTGGAGTTTATAGGCTTGAATGTAGGATTTAATGACATTAATGACATCTAGTATTTGTTCTCCCAGTGTCTCTCTTTACAGAGCTGACTTGCTCTGTTCCAAGGAGAAGTAAGAAAATGAGATGGAAGAAAAGGGTTTATCACTAACACTTTCAGAAGCATCTGGTTGAACAAATAGAATAAACAATCTTTCAGGTCTATTATGTTGCAGGTATACTAATTCAACATATATAAGACAAACAAAAAACAAACATTACTGGTTGGTTGTGGATACACAGTCTGGTCAGAGAAAGAGAAAGCTAGATAAGCTTTCCCATGAACTGGTCTGGGGAACTTTAGGGAGCTGGAAAGAATTTATAAACAATCTGCACCTGGTGTTTGTAACAAGTTGTTTACTCCCAAGGCGTGTCTTCTTAACTAGCCAATCATGTGAAATGTGTTGATTAAATGACCAGTCAGGTTCACCTCTGTCGGACCAGAGTGTAAAGGAAGGGGTTTCAATAAACTGGTGCTTTTTAGCCTCTTAGCCTCCTGACCTAGAGTCTGTGTCACTTTATCCATTCCTGACTCAATGGTGACAGCTGGTAATTATGGTTCCCAGGACATACTATCACTCTATATGTATAGTCTTAGAAGTCTACTTTCCTGTGGCAGCTTCCAGAATAACCTAGAAAACAGGTATGACTGGTAATATCAATCACCCAAATCACTTGTATGAGAATTAAGATGTGAAAATTAGTAGTCCCTTTGTACAAGAGAAAGGAACAAGGTGTAGCTGAAGCTGTGTTACTCAGGAGACCCACCATTCATTATTTGGCTCCGTAAGAAGAAATGTATATATGGCAACAAAGAATGAAAGGCTGTCATTCTTACAAACTGGTATCTCTATTTGTAATCACAAATGTTATTTTACAATTTCAACCACCAAAGGAAGAAAATTAATCTGCATAGGTGCAGTATCCCTTTAAGCAGGCAATAACAATACAGACAGACCAGATAATAAAAGAACTGCATATAGAATGTCACATGATAGATTTTTCCCTAGAAAAATCTTAAAACAGCTACATTCCTGTTAATGTACTGTTCACAAGGATACATATCTCCTAGACAATAATAGTATTATTCTGCCATAACATTATGTTACTGCAATTTCTGCAGCTGAATACTAGCCATAAACCTTACTGTTATAGGCTGTCTCTCAAGAAACTTGACACCTATGTTCAGTGAATACTGAAATACCTGTATTTTTCTGCTTCTTTAAAATAAAGATGAAAGAAATTCTACTGTAAAACTACAAGTATGATATTTATAATAGTGCTGCAGAGGACAATAAGGGATTTCAAAGTATAAAATAAACTACAAAAACTGGCACTCGGGTTTTAGTAAGGCCAGTAATGGTTACAGAGTTTCCAGCACTGGAAATATTTGTATACATAAACTTTTATTTACATTTTAAACATTTAGGTAGGATTTCTTGGCTCTCTTACAGTTTTCTTGTTTGTGGCTTTGTGAATCCAGTCAATTTTCAGTTAACATGCGAGTTTTGAGCGCACTGGTACAAATCCATTTCTTAGACTTCAACAAGATATTTTGGCTTCCAGAGTTTGAAATAATATATCTTCAATGAATACGCGCTGTGTGTTTTCTGACTGCAGTGGGAAAACTTACCAAAAAATTTATACCCCTTCGTTTTGCAGAAGGGAAGAACACTATCTGGTGCCCACGCTGCCACTTACGGAAGAGGTGACGTGTCAGACTGTCAGAGAGACAAGCCTTGTGATCCCGGAGGAAGTCTCTAGTAACAAACCTGCAATGCTTGCCTGATCGGAGAGTGGCATATAACAAGAAGGCATCATCTTCAGAGCTTCACAAAACAAATGGAAAAGACAGACATCATTCACAAGGCAGTAAGTGACTGCAGGACGTGATTCAAATGCTGATCAAAATTTATTCATCAGCAACACTGAAAATTCCCACCACTACTCTAGTTCCCTGTAAAATAAAAAATTGCTTACCACAGGGCACCAAAGATAAGAGTGCAATAAAAATTAATTGTGTGTTACTTAGAGCACTATTTTCCTCTTATCACAATCTGATAATAGAACAATTTAATCTCCTGCTACAAAGTTTAACAAAACCATGCTATGTAGAACAAAACTGCTAAAACTCAACAGTGTACCCCCACACAGCATCAGACTACAACTGCACACTGATGCTACCAGAAATTCTGTAGTTCAGGGTACTGTGCTCTTGGCAGTGGTTTTATCAGTCATAAATCCTAATAAACCATACAGCTGTCAATATGATTCTAAGTGATGACAGTCTTCCTAATGCAACATTTTATGTACTTTTGAAGCAAGTAGAGCAAGGGATATGTTTCTTTCATAGATAGATACCAGTAATGTACTAAAATCCAGAGCAAAATGCACATAAGTCAGGTGTTGGTCTCTATTATATTGGGCCATTTTCTTCAACTCACATATTTTCAGCAAAGAAGAAGTCTGCCTTATTCTGCATCTCCTTCATAATTTCTCTTTTCCAATTTGAAGAATTCATCAGCATATGTTTCCGGCCCAGCACAAGCAACCGGGCATTCTCTTTTGCCAGGCAGCTGACAGCATCAAACAGCTGCAGAAAACAAAGCAAACACAAAGATTTTCTTAGCTGTAAAAACAGAGCGACATGGAATACTTTCATATGTGTCTCACCTAGAGGGACTTCTAGACTACTCTTGTTTCACACAGTTCTTAAATGCAACGTGAATTAAGCATATAACTAATTTAATTCCCTAATCACAAAGAAAAAAAGAAACAACAAACCAATTCATTGAAGGAAGCTGCTCTGAACCACACAGAAAATACAGTGCTTTTATGCTCCAGCTCTTGCAGTTCAAATGACATGAACGAGCTCGGGCAGAGATGTCAGAGGTTCCACGTCAGCCGAGGGAAGGGAATCACGCCGGGATTTAGGTGATACCCACTCGTGATCACGGAGCCCCGGGAGCTCTGAGCTCAGCGCCTCTCCAGCCCCACCTGCTGGAGCTGGAGGCCCACACGGCCCGGGCTGCCCTGTAGGAGGCGGCGAGAGGCAGGACACGGAAATCTGTGACCTCGGGATTAAGGCTTCATGAAAACCGCATCCAGATTAGCCGCCCACTTGTAAACCAACATACCGAGGTGATAAACTCACTTCAGAGGGACTTTTCAGCAGTCTCTTAGGGCTGTGCCTGTTCTGCAAAAAGTGCTTCTCAGGACAGGCACTTGTGCCTGGGACTTTCCCTCCCTGCTTCACCCAGACTGAGCTCAGTGAGGGCAAAAGTTCTGACTTTCAGCATACAGGTTATTACTGTGGACTGCTCACAAAACAATGGCATTTCAGTTCAACTCAGAAAGACAGAAGAATTGTTTCTTGAGATTCATGCATCTATCATATTTGAAAGACAAGGACAGTATGCCCAACCACCAGAGAAAGGTATTTCCTAATTTTTACCTGCATTTGCCGCCACTATTTGCCAACATACAATCTCCAGATTATTCTTTAATCCTTCCTGCTTTTCCAGCTACTCCCTCTTCCTTGTTACTTTTTCTCCCTTTAATGCCTTCAATTGCCCTTCTCCTTGTCTTGCTCTTTTCCCTCCTTTCCTTCTATTTGTGATCCTTCTAGTTTTTTGGTATAATTTGCTTTCAATTCAGGGGTTAGAAAGAATTATTCATGTAACTCTTGTGTGCCATTTTACAATATATTTAGTTTCATCTACCTGCAAGTACCAGGGAAAGGGTGGCCCCATTCAGTCTTCTCTCAAGCTGCACAATCTCATCACTTCTGTTGTGTCAGATCTACATCACAACTACACAAGCTCACTGATCAAACAAAAGACTTTTTTTGTAGGGTTGAGCTTGCAGCAACCCAACAGACAGACTTGAGTCAAAGATTCAATGACTGATGGGAATACATCGCTGGAGGTGGTGAGGACAGGAAGTGTGGGACTACCCTTCACAGGAAAGGACCTGCAGATGGCTCAAACTAAATATGCCATGAATCTGGATCTGAGATCTGCGAGAGGAAGCCAGATTTTCTACATTCACTTTAACTGTTGAGCTGTAAGTTGCTGTTGCCAGTACTGATTCTGAGGGACTAAAGGCTCTGTTTTCATACAGATATAGAAGCTTGGTGCTAATGAAAAGCACAAATGCCTAACAGCATTCCAAATTGTTGGAACTGACTTCCTGCTCCCAGGAGATCACACTGGATATTGGCTACACATGCGCACAACCTACTTTTGCCTGGTTAAAACAAACAAAATATAATGTCAGCAGGAAAAGGCCAAATGCAATAACTTCTTATGCACTGAACCAGTCCTGAAAATAGCTGCATTCAAATACCAAAGGAGAATTAAGTTGTTGGTTAATCTGAGTTCATTAAAGCTAATAAAAGTTAGGAATGTAGCTACTGCATCCACAGACATTTTCATGTACAGAAGTCAACAGTGAAGAAACAATAACAACGAGTGACTTTAGCAAACCCTTTCAAATTCCAAATGAAACTTTTTTTTCCTAACGTTTTGCTACATTAAGGGAAAGTTAGCAAAAAATCATGTGAAAAAAAAGAAGTTAAAAACAGCAGCTCCAGATACAGATTGGTCAATAGTAGATATTCCCAAGTATTCTTGTATTCAGCTCCTGTGAGTCTTTCTTTCTGGAGGCACTTTGTACCTGTTAGTCATGTGGACTTTCTTGTCCTACATATTATTAGTATATGAGGTTGTCTAGTGTGAAGTGCTTCTGGGAGAAAATTGAGACATAAGTTAGCTACACCAATGGAAAAACTCAAATCAGGCTTAAAATGTAGTGAAATTAAAGTGAGTCAGCATTTTAAAAATTTGAAACTCCTGCTTACATAACAACTCACTGTCCCTCCTCTATGTAACACAGAGATTAACCTTACTTAAACAACTAAAATATAGAAGATCGAAGATTTATCTCATAAGATAAAGATAATTTTGTTGTGCACACCCCCCTTATCTGACACAACTTTAGTAGACAGCCTTTTCTCTTTAGGCTTGGGCACTTAAAGGGGGTGGTCTACAAGGAGTCACAGAACTTACATGGGGGGTTCCCTAAGTGTGTCTACTCCCACGCCTGGCTGCTTCTCAAGAAAGGAAGGTGTGAGACAGGGTAACACTTGTTTCAGTAACAGAGGAAAGTAATAGAACATAATGGTGTTAATACAAAAACAGCAGTACTGATCTCTCATTTAAATAGTCAAGGGTATTTTATTAATCTAGTATTTCTAGAAGTTGCATGAGTGTATAATGGAGCACAAGGAAGACAGATTAATTACTCTAACTCATATAAGGAACTATGAGCAGAGGAGAATACATATTTCCTAAGACTTCACTGCCAGTCCCTTTCTGATTACTGGATCACGCCATGCCACGTGTCCCCAGTTTCAAAGGTTAGCTTGAGGTAGGACAGCCTTTCTCATTAGATACTACTGGTAGATTCCCACTTGTGAAATGGGAAATCCCTACACACTGCTGCTGGGAGGCACATCACTCAGTGATTCAGCAAAAGGTGACTCACCCGTATACACATACAGCATGAAGAAGTAACCACCACAAATATTTAAATCACATTTTTTATGAATAAATCATGTTTGACATTGCTTAAACATTTGAGTTTACGAACTGCCATTTAAAAGCAAAATTTACCTACAGGTTACCTGCTAATAAGAGCAACAAACTGCTCTACTACTGCTATTTTCACCTAGTGTTAGTGCTGCCTCCCACCCAACCGCAGCTGTGAAACTGCAGAAGAAACCCCAATGCAGACCACAGGTTCAGAGCTGCCATTACTGTACTGTCAGGCAGGGCTGAGCATGATCATTGTCTCCAAAGTTTAGCCAGCAACTGGAGCTAGTCAAAAGAGGTGATTGTCCCAACTTCACTCTTCACTGGTGTGGCCTTGAGTTCTGGGGACAACTTTGGGTGCCACAATATAAAAAAGACATTAAGCTGTTAGAGAGCATCCAAAGGAGAGCAACGAAGATGGTGAAGGGGATGAAGGTGAAGTCATATGAGCAGCACAGAGGTCACTTGGTCTGTTCAGCCTGGAGGAGACTGAGGGGAGACCTCATTGCAGTTACAAGTCCTTTGGAGCAGGGGGGAAGTGGAGGGGCGGGCACTGATCTCTTTGGTGACCAGTGACAGAACCCAAGGGAATGGCCTGAAACTGTGTAAGGGGAGGTTTAGATTGGACATTGGGAAAAGCTTCTTCATCCAGAGGGTGGTTGAGCACTGGAACAGGCTCCCTAGGCAAGTGGTCATAGCACCAAGCTTGACAGAGTTCAACAAGTATTTGGGCAACACTGTCAGGGATATGGTGCAATTCTTGGGGTGTCCTGCACAGGGCCAGGAGTTGGAACTTCGATGAGCCTTGTAGGTCCCTTCCAACTCAAGACTTTCTATGATTTTAAAAATGAATTCCTGTCATGACTACATTTATTTGACTTAAGAGTTTCACCATCTTCGGTTACCTTTCTCCATACAGTAGATCAAGAAAATAAGCTGAAGAAAAACCTGTTTACTTCAGTCCCACACACAGGAGAGAGACACGAGGAGAAGCCAGGATTTTTCCCACAGGACAGCCAGTTACTCAAGGGAGGCATGTGTGCTGCTTGCAAGAAAGGCTGGACTTTCTCACTGAGCCTGGTAATTTCACCAAACCACATTCAAGATCATTACTGCAGCACCAAATACAAACACTTCTTATATTCTCTACATTATTATTGATGACACAGTGTAAATGAGTCTCAAGTCCTCTTAACTCAAATACAGGGGCAGTATACACGTTTCTTGATTTCTCTGGAGTTTATCTGTAAACTACACCCTGACTAGCAAGGGTGTAGCTACTTCAAAGGAAAAGCAGTGATGGATGAATAAGTAACAGTCACTAAGATTAATCAGCCTGGTTTACTTTCTGCTCTTTAGACTGTCAGCAGCTAACTCTTGGGAATAATCCCTTACAACAGCAGGGATCTGCAGAATATATCTGCAGGAATACTGCAGAAACAATATTGTTGGGAATATTTGTATCCTGTGTTACAGTAAGACTATTTAGATTGATGTAATACATCATCATGCAAAACTCTATTAGTGACAGCCCTTCACACATCAGTGATGGCAATCACACAATGTTTAACATGTTTTAACCTGTCTGCATTGACTCTGCGTCTGGAATTGACTTATCCCCTCTTGACACATTCACTAGAGATATGTCTTAACTCCCTATCACAATTCATTCAAATTTGCAGTTCATTTTTAAATGTTAGCTTTTACTCTTAACAGTCAACACTATTAACCAAAGGCAGATTATTGATTGGGCAGGAAAACTAAACCACAGAAGCAGATTCCCAAGTTGATTTAATATAGATTGAGGATGGTACAGTAGCCTCAGTTTGCTCAGATGAGGCGATGCCTAAATACAGCTGTGCTGCTTGCAGAGTAAATCTATATTCAGAGACTGAAGATGCTTTTGCAGCCAGGTCCAAACTGAATGGTACCAAGTGTGTACCAAGACACCTGGTGCTCCTGCACAATCCAGTGTTCCCACTGCCCGGAGGACTTGGCTCAATTGTAACACTGGGTGAATGTAAACACATTACTTTCAGGTCAAAACTGACTACAGCAATACTCCATGGACTGTGACCAAGCTAATGAACCATCTTGAATCCTGAGTAGTGGGGAGAATGAAGCAGAGTAACTGTAAATATATTCAGGTCAGATACAGAAGCAATAGCACAATTTATATTTTTCTGTATTCATGGTACCCTGGCTGTCATGCCAGTAATAGGGATATCTTTAATTACAACTCCATTTGATTTCAACTGAATATGCAATCTGCTCAAGACAATCCCTGAAACAATTCTGAATGTAGAAGTAATATGTCTGTAAATAGTCTCTGACACTGTATTCTGCTAAACTGTAGGTAAAGTTTCCAATTCAAACAATCTTGAAGAGCCACCCCCTCTTTTATTCTACTGATGAGCGCAGAGAATAGCACAATACAAACCACAACTGTGTAAATCAACCTCAGATTTCGTCAGACTATTATGAATTTCTCCTGTGCAGATAGAGAGGGATAGGTGCCTATCCTTCCCAGCAGAGAGCCATATAAGTAAAAAAAGTTTTGAAATAGATATTTTCTATCTAATTACAGTCATATCCTGCTCTGTCTTATTCTCAAAAAGCACAAGAAGTAATCTGATGGACAGTGAAGCAGTATTTCCTATGAGAATTAACAGAATCACAATGGGATGCACGCAGAGAGTGAAGAAATACGTACACAATTTAAACATGGAATTGAAGTGTGTGTATGACACGATGGATGGGGAGGCAGGCAGGGGATCATCAGATGGAGCCACTAGCTTTTTGGAATCTGGCTTTTTAGAATGGACTGTCATCTTTAAAAGATCTCAGCCACTTTGTCCTTACACCCAAGAAACTTTAAGTGTGAACATTCTTGCTCACACTTTTTGAATGTTTCTGCTTTTGAATAGTAATATTTTTATCATCATGATCTATAGATGAATGAAGTTCATGCACAAAAAAAGAAAAATAGGTAATGACAATAGTTAAATAGCATGCTATTAAATGAACAATGCAAAGAACTCTAGAAATGATGACTAAAGAAGATATGGATATTTGAGGAATTGTTGAATTTTATAGTACAAGTTGCAAAAGAGAAAAACAGGCAAATTTTTCTGACTCTTACAGTTCAAGAAATACACAGACAAACAAACATTCTTCAGTTGTCTAACTGCATTTTTGGAAGTTGAATACCGTAAGTTACTTCAGTGCCGGTCAAGTTTCTAAATTGAAAAGTTTTGTTAAGCAGCTACAATACCATTTTCTTTCCCAATCATGTACTAAAAAATGTAATGTTGATTTAAATGTACAAGCAGACCCTTTGATGTTGTATCAGCAATTATGAAGTAAGAATAATGATGTAAGAGAAGGGGTGAATCTGAAATCCAAAGCAGCATTCTTCTGGGGGAGCAAGTGGGAAATGTCCAATCCACCATTAACTACAGCCCAGCGCTATCAACTAACTTTTTCTATTTTAATTAAAACTTAATGTTTTCTATTGTAATTGTGGACTGGCAGTAAAGCATTTTTGTTCATGAATTTGAATTTACTAAATGTCTTCCTTTCTAGAGTAATGCAAAAGGACAAAGTTATTTGTTCTTTTCTAATCTTCTCTGAGATATTTTTTCTCCATAGCTGATACCATAGTATACTTTTATCTCTCCTCTTACTCATCTTCTTTCTTGTATCAAAGAATAAATACCAAGATCTTGACAATGCATAAAGGGCAGCTTATGTGGATTTGATTTTATCTGGCCATCTCCTGAGAACCTACTATTTTGTACCAAATGTGGAGATTTACAAAACATTAAGACGTCTCAACCCTCCACACCAAGGAGAAGAGTTAGGTGATACTGTCTATCTGTGATTATACAGAACTAGGAAAAGAAACATGTAAAACCTGGAAGTGTTCTCTTTGCATTTCCACATATCAATACTATCCTTTGTTCTCATCCTTGAATTCTTTCTGCTTTCACTGCTGTTTCTTCAACAGTTCTTAATTCTTCGACATCTTCTTATTGATTACTACACATTGCTTCATTGCACCAATATTACACATACATCATCTTTGTATTCTTGAGGAAGAAAGTTAAATAAAAATGAAAAGGTATGAGGTTTTACTTATTCTTGCATAAGCTTCAGATGTGAAATTTTACCTGTCAGAGCCACTGACTGTAAATGGAATAATTTTCCCAACTGAAGTCACAGCTTCAGGGGTCTGCCATCCTTCCTGGAAATCCAGACTTTGCAACTACATTGATACTCTTGCTTTTCTACTATTATCAGAGCACTGCATACAAAGACTTAAGGAAATACGGGAATTTCTCTTACCATGTTTCATTTTAGAAACAATGTAAAAATTTAGCCATTGGCATGAACTAGAAACAATGTAGCTATTTAAAAGCAACGTTTGTGACCCAATGGAGCTGTGCCAGTCTTAAGACTTTCAGAGCAGATCAGAAGCTACATTTAAGTACTGAAAATCCAAAATGTGAGCAGATCTCCAGGTGGTGGCGGCAGCAGTGGTAAAGGGATGTTATGAAAATGAAAGCACAAACTTGACTGATCCTTTCCATAGATAGGAAATAACTCGGTGCAGGACTGAAATCAGCTTTGTAAGACTGAAACTGACAGTTTAAAAGGTACTAACACTTCAGCTCTCACCACTGTCCTGCGCAGATGTCTGTGCAGCGTGACTGACCTTCTCTGATGTTAAGTGTTTTCCCTGTGTCCTATTTGTGGTTCAAAAAGTCCCAGACAGTACTTTTGTCCTTTGAAGAAATATCCTGCAGCAGCTGGGGACATCACTGTTACAGCAGGCACAGGCATGAGGCTGTTATGGTATATTAAACCTATGCTGCTGCAGAGACATCCCACACTTTAATAAACTTTACAGCTCCACAAACACTTTAACATAAGGACTATTTCTAAGCTCACAGGACAACAAACATCCAGGTAGAATGACATGATAACCAAGGAAATATCAGTAAAGTGACAACTTGCAGTTGAAAAAAGCATCAAAGTATAACATGCAGTAAATATTTATAACACAATTTTCACACTGCCTTTCTGTTCTTTCTCAGTAGTACTATTTTCCAGTTGCCTGCTACAGATTGTTATAGAGGTTACCTTCAAAACTTTTACACATATTCAAAAAACAATTGTTTCAATGAAAACTTTTGCAGCTCTTAACACATATAAATACATTAACAAACACTACTGAAACGAGTGGTGATTTCTCTGTGAAGGTCAGAAAGAGGAAAATTTTGTTTAATATGAAAGAGAACATATAAAATGTTGTTCTTCAACACTACAAAAATCAGCAGAAGCAAACTAAAGCACAAAGGTCTGAGCAGGAGCAGCTGCGTGGCCAGAGCCTGACCCATCTGTCCTGGGCCAACCATGAAACCAAGGCTTTCAGCAAGGAGGAATCTAGGAGGGAATCTGTTTCATATTGCTAAGAGCATAACTGGTATTTACCAGATTGGAAATAACCCAAGGGACTTTCATATCCATCAATACACCTTGCACTGCCAGTACCACGAGGCAGAGGTTCAACTCTCTCAGTTGGATCAAGGCTCACCCTGGCAAGAAACTCACTGCTCCTACAAAACCAAAAAAAATCTGATGCAGTGTAATGCAGCTGATGTAAAATGTGGGTCAGCACTATTTATCTTACACAGTCATTGGTTTTGATTGTGCATCATTGCAGACTCATGTCATTTTACTACTAGTAACACTGCCAGCAGTGTCCACGTCTGGACATCCTAGGCAGTGAAAGTCTGAAAGCCCACTATGATAGCTGAAGTCCACAAGATCTAATTTTTGTACTTTGATGCTTTTCATGTAAGTATATTCGAAGCAGTCTGCAATACTCAATAGCTGGACACTGGGCAGGCCACTGTTTTATCTGAAGTATTTTTCTTTAACTCAAAAAATACAGCAATTTGACAAATAGATAATATTGTCAGCTCCCACAAATTAATTATAGATGATGTTTGGCACGTGTCTAAAGGCTCGGCCTCCTGGGAACAACCAGTTATATGAAAAACTTCGTACACTTAGCCATTTTTTTCCCCTTGTCAAAACAAAAGAAACAAGCTTGAGAATATGAAAATATGACCACCAGAAAGGCTTGGGCAATAGAAGCTAAATAAGAACCACTCCCAAGCCCCAGCCCTATTTCATAAAAGGGTCTATTTTTAAAAGCAACTTTTGGCTTGGGGACTCAGAATTACAGTTTCCGGGTATCTACATGACTATACCAGCCAGCACTTTCGAGGAATTATGTTGCATCTTGCCCTCTTTTGTCCATTTCCATGGAAAAGATGCAGATACCCAGCTAACAACTCTGGAGCATCCAGGACTAAACATCAGTGCTCAAGTTCAAGACAGAACTATAATTTCAGAAGTGTTTTGTTTACCGAATTTATTAGATAGTAAATGGTTAAAATTGTGGTTCTTTATTACTGGTAATGTTAACTAGGCTGGTGGACTAAATAGGCTTGTGGAAAGGAGAGTGGATGGGATGACAAAAAAGAAATCCCTAACCTATAGCATTCAAATTTCTGAAAGCCCATTTGGGAATGCCCATTTAGTGGAAAGCTAAGAGATTTCACTCTTTAAGGCATGATATGCAGATACACACATATAAACTAGAAGTGAAAATGTCAAAACCCTCCAATTCTTTAAGACACTTCCTCTCACTATTGAGATGTATGACCATTCCACATAAACAGATTTAAACAGCACAGTGCAATGTTTTACATGGACATCATGTACATGACTTCTGATGATGAAAGCAGCATAGTGACATTAATGGTAGACAAGCCCAGGGTAACTACTCCTCACAAGGAGCACGGTAAATCAGCATCAAATCAACACCATTAAGACTGTCTGGTTCTGCTCTATGATTACTTGCAACCTTCTTACTACTACTTCATTTTATTTATTCAAATGTGTGGCAACTTAGGGCTGTGATGAAAGAAAACTATCAATCAGTCAGCCAATCAATCAAGTAGTAGTATAGGCAGTATTCAAGAAATAGGTATTCCAGTGCCCTTTTCTTAAGCTTGCACTGAATGTAGAAGCTCAAACTCCGGGGAACCATAGCTCTAACAAACACCTCCATCATACTTCTACTTTTTTTTTTTTCAGTGTACAGTGTAAGCACTACCCAGTTTACCAAAGTATCACTTTGAGAAATAAACAAGGAGAGAAGGTTGATCTTCCCACACTGGTACACCATGTAAGTCAGGCACAACTTCTGAATAACAACCACTTCAGAACTTGTGGAAATGAACAGGCTTTCAGCTGCTGTTAGAGAGCTTATGGCACACACTGCACACAGCTTGCTCAGCCATGCCAACTTGACTCCTTAAAAGCTCAAGACTCAAAAATTCAAAATATTAGAGGCAGAAGAAATATTACTGTCAACTCACTGCTTCCTTTTCGTCAAGCATAGAAATGAGCAGGTAAATGGATAAATGCTGGACAATAAGGACAGACATAAGCATCACTAATACTTTCTGATTTATCTAAGAGGTAAGTTGGTATCAACGATATGACAGAAGCACAGGTTCAGTTTTAACAGTCACTACAGGAAACAATTGTGCAAGGATAGGACAACACAGCAGCTGGAAATTGTAGAAACTATTCAGAAAAATTAGAAGAAGGAATTAATACTTCATTAAACTGGTTGGAAAATAGAGCACCTAATGTTTACGTAATTTTGACAACCTCTTTAGCTTCTGACTCACTATAATTCAATGCATATTTCCTGCTAGAACTGTGAAAAGAACTATTCAGATTAAAGAACTGGCTGGTGAATAATAAATAAGGAAGAAACAGCATCACAAGTTAGTATCTCTGGGTGGAAAGCAAAAATCAGTAGATCCATGTAAAGATTAGTAGGAAATACGTAAAATACTTAAAATAGAGAATTTCTCATTAAGAAAAAGGTTTCCTAACAATGATATGGGGCAAATAGTTACAATGCCAGAGATAAAACATTCAAAGTGATTTTAAAATGTAATTTTGAGGGAATCATATTTAGGAAAATAATTACAGAATAGAAGATTTGAAGGTTTATTTTATGGAAATGGATGGAAAAACAAGAACACCAACACAAATGACGCTTTATAAGGTTGTTTCTTCATCTAATGGTTTGCAAGTACTAATTTTTAATATCTTGAGTTAGGCATTTTTCTTGAAGGATGGGAGCGAAGATTTCTATTGTATAACATTACTTTCCTGAAAACTTGAAGAACAGCAGCAGCAAAGGTAGCCATAGTTATCTTATTATGTCCTTGGTACTGGTGTTCGTCCTACATCACTCCTGTTCATCACATGACACCAAGAACAAAATTGTTTACAAGTCTCAGCATGTGCCATCCCAGCTTAATGGCACAGTTCTGGTAGTAGTCCTCAGAGAAGTGACAGATAACTGAATGAGATCTCCTCTTCATATTAACACAAGTAAACATATTAGTTTAATCTAATTTGATCAAATTTAGATTAACACCACAGGTAAAGGCTTAAGTCTGAATTAGCATTGGAACTATTTTATTTTGACTCTTTGGTTATTTGCCTTGCCTCAGTTCCCCTTCCTTATTTGGAAGAACTGCACAAATGTACCCAGAAACAAAGTAAGTAAAAAAGTAGAATAGGAATAGCCTCTTCCCTTTCATGTCTGTATCTGATGTACAAAATCAATACTGGCAAAAGGTGAGGTTTGTATTAAGAAGTGTTTGATACAGAATGTCACCTCTAATGGGCAACAGTATTTTGGGTAAGAAGAGTTCTTACCATTTTTCAGAAGTTCAGTTTGAAACAGGAATTCTTGTGAATTGGTTTTAAGCAAGAATACTGCCAGCATGATTGTCATCCCCAGAATGGAACTTTAATTCTGGTGAAATCAGTCTCCTAGATTCAAATTGGAGTTCCTATTTCCATGTTCCACACTACACAAAACAATCAGTTTATGAAGAAATTTAGATTAAAAGCTGTGGACAATTGTACTTGATTTTCTATGAGTCTAGATTAAAATAAAATTACTTTAACTTCAGTTTTAAACTTCATTGCAGGTTATAATAATTTAATAATCTCAATTTAAATATATTTACTTATATATAAATGTCTCTTCCAATCCTGCCTTACAAATAGAATGCAACTAGAGAAAAAACAACAAACGCAGCTTAATGGATTGTTGGATCATTAATCATCATGTCAATATGCAGAGATCCCTAGGAATAACATAATGTTCAAAAAATTAGGCTTTCATAACTTCATAAATAAATCCAAATGGACTTTAGGATTTTGTTACATTGTACCTTTTAATCTTCAGGTAACACAACTTTCAAATATGTTTTCTTTCCCGCTTTTACTAGAAATAGCATATTAAACGTAAAAGCCAAGAGTGAACCAAAATCGGTTGCTTTTCAGATATATAAATAAACCCAGGTGTACACTAATAAACACAATCATTGCCCTGAGGATTACCTATGCTGCTTTTAAGGTGACAGTGAAACCAGCACTTCTCGCATTCAAATCAAATATTTAGTCTTACAGAGAACTGGCCTATAGTAATCCAGCCTTCACATTTTCTGGCCTGCTTCCCATGGCCTCTCACTACTATGGAGACTTTTCATATGAGATTCACTTCTAAAGAAGTAGTTCAGTTCCCTAAAGACCAGGTTTCCAATTTGGAGGCCCAGCACACCTCTTACTGTCACACTGACAACAATTCCATGATTATATGAAGCAGCTGAGTTGCCCAAAGAAAACCCCCATCTTGTGGTTTCTAAGGGACAAGTGAAAACAGCAAGACAGAAACTCATCCAGTTCAGAAGACACGTTCATTTCACTTCATCACCTAGATTTTAGCATGACTTATCTACATACAACAACCAACCTGTTTGGTACAGTTTCCAAGTTCGCTGGGACATGAATCATCAAGGCATGAATCATCAAGGCAGATTCATGCAACCTGCTGAATTTCAAGCTTATATTCCCAGTGGTTAGAAGAATCTTATTACGAAATACGTGATGCAAATTCACTCATTAAAAAAAAAAGGTATGCTTGGGTGCTCCTGTACTTATATTAACTTTTGATTTGCTATTACAAATACAAAGGTAAAAACCATAAGCACCAGATGGAAACCAATAGAGATAATTAATTTAATCATATGGGTTTTATTAATTTTATAGCCAGAAACAAAGGTTGCAAAATGGGAGGTAACACCAGGGAGAATCCGACTCTGAGAGAAAGTAACAGACAGAACCTGTCAAAGTGCCTGGTAATTAACTTGATCAATTTCTGGTGCTCTATTCTCACCAGGAAAGGCAAAACTAGAGCAGAGTCCTCTGAAAGGAAAAATAATTGTTTACAGCTGACTGATGAGGCCTTTACTCAGGGAATCCTGTCAGCTTCCCCTCCCCCAATTCACAATGTTGGGAATTTAAAAGTTTTGAGAAAGTTTCCCCTGTATTCACAAGTAGCCAGTCTTCTTGTTTATCTCCTTGAGACGTCCCATCTACCTCCTACTCCCCTGTCCCAGTGTTGCAGAAGCAGTGAGGGACATTGGAGCACACTGTTAAGGGAAGAGCCAGACTTGGTGGGTCAAGGTGTGCAGGCAACACGGGCGTTTCCTTGGTGGAAGCATCCATGCCAGTGAGTTGTAGGAGTACTTCTAGAACCTCTGACACACCGATGCCCAATACATCTTCACTTACAGTGTATAGGTATACAAACCTGAATATATTAAATGCCCTTTTATTGTTCTTTTAGCCACAATCAGGAACTGCCAGGTTTCAGAAGAGCTGCAGGGAAAGGAGAACTTGTAGGCCAGGCCTTCCCTCTAGATTTCACTGGCACCTGAGTCTATCTCCTTCAGCTCTCCTGGGAAGTTTAACAGCCTTGCTCTTCTGCATCTGGTGACCAAAATTATTGCACTTGAGCTATGCTATTTTAGGATGGCCCCAATATAGAAGGAGAGCGGGAAGATTTCAGTAGATTGGTATTGATCTCTGAGATGTGTCTTCAGAGAAGAACTGAGTTCTTCTGCTGGGATATGCAAGGAATCCCCAGAAATTAACTGATGTATAGATGTAATGCTGAATATTTCAGTCATGAATCTCTAACACTAAAAACAGGTGAAGTTTCAAGAGTACCCCTTACTGCTTGACCTTCTTTCTCTTCTGAGATCATATTACACAGATGGTGAGAAGGTGATTTTCAATGGAAACACCAAACATCTTCATCTTTATGGTTTGTGCAATACTTACAGGAAATGAAAGTGCAGGTCTAAAGAGTGAAACACATTGCAAAGATAAAAATCTCTCCAATCTTGAGCAACAGGTCAAATGTTTTGTTATCATGGAAATGCAGGTTTGAACCACCATTAGAAGACAGGGAAAAAAAAGAGATGGAAAAGGCTGAGAGCAAACGAACAAACACATCTAACTGCTTTGTTGAGTGGTAAGACAAGAGGTGGTCAGAGGCAGAATTGATGAACTGTCACAGTATGACAAATAAGACCTCTGTTGGATGTATTGATTCCGAACAGAGAATGACTCATGGATCTACTTCATTCTTGCTTCATTTACAGACACTAAAGTACTGGAACAAATCACAGATGCTGCCAAAGGAGTCAGAGAAGAAAAAAATTCTTTCCCATGGATGAGTTTTTTGGGGTCAAATTTATAAATAACTGCTTGTTTTGTAGGACAGCTCACAGAGTGGAGCTAATGTTTTATACAAAGTATCACTGTCTCAAACAGTGTACAGATGACCTTTTATACATGTTGCATGGTTAAGACCGACTTGAAGACTTGTAAAGACTACCACATGCAAACCTGAGCATACTAGTATGTGTACTATACATGTATAACTATACATGTATGCACAGGAGCTAATTTTTTTGCCTCAAAAACGGTTAGTAACTGGAATTTGGGAGACAAAGTTGTATTCATTACTTCTCTCAAACACTACAAGCTCCAAGGCGTTTTTTGCTGTCCTTGTTTCATTAGAGAGGATTTATAGACATTAAGCAGAGATTTCAAAGAAGCAAAATTACGTTTTAAAATTGATTTGAGTTATTAAGCCAAGAGAACCATGGGTCATAGGATGCCCTGTTTCTCTTTTTTTTCCTTCTTTTTAAAAATTTTGCCTTTATTTGAAGAGTTGGAGTTTTTTTGTCTTGATAATTGTCTTTATATTTGGAAAATAAGCTTTGCAAATTGAATACAGTACATACCAAAGCAATAGCTCAGAGCTGAATTCACGAAGTGTAATTAATCAAGGTTCTTTAATTCTGTGGCCAAAGTTGGGGTTTTTTTCAAAAATATAACAGGACCATTCACCATTTTCCTGTAAACTACTATGCTATGTCCTATTTTTCTCTCTTATCTTGATGAAACTTTTTTTTCACTATCAGCTTTCCTTTCAAAACTGCAACCTCTCTCTACTTATTCTTTTCTCTACCGCTAATGTAGCCAGGAGTCCAGGAATAACTACTACAGAACCACTAGAATAACTAAAATTATAAGGTTAGTTTTAAACCTTGAATCCTCCTGTTAAATTTTAGATCTTTAACAGACAGAAAGAAAAATGCAATACTATGTTTATACACAAGTATTATTACTGCAAAATTCTCTTAGTCCCTTCCCCAATTCAGAGGGCAAATGCCACACAACAAGCCTGCCCCCCTTTCCCTGGAAGAGACATGAAACAGATGCAAAAACATGAGGTGTTCCCTGCACCTGCCACAGAGCACTCCCAATTACAGCAGTCACAGCCTGGCTTTTTGTGACAGCCTGTGAGAGGTGCAGGAGGGCAGGTCTGGTGGCTTTGCTGGCAGGAGCTCACTGCTGCTTCAGGCCAGAGACGTGGTATGCTGGCTGCTGCCAGCAGATTGGGAAGAGAAGGAATAGCAAGGATCTGGCTTCCTCAGCTATTCTACAGGCCTACTGCAATTTATATGGGAATTATACAAACTCATGTAGTCCATTTATAGAAGTGCTGATTAAGTTTAGGAGGAACCACTTTGAATTATCTGCCAAGAGTAAAAACTATTCCTTTGCGCATTGTCAGCCTTGAGTAACTCAATCTGGAACTATTTTACCAGTTGTTTAGATGTCTAAGTTTAATATAGAGATTAGAGAGGGGAAAGTTAGGGCAGAGCTGACCCAACTGGCAAACTGTTTGAAGAAGGGAATAGTGAGTTAGCTTTGATCTAACATACATTTGAAATATACCTTCAGTTACTTCTAACACCAGATGGATACAGCTAAAAAACAGACCTGGCTGCATACTTAATTTACAACATACCAAACTCACTGTAAATTAAAAATAGCAAAATACTCTGCAGACTGTTCTTGCAGATCATGCTCTCTCTCACCCCCCACCCTGCTCCTCCACAGTTCAGGGGTAGCTGAAGCAGAGCAAAGTGCCTTCACTGCTCTTCTGCAACCCAAGAGTGGTCTCTAAAGCCAGACTATGCTGCTTGCACTGCGATTCCCTCTCATTTCCAAGGAATACTTCTGCAGAAAATTGTCATAAACAGGAAAACATCCATTTTAGAACTATGTAACAGTTTGTTTAGTACAAGAAATGGACAATTAATGTGTGGAAATTCCCTCTCTTGACCTTTACAAGGTGAAAGGTGAGACCACTACAGAGTACCAAATGTGATTGTGTTGGGTAAGGATTTATGTAATTATACACAGCCTGAATCAACTTAGCTTAGTTAAACTGCAAGGATCTCTCTGTTTACAAACCACATGTTTGCAGTACAGTGACTGACTCAGTCACGCAAAATGCATCAGGTACAGTCTTAAACAGCAGCAGATGACAAGGCTGAATGATTTTAGACTATACAGAGGTTTGGAATTTTTTTCTATTATCTGAATTATATAGCAAAAATAATTTCCATTCTATAATAGCGTTTAATAAGGAGTCAACTTTAATGTCTAATTTAAAATGCTACAGTAAGGAAGCAAAGGGTTGAAAAGAGGTGCTGTCCAGTGTTGCGGTTTTACAGTCACTACATGTGCAGTGCCTTCAAATCAATTGGTCTCACCATTCCCTAGCCCTCAAAAAAATCTTTGTTCCCATCTTCATGCTGCCTCCTTTTTTTTTTTTTTTCAGGAATTGAGTAATTGATGCAGCCACATCATAATTTCTACCAGGAAACAGACCAAGAATAAAACCCACCTGGAAAAAAGGGTGATTGGGGATTATATTTACAAACCAAGAGTGTCATAAACCAGAGAAACTGCCACAGGATGTTCCAGTAAATCTGTCAAATCAATAATATTCAGATGATTTGCTAAGTGCTGGCTATGAGGACTGAAGTTGCCTGGAAAGTCACATATCTAGCTTTCTAGAATGTAAGAACACTTAGGGAATTAGATGAGTAAAAATTTCTCCTTCAACTTCTGCTTGTTTTCTGTCTCCTCTCATCTCTCAAGGTACCTGTGCCTTGCTACACAACCCAGCCCCTCCTCAAGATGCCTAAGGCATGCTAAATGGAATTACAAATGTTAGGCTGTTTGAAACAGAGAGGAAAATTTCATCAATGTTTTCTTATTCTAATTATATGACTAAGAGTTAGCTAGAGTCTTGGTTTTCAGCAGAACAGCTGCAATTCTGGAAGCTAAGTCATGAAGTTAAACAGTACTTTTTGTTAAATTTAAATTAAGACCAGAATTTAAATTACCATGTTTTTGTAAACATAAATCTGAGGCCTTCTCTTGTGTTTAAAAACACCCTTTCTTTTGTCATTCTCTCTAAATCACATAAGGGACAGGTTCCAAAGAAACTAATAATTTGCAAATAGTAACACTTCAGAGTGTCTTTGAAATACAGCAACAATCTCATTTTCTCTTTCAACCACACTGCATACTAACTACATACTCTTAACAGGAAAGTTTATAAAACAATATCCTGCCTGGGTCTAACAGATGCAGTAATCAACCCTTGAAAAGAACACAGACTGACCCATACCTGGAGATTCAAACAATTTAGCTTTTTGACAAGTAAAATAATTTAGCTTTTGACAGGCTGGACAGCTTTAACATAGGTCCTTAGAAAAACTGCTCATTTACTACCCCTCTAGTCAAGCAGAAGAAGTCACAGCATACCTCTCTTCTTCAAAATGGGACTGTCATGCTATCCTAGCCAGCCAGCTTGACCTCAGTAGCCTTCATTCTTGGCTTTTTCCATCCTTTGTGCTCTGCCTCCTACTTCTCTCACATTATTTCTCCTCTCCATCTTCTCAGTTCAGCGTTGTGTTTCCCTGTGTAGACTGAAGAACTTAACAAGGCAGCTGTAAATGCCCCACACACGCGTGCCACTCCACATTTTCCATTTGGCTGTCACAGGTGTGAGGATAGGAGCCCCCAGAAGAGGACATTCTGTGGCAGAGTCAGCCCTCAAAGGACAGACTACAGCATCCAGGGAGGTCAGCATCCACAGATGGGGGACTACTTGACAGCAACACCCCTAACCAGAAAGACAACCCAGGAACAGATTACTGTGGCCTTCCCTTCCCTCATCTGAAAAAAGTTTGGAGACAGAAGAAAGGATTGCTCTGCTTTGTGCGTTTCTTTCTGTTTTTAGCAGTTTTGGAAAAAAAGTCAGAAAACAAGAATGCATGCTTCCTGTCAGAAGTATCCAAAATAAGAACAAAAACAGTCCTTTTTTGACATGTTACAACACATGTTCAGAGTCACAAAGAAATAATACAGGATCTGCTAGCATCCAGCATGATCTTGCATTTAAACTATGTTTCCACATGGAAAAAGCTATAAACTCAATACTATAATTGTGTATAATGACATCTAGCATTAAAAAAATTAAAAATATCTCAGTTAATTGTAAGGATCCATGCAAGGAAAAGTCTTTAGCAGTTCATGTGTCTAGAAGATTATTTCTTTTGGGAAGTGAAGGAGCTATTTTATTGTTTAGAGTGCAAATATACACTTCCCATGACAAAACATGTACTATTCAAACAGTGAGTATCTGCAGGTCTATGGCAGAAATAATGGGCTTCTACAGTCTCTCATGTAATGACTCCATACTCCCAAAAACAGGATCCAGAAAACAGGAGCAGCAAAAGACTGGCAGAAACCCCAATGATTTAACATTTTTTGTGCATGACAAAATGTAATAATCATTCATAGCAAGCTAACTCATAAGACAAGTAAATTTTAGCTAAGAGGACCTTTTTCTGGAGAAAAGCTGGGGTGAGCCCAAGTTACTGTTCTGTTGTGTAGGAAGGAAAGGCAGGTCTTCCCAAAATCCTCCAAATCACTAAACAGCTGGGATTTAAGAGAAATTTGACCTATATCTATATGGAACAACCCAAATGAAAGTTGATGCCTCCACAGAGTCCTTTTGGAGCTCTTTGTCATCATGATTCCAAAGTCCTTCCATTACAGACCAAGCTAAGGAGAAACTCAAAGGCAATTTATGCTCTTCAGTGTGCTAATACCTCCTAGTAAGATTTCTGATGAGAATTCAGGAGTAATTATCTGCCAAAACCAGGTTGGCTCTTTGCTCGATTGCCTCCAGTTTCTACAAACCATTCAGAATCCTGTTTAGATTCCCACAGTGGGAAAGGCATGAACTGAATAAGGACATTCTCCTCCTCATCTCTGGCAGCATAGATCTGTCTTTCTAGAAGCTAAAACATTATGCCACTATGTTCTGTCTAGAATTCTTCTCAGACAATTAAAACCCCAAACAACTTCTGAACTTTTTTTTTTCTGTTTTTGTAGTAAATACTCTTATTTGTGAGACAGTATCTCATGAAACTATACTGCCACTCTGAAACATCTTTCAGCAAGTTTATCTAACATCCCTAGCTCACTTTTATCTACATATATGAGAGTATACAGTACTTCCTAGCAATAGCTTTAAAGTAATTCTCGGAACAAAAATGTATTTATTGTAATTACTAAAAGAATTATCAAGCTCATTTATAAATTCATTTTAATTTTGAGAGTGTGAAAATTTAAATTCTGGCTTTGGAATATTTGTGAGCAGCTATTTTAGTACTCCTAATTTAAAGTAAATTTGATTGACAAAAAACCCCAAATAACCTTAAACCAATTCTCAGTGAAATGCTACAAGGGAGTATCAAGAATTCTCAAACATATGTATTGACAAAGGAGCAGGATTTTTCTTCTGCAATCAAATGGAAAGAACTGAAGCCAGTTTGAGCTACCCTTGTCAAATAGGACTCAGGTCTCAAAGCAATAGGAAGTGAAATAATGTTTAAATGTGTACAAGACGTGGTTTGAAGTAAGCAAGGGGTTATTTTAATGCCAACTTTTACCAGCATAGCTATATTAGGCTAAATTTTCTACACAGCCAATTTACCCAGCTCCCCCAAATCCCTACTGCTATGAAAACTTACACAATCACACAGTGTTTGTGTAATAATGTTATTATTGATACCTTAGCTGTAACTATAAACATTGAATACATGAGGAAATTTATGACATTTTACAGCTAATACAGGCAAATATATAAGAAGAACCATCTTCCCACTAAAAATTTTTATTTTGTGAAACCTAGATAACTCTTTCAACTTCATTGCAATTTGCTACGAAGTATTTGCTCATTTTCTCTAGAGGATAACTAATAATGGGGCACTCACTGTTTTACAATCAGTATACACAAAACACTTAATGAATAATTAACCAGCACTTACATTTTCACACTGCATCTTTCTGGATTTTATGTGGGAAACATTGAGTCCATCAATAACAATATCAAACGGAAGTCGATTTTCCACAAATGTTTGAAAGGCCTCCAATTCCTGAAAGAAACAAATAAACACAGGGGAATAATATGTTGAGTTTAATAGAAAGAAATTCCATTCAATTTTTATTTAAAAAGGAAACAAAGCCCAAATGTCTCACTTTTCCTTTGCTGGCTACACTTCACATCATTACTTGATTATTTCCTAAAACAACCACACCAAAAAACCCCTAACTCTTACATTGGATATGTCCAATAAAACCATTACAACCAAAAATTACATTACAACTGAAAAATAAAACTTTACAGTTACCCAGATTTTCAAAATTACAATCTGAACTGTACAGTTCTATAAAGATACATGCTATAGTCACTGTCACACAGCAGCTGCAGAACAAAGCAACTTTACAGTCCAGTAGACAGTTTCACTACTACTAGCTCTTAACATATCCCAATGTAAAATAATGATCATACTTAGGTTCTCTGAAAGAATTATGAAATCACTAAATGCCAGTCAATATTTAAATAAACATCCATTTAGACAGTACTCCATTTGTGAGAAACACGTGGCTTTAAGGCTAAAGCCATGAACTTTCTTACTAGGGCTGAAATGTAATGCATTAATTGAGCAAAACATCCAGTTTTTCTCTCACAAGGAAACCACAACTGTTTTAGGTTTGAGAGTCCATAAGAGAAGAACAGACTACAAAGCTGTAATAAAAATCTTCAGGAATTTCTCCCTCGATTTTTGGGGAAAGATTTAGCAGGTTTTTTTGCAGATACTTGCATAAGATTTCTACTTTTTGCTTCTGACTGTTTTTAATAAGAACAAGAACTCAGCATTATCCTAATGGGCAGTGACCTAGTTGCATAAATTACCTTTCTAGTAACAAGTAAGATTTATTTATCACTGACAGAGCTTTCACAGTCCAGGCTATAAATTAACTTTCACAGGAACACAAAACAATTAATACTTCATGCCTCCTGCAAAGGACTCAAGAAGTACTCTTCTAATCTTCCCTTCTTCCATGTAGCAATGTGGCAACATATGTCTAAATAGAAACCACTGCCTCAGCACCCAATACCACACAGAGCATATACAACCCTTCCTTGGAGAAAGAAATGAAAGAAAGAATTCATTTTTCCAGAAAACACAACACTGTCAGGCAGTAACAAATGATCACTTCAAATTTAGTCAGAGTACTTATGACAAATTGTACTAGGAAAAGGCTTACTTGTACTAAGAGTACAAATGAAGCAAGATAAGATGGCTCACTCAGCTGTAAAAATTTCAGGAATAATTTCCAGGTGAACAGAGGTATACCAGTCAAAAGCACAGTGATAAGAATACAGACAACACAGGGCTCAGTCTAGCACCCTAGGAATCAATCGCCTTTTATGTGATCTTTCATTTCTCCACGGCTTAAATAAATGTTACTATTGAGAAAGTATAAAACGCTGGACAAGGAAATTATCATCTAAAACAAAAATAAATTGTTGGTACTTGTGAAGTATTGCCCCCACTCCCCTGCCCTAATCTCAATGTATTTTCCACAGATGAATAAAGATTCTCATTGCCATCTGACAGGGACACCAAGACACAGAAGGAAGTCACCAGGAAAGGCAGCAGCAGGGATAGCAGGTAGAAACAAGTGCAAAACCAAGCAACATGGATTCCTGACTTTTGGGCTTACACCATCCATGGATCTCTCCATGGTTCAAAACCTGGCAACTCATCCCTGCAATACTGGATGGCTGTCTGAAATGTGTGAGAGATGAAAAGAAGCAAAACACATGCAGCCCAAATGAAATTAAGACAGAAAAGCCCTGAGACAAAGATGAGTGAAAATAGAAAAGACAAAAAGTGGAAGCAGGTGAAACATGGTAAGCACTCCAACACAACGTTATTTTCTCAATGCTAACAAATGGCAATATTATTTGAAGTAACATAGTTACAGTTAAGACATTTTTAAGAAGCAAACTTTACAAGTAATCTTGACTTTATGGGCTCAATTCAATACAAAACAAGCCCTCGGCAGAGAATTTTTCAAGTGGTATTTTATTTCAAGTGACAATGGTTATAGAGCAGTTCCTGAAAAAGTGGTTTTCCCTGATGGGCAGAGTAGACTGTTCTGTTCAGGGAATACTACAGCATGAGTTGGGGAAGCAGCAGAGGGGCTCAGCAGGTCTGCACTCTCCTCTGCCCAGTCTTGGCTTGGATCCCTCTCCTCTGCCAGAAGAGTAGATGGTGCAGGGCTGCCAGAAGGGTCCTGCTGAGAGGCACCAGGATAGGCTCGGCACTCCTCAGAAAGCTATCTCCTGGCTCTCTGGGGTTTACTCCTGGAGCTGGGGAGATGCTGCAGCTTTTTCAGTGTCATTCCTTTGGCCACTGCACGTTTCCACACCATCTCCTCCTGTCCATGTCTCCTAACATTCTCAACAGATGCCTGACAGACAGCATGCCCTCTGCCAGCCTTCCAGATCAGCTCAATTGTTTTGCATCTCTATGCGTAAACTGTGCAAAACAGGGAGGGAAGGTTTGCTGGTGGCAAAGAGACCTATTCAGGCAGGGAAATGAGGAGTTAATAGCAAAGTGCAGAAGACAAATGGCCAACTTTAATTCATGTCACCAACTATGGAAGACTCCAATAAAAAGCCTCAGACAGACTAAAAATCCCAAGGGTCAGTTCATTTTCTCCTCAGCACCCATATTTCCCCAGCAACACATGAGAGTTGCCTTTCCTTCTCCAGAAAAAAAAACAAAACATTAAGAATGACAGAGAAGGTCTCCTCCCCTGAGAGACAATTTTTGAGCTGCCATATTTCTCATTCTCTCTGCACACAGGGAAGGAAAAGGGCAAAGCCTGGCAATAAACAGCAGGCTACCTCATCCAGACTTAATACAAACGCCCGAAGACTTACACAGTAGGAGTATACTGGGTCTGGCTGGGCTGGAGGTAATGTTCCCCACAACATTAAGGTCGTGTCTCCAACATTCCTCCTCATCAGTAGGCTGGTGGTGGACAAAATCTTGGGAGGGGACATCACCAAGACAGCTGACTCGACCTGACCAAAGGGATATCCCATCCATATGACACCTCCTCAGAAAAACATCCAAGAGAAAGGAGGGGGCAAGGGGAGGGTATTGATTATTATGACCTTTGTTTCCCGGAGCAACTGCTGTGCATACTGATGCTCTACTTCCCAGGGAGTGGCGGGACATCACATGTCAATGGGAAGTAGAGAACAAATATTTTATTCTTCTTCACTTCTGCATGTAGCCTCTGGTTTTGCTTTAATAAACTGTCTCTATCCTGATTCAGAAGTGGTTTTCCATCTCATTTTATATCACTATACCTTGTCCTGTTGAGAGGAGTGATAGAGCATCTTGGTGGCCACCCGGTGTCCAACCAAGACCGACCCACTACAAAGAGAGAACGTAGACAATTCAAAGAATGCTGATCTTTCAAAGATGGGGATTTGTCTGGATTTTATGCAGCTCTTACTTCAGCCACAGTAGTAAACAGATGATTCATCCACAGTTCCCTAAAGGTATCTCCCCCATTAGCTAACTGTTAGAAGAAATTAAAGGCTTTCTTTCTAAGCAGTAAATGAAGTAGAGCACAGCTGCAGCTAGAGTACAACTAATCAAGAGAACCCAGACATGACGGCCATCCATGCAGCACAAGGATGACATGAAGGTTACAGAATCATAGAATATGCTGAGTTGGAAGGGACCCACAAAGATCACGGAGTCCAATTCTTAGCCCTGCACAAGACCATCCCAAAGAGTTAGGTTGGTTTAGGAAAAAAATAAGCAAGCTATTCACAAAGACTTACCCGTCCAAATGGAGACTGCAACATGTGATCTACACACACCTCACAGGTGGTGTATGCCACAGGAGCATTTACTTGGAAACATCCTGCTCAACAGGACAAGGGACACTTCTGATGAATTCCTTCAATAAGCCAACAAGTAACAAAACACATCTCTCTCTCTCTGCCCTCCCTCCAGGTAAGAGCACCAAAACAAACATAGCAAACCCTACACTGATTTCTGACTTGTTCGGACTGTGTTCATCTCACAAAGTTCTTAAGGGAAAGTCCATTTTCTTATGGACTCAAAAACATGACTCAAACTGAAGGAACTAAACTAAAATCATGTTTTGTATTGCTTATTGACATGACCCTCCTTAAGGCTCAAGTTCTGCAGAGAAGTACTGCAATACAGCAGGGCTGTTACCTCACTGCAGGACTTCCCTTCACACTCACAGAACAGCACAGCGCTCACAGTGGCTCCAGTGATATCCCGTTTCACACCGTGAACAAAAGAAAAGGGAATTTTAAAAAACCCACCTGATTTCATTCACTGCCTTACTGGGAAAAAAGGGGAATGCCAACTATGCAACCTTTAAAAATTATTCACTGCACCTTCTATTAAAAAATCTTTTATTCACAAATGGATACACACTGTCTAAATCAATTGAAAGAAAAAGCCAGCTATAACCAAACTCATGATGGAATTTATATTGATGTAAAGAATTTAAGAGTTTTAAAATAATTTATTGTTTAATCACTAGGGTGTGGATGGCTCAAGTCCATTCCTATCTTGGCAAAAGCACAAAGAGCTGAATTTTTTTTGTATTCCACACCAGCTGGGTGGCTCATGCACTATTTCACCACCATCTTGTACCAGTATGTACCGGTGCTGCCCCAGGAAGGGGTGTTCCCAGCTTCTCCCTTTCCTCAGCCATCCATTCCTGGCTTTGTTCCCTCACCTACCTACACACACATATTGGTAGCACATGGAGAAAGACTCAAGTGGATGAACTCAGCCCATACAACAGCTATTAATCTGCACCAGTCTCCCTGCTGAGGTTACAACACAGAGGACTGTCCTGGCACGAAAATGCAGCCAGGAAATGGAATGAGACTGGTAGCAGGTGAGACTACTGGGATCATATTTTCCAACAGGTAGCCCTGACTATGCTAACTGGCTAGTCATGACGTTTCATTAAATGTAACTCTCAGCCTGGAATATTACAGCAAAGCAACAGAGGTTGGTTGTAAAAAAATAGAACTATAGGAATTATTGTTTGAAAAAGCAAGCAAGAAAAAAATGACTAGTTTTGCTACCTTAAATAATTCATTTAAAGGGTTTTTTTTTAATACATGTACCTTCAGACTTCAAAAGTCTGGTTTACACAGCGAGAAGTATTTGAAAAAGCAGCAGTAATAAACATGAAAATAGTACTTTTTGGTAAGACAATAGTATTTCAGCTTCTGCAAACACATTTATAGATTTATAGAACAGAAATATATGTTTTTCTTCCCATACCAGTGTACATTTGAAGCTTGTACAGATCACAGGCTTCAAAACCACAACAAAAATGAGGGAAAGAATTCATAATTAGTATTTACAGATACTACGTTAAACATGATAACAGAAACAAACATTTCAAAACAAAGGAAATATAGCTAAACAAGCAATAAGAGCAATGAGAGCAATCTACATGAGTATTTTGAAATAATTTTAATGTCTGTAACAGTTCTAAGTGTATGACAAGTTTAAAATCACAAAAAAAAAATAAATCTCTTGAAAATTTTTCTTCTCAAGTCTAAATAAGAAACACGTTGGCAACTAGAAATAAAATCATGGCATTAATCAAATTCTTGAACCATACAAAAGGTCTAGTATCTAAATGCCAGAACCCAAAGTAATCAAACATACAAAGGAGATACATGAGCAAATTCACAAAGGATTTACAAATACAAGAAAGGCTATTATGTTCCTGCCAATGCACAGAGTTCGAACATAAGAATTAAAAAAACCACACTAAAATGTATTCAAATAACTGCAGAAAAGGCCGTCTGTCTCTTCCTCTCAACAATAAAGTTTTTGCCTACTTCAGGAATAATGGAGAGACACTAGTTAAATTAAAAAATGTAAAACTACAATAGTCAACATATATTTTTTCCAGAAGAAGTCACAATACTTTAAGCTTTGCACAGCAGAAAAAGCAGTGCTTTCTCTCTTGTTTAATGGCAACATCCTCAAGTGCAAGGAAACAGCAAATTCTGATTAACAGAATATTATACTGTGGAGTAATGGCGGGAAGGGGAGCTGCTGCGTCCTTGAAGCAGCCACCGCCCTGGCCAGCAATACTGCACTTAATTATAATGTAACTATCCCTATTATCAAAAAGGGTGTACTTTAGAGAAGTGAAAACATTCCATTTTTAACAGTTTCACAAAACACAATGTTTTACTAAACATTGGGGGGTTGCTTTGTTTTCAGTGATGTTTCTTGGTATCAGAAGGAAAATACAGGAATGAACATTAAGTGTGAGAAATAAAATTCAGCTGTCCAACTGAAATCCAGCCAGTTCTTTTTTTTAAGGCGCCTTGGTGGAGCACTCTTAAATCTATTTGTTGCTATGCCCGATGGGTTTGAATATTTCCCCTACAGTTTCAAAGCTTGGAAATCCCCTTCAAACCCTTCTAACAGGATGGCTTTTCTCAGTATTGTGTATGGTATCTCTATGTACTCTGGGGATTGCACACAATTTGTTTGGCCTCTGAGTTTACAAACAAACCCGAGTCAGGAACTGCTGTGGCTGTAGCCTTCAGAGGCACCGTCAGGAACAGGAAGGGGCTTGCAGGCACTTGCTGTGATGTGCATGTGCACAGCGCTGCCCATTCACAGCCTCTACCCACAGTGGGCACCGCCGGTGCAGAACTCAGCTAAAATCCATAGAAACAGAGGTAGACGAGTTAAATGGCACACTTATCCCGGGCTGTGGCACGTACTGTGCCACATTCAGAACAGGACTGACCCTTTGGGTCACTTAGGCCTTTGGGGCAAATCACGGAGTTGGAAGGAGAACCAAAGCTTCACAGAAAAAGAAAATGTATCAATTTAAAAGGTAAGAGTTAGAACTTTATGTTCAAGGCTCCCTGGAAACAGCACCACCTCAGTTGCAAAACAACACTGAGATGAATGGGCTACTTCCTCTTTGTCATCCCCTTATGTTCTAGAAGAATATGTAAAATCCCTGCTTAGGCCAGATATAGTGTGGGAATTCACATGAGCACAAACCCATCTCTTCCTGCCTTCTTGACAGCACATACACATCTCCCATGAGCTTCCTTCCCACTGCACGACAGCCTTTTCAGGCTTATCAGAGGTATGTAGGAGCCACAAAGGGAATGAAATTACAGCATTTGCGTAAACACCCAGGAGCAGCTGCAACATGAAAGTCATCACAGCAAAAGTTGATTCTGCCTCACAACATACCAATTATATCCTCTCAGGCTCAACGGCATAGCTCCCAATTAAATGCAGTCAGGGTAAACAAGCATCTGACAGAAAACATCATGTAGAAATTTGGTATGAAAGGTGACAGTCTCACAATAACTGTTTCCTTTCTACGGCAGCCTGCAAGGTTACAGCTCGCTGTATTAGATCATCATATGACATCCTAATAGACTCTCCAGCTATGCATAAGGATCTGAATTGATGCCTATTTTTAATGTGTAACATTTCCTTATCACAGATAATCAGTTTTATAGCTCATGCAAGCCATCTTTTCAACATATTTGTAAATAGTGTTCACTACCATTCTGATGTACAAACTTATGTTGTTTGATTTTCTTTCCAAAAACTAACTACAAAAAAGATTAATTTTTTTTAATCACTGCACAACAAACTACTTTTGGGGCATGCTCAACAAACCAAGTCTTTGCTCCTCATTTTCTACTTTGATCACATTTACTCCTAAGTGACAGAAATAAAATAAAGCAACGATGCTGTTGCAAAAGTAAGACAAAAGACTATTCCTTGGTGAAGAAAAAAACAGATTCTAAATGCATTTATATGTTCAGTTTGAAACATTGTTGGAAAAAATATTTAGAGCTTGAAGCAACTCAAATTGTTTCCCTGATTAATCATTTCACTTCAGGAAATATAGATCCACTAAAGAAAACTAATTAGGAGAAAAGAAGGAATACAAAGCTAAAGTTTCCTTTTTGAATTACAGCCATTACAAAAAAAGTGACTGACTGGAAAATGAACTCCACCCCCACCTTCTCAGACATATTTGTTTACATCCTTATTTCGGCCTCGTCACCTAGTTCCCCTCTGGAAGCCCCTGGCTGCACAAGAAGTCACACAGTCTGACATACCTAAAATGGGCACATATTTTTATCACCACACATCTGCTTTCATAGCACAAAGGCAACTAAAAAGTCCCAAACTTCTTTCTGGAAACATCTGATACATCATGACGCTGTTTTGCCACTGCCCCCACGTCCATGTTAAAAATTCACTGAGGAAGCAGACTTTAAGCTGTACAAACAAAAGCAAACACACCAAGCTCATCTCCATTCAGGGACTGCCTGCTGATACAGAACTGGAAACTAACAAGTAGGTGGCCCCGGATCAATAAATGATGGAATTTCAGCTATCATACAGACTAACAGAATCTACCGACATCAAAATTTAATATAGTTTAATGAGTCTTTGTTTCATTAGATTGTATGCATTTAATCAATCAGGCTCTCACACAGAATATAACTTCTACAACTCTTGAAATTGAAGATCCTGTTACCCAGAACTCCCTTCCTAAATCTCTCCACCTTCAACTGGTACTGCCAATCTACTTGACACATTCAAAATTTTCAAGCCATATAATGTTCAATAAAACACAGCCTTTTGTTTATTTTATGGTATTATAGAACACCAGTACCTATTAAACACTTAAAATGACTGCTACATTTTAAAAGAGAATTTTGTTTTCCTGCACAATTCACAGCTAGATCAGATCAAAAGTCCTGAACTGAAAATAAGATCTGTGTGGAAACTGGATGTCTGCACAATATGCTGCATGTATTACAAATACCCCAAGACTGTTTCAAGTTTCTGTAACTCATAAACATGTTTAATGTCTGCCTGCAGAAAGACTGAAGAATAAACCTGGTGTCCTCTTCCATATTTCCAAAGCTGGTGAAGAGCAGAGGTGCCAGCTGCAGCAAATGCCCAGTCAATACTCAAAGATAAAGGAAACCTGTCCCGAGATGTGGTGTGGGCTCCATCTAGTGGGGCTCAGCTTTGTTCCGTATCGCTACCACCAAATCTGTTATCTCCACACAAAATGTGTCAGAAATAGAATCACAGAATCATTAAAGCTGGAAAAAACCTCCAAAATCATCGAGTCTAACCTGTGGCTGATCACCAACCTTGTCAACTAGGCCATAGCACTCAGTGCCCCATCTAGTCGTTTCCTGAACAGCTCCAGGGATGGTGACTCTACCATCTCCCTGGGCAAGTCATTACATGTTTTACCACCCTTTCAGTCAGAGAAATTCTTCCTCATGTCCAACTTCCACGTCTGCTGGCACAGCTTGATGTTATGTCCTCTTGCCCTGTTGCTGGTTGCCTGGAAGAAGAGACAAACCCCACCTGGCTGCAGCCTCCGTTCAAGTACTTGTAAAGACCAGTAAGGTCTCCCCTGAGTCTCATTTTCTCCAGGCTGAACAACCCCAGCTCCCTCAGCTGCTCCTCCTATGACGTACTCTCCAGACCCTTGACCAGCTCCATTGTCCTTCTCTGGACATGCTCCAGCACCTCAACATCCTTCTCATGGTGAGGGATCCAGAACTGGATGCAAGATTAGAGATGTGATTTCACCAGTGCTGAGTGCTGAGCAGGGCGGACAATCACTGTCCTGGTCCTGCTGGCCACAATATTTCTGATACAGGCCAGGATGCCATTGGCATTCTTGGCCACCTGGGCACACACTGGATCATGTCCAGCTGCTGTCAAGCAGCACCCCTGGGTCCTTTTCTGCTGGGCAGCTTTCCAGCCATTTTGCCCCAGCCTGTAGCACTGCCTGGGGTTATTGTGACAAAAGTCCAGGACCTGACTTTTTGCCTTGCTGAACCTCAGAGCTGGCCTTGACCCACTGATCCAGTCTATCCAGATCCATCTGCAGAGCCTTTCTGCCTTCGAGCTCATAAACACTCCCACGCAACTTGGTGCTGTCTGTGAACTTGGTGAGGGTGCACTCGATCCCCTTCATCCAGATCATCATCCAAAGTGTTAAACAGGACTGGCCCCAGCACTGAGCCTGGGGAGCCTCACTGGTGACCAGCTGGATGTAGCTCCTTTCACAGCCACTCTCTGGGCCCAAGCATCCAGACAATTTTTCACCTAGAGTAGAGCACACCTGTCCAAGCCATGGGCTACCAGATTCTCCAGGAGAATGCTTTGGGAGGCAGTGTCAAAAGCTTTACTGAAGTCACAGAACTGCAATACACTGTAGTGTCTGAAATTGCACCCTCTCATATGTTTACCACGACCTTTGAAAAGCTTGATACTATATACCATAATGACAAATACAGAAGTGTTTCTTTAAAACTAAGGAGTAGTTGATAGGTTGCTGCGCTGTAAAAGGTGACAGAACAAAACCATAACCAGATCTTTTACATTTTCGCAAGCTGAAGATGTCTTATTTTATTCTATTCACTGGGTTTTAGTCCATATTTAAAATGTAGCTTTGGGAAGATCAAAAGATTTTAATTTTTTAATGTAAAAACTCCCCACATTTTAATTATTTCAGCATCCATTAACAGCTGGCTGAAAACATAAGAACAAATAAAATACGAAAGATGTTGAGATTTAGATGCAAATTATAAACACAACTGAAAAAGACACACAGGATACTTCATGGCCTATCTAATGACCTACCAATATTTAAAGCCAAGAAAAAAATTTCTGGTGTTCTCAAAGTGCCCGAACATTACTTGTATATTACCCTTCTAGCCAATGAACCTGACAGAGCACAAGACCTACCTTTGGACTTGTCTTTCTAAAAGTGTCAGTTCCGTGTATCACATCCCTTATTATTCTCTCACTGAGATTGCTGTACTCCTCTTCAGTGAGGTTACTGTCCTCCAGCTGATGGTTGCAAACTGGGCATTGTCCACTGCAATAACAGTGAAACAAGAAAATAAAAGGAAAAAGGCTTTTAAATAAGAAATTCATTAAATATTACTAACTTAACAAGTGTCTGTATATGAGCACAATTCTTTAAAAGAACCCCAACACAGTACAATCATCAGAAAATCAGATGTATCTGCAATGCAACCAAAACCTACTAAAGTCATTAGCTCTTATATTCTTCTTATTTTCTTGAAACTATTTTAATTTTATTCGAATACTTATCCAAGTAGGCTACCTCAAACTTGTTTAGTTCAAAATAAATTGTTCTTACAGTTCTACACAAAATAACTACTATGGAACCACTTGTCACCATTTTGTTCATTGATTCTTAACCCATGATAAAATGTGAGGTGATCTAAGTTAGTTTAGCTCTCAAAGTCTTTAACTGTTTACAGACAGTAAGATAGAAAACAGACTTAGCTCCCAGTCAAGATAGCTGACTTTAGAATTTTAAAAGTCTTAAAGGCTGGAAAAGGCCGTTGAAAATATGATGAATTATTACAACACAGTACAGTACCACACACATAATAATAATAATCCATTTTATAGCAAACAAAAGTCTTAAAAGACTGAGCTATGTTGTTCTTTCAAGGGCTTAAAAAACTGTAGGCTCTACATGTGTGTTTACTTCACAGTATGCAATATAGAGTATTTATAAACCACCTAAAACCCCTATAATCCATTAGAAACATTCTCATAATTAATGCATTTATAATTGCCAAATTGCTACAAAAGCATGAAACAAGGTTTCAAACACAGTAACATTTAAAATAGTAGTTTACAGACATTAAGAAAACTGCACTGTAATAGAAACACACATCCAAAGTCTTTAAATCCTAAACAAGAGAAAAATAAACCACACAGTAAAATGGCACCTCTTATTTTTTACTGAGTTTTTCTGTCCTGGCTCTGCTAAGCATAACTCTTTTTCAAATGTGCCTATTGGGTCTTTTTTAATGTACAACTTGGAAACTGGAGTTGGTGAAATCATATGTCAAAACAAAGGTTCACGTCCTCAAAGACTGAAATACTTCTGTATATAAGGAAAGCAATTTTTTTCTATTTTTGAAGACTAATCAAGACAACACCTCACTCATAAATAAAATGTTGCATTTACCTGTCATTAATGTTGGTCAGGCGTCCTCTCCAGTTCCCTCCTGGTAAACTAATATATACAGAGGGAAAGATAAATAAAAACATTAGGTAGGTTCTTATTTAACAATATCTGAATTACATATCAGAATAATTATATTTTGGTTAACATTTAGAAATAAAAAACCAAACAATCATCGTCCCTGCAACGGAATTATACAGAAATCCATATTAATTTAGTAACACCTGGAAATATTATATAAAGAACCAGTATTTAACAACATGCAAAAAACTAACACCATCAACCTCAGCAGCTTATGCTGTCCCCAAATTCTAAGAACCACACAAACAATCAGTGTGCACTGACAACTTTTGAGTTACTGCCCTACATATTCATAAGCCATTCCAATAATGGTAGCGCATTTCCATGGCCACATTTTCCATCCAGGAAGACTAACTTGTAAAACGGCTCTGTAGCTCACATAAATCAAAGCCAACAGCTAAAAAATCACTGATGGGCTCACATCCAACCTCATGACAAATATGGAACGGGCTCAGGTGAACCCCATTGTGCATGTGCACTGTAACTAGCTGTAATCTGCAGAGTCTGACAATCACTACTCATGACAACAAATCGTGTGACCAGCTAAGTACCGTGTTAAACCACAGAGAGCCTCCTATTCAGATTATATAGAAGACTAGGAGATGAACAAAGTCAATACATTTAATCTTCACTTTACCTAGTGGAATTTGCTGCCTCTTTCCTTTAAAGAAAGAAACCATCTAACTTTCAACTAGCTTAGTACTTCTACACCCCAATAAATTATAGGAAAGCCCTCATACACCTGTCAATATTCCTTATCTAGCACCCCAGAAAGAGATGAAGTCAGCTATTTTGAATTGCCATGACCCAACACGATTTCCTAATTTTTGTACCAAGGAATAATATTTAACAGGTAAAAGAAAATGTGAAATCAGTAAAAATTTTAAACTTTCACATTAATTTGTGAGCAAAAATAGAATGCATCTTTTCATGACAATATGTCTCTTGTGGATAAGCAAAAATCAAAATGAGATGTTGAGGGATCTCAGAGTTGATCGGTGGGATACTATGAATCCCTCCTCCTCATGAACTGCATCCTGCTATTGAAACTTTATTTACCTTTCAAACCACAGCTTTATACTCCACATAAATGTTTTGTGAGGGTATATTTGGTTCTCTCTCAAATATAAGAGGATATCAAAGATGTCTTTTTGTAACTCAGCACCTTTCATACCCCTGCTGAAGTCAAAAAACGACTGTAGGACATCCAAGGTTGGGACCACATCTTCAGCCAACATTTCGTTGTACAGTTCAAAGGCGAGTTTCATTTCTTGGTGACGGCTGGCTGCTTTGATACAAGATTCATAGCACGTCCGTGAGGGAATCATAATCTTTTTTACTTCTTCCAAAAGAGTCAAGGCCATCCTCCATTGATTTGAATTGCTAAACCCCTTGATTAGAAGGTTGTAAGCCCCACTTTCTAAAATCTTAAACCTGACTTTCATTATGTCATACACATCACGGATTTCTGAAACCTGTCCCTGCTGGACACACAGTGTCAGGTATTTGACCAACACATTGTATGGAATGTCTCCGTTACACTTTGCCAGGTGGGTCAGTAAGGACTTGGCCACATCAACGGAGCTGTTGCATCTGATCATACTGTTCAGCATCACCTCTTCAAACACTTCAGGTAAATGGAAATCTTCCCTTAGTTTGTTCCACTCCTCAGTCTGCAAAGGTTTTTCTGGAGGTTGTACATCGCTAAACTCATGCCTTGACAGAAGACGACTCATTGACCATTTCTTTGCAGTTCTAACAGAGGAAAAGTGGTATTTCCCTTCCGGTATTCCTTTAGTCTCCTCATCCCATCCTTTTCCTTCTCTGCAATCAATTTCAGATGTTTTCTTGGTAGGCAAGACATCAGTTTCTTTGGGGTCCACTGGTAAAGCAGTGCTGGAAGATGTCATAAAACTGAAACAGTTCATTTTTTCCCTATTAGGGATGCTGAAAGAGGCAGCAAACAGTTGTCGGCATCTTGAAACAGGCCAGAACATGTGACATTTCCATAGCAAAGCCTGAAAACCCTGCTGACTAGTTTGAGAAAAGAGTGCCATCACAAGACCAAACTGTCTCACTATTAGCACACTGTATCTGATGAAGTCATAAAATGAAAAATACAGTTTGCATGGGGATGTTTATCAATAAAAGCCTAAGGGATGTCAAGCTGTATAAGCTTCTGCTTCCAAATGCTTGTTCTCTGAGTTCGTCTCTTAGGGACACAAAAAATGGTAAAATCTTTTTTCACAAAAATCAGTTTCTTAGACTGTGAGGACAATCATCCAAAATGAAGGTATCTTTCTTTCTAGAGAAGAAGTTTTACATATTCCTGTTTGCTGGTTACAGCAGCGATGTGTACTGTCTATGTTGTATGCAGAAAGGCAATGCTGACGCAGTTACACAAAACGCAGAGGGTTTTTCTTCCTGCCTTTGTCCAAGTTAAGTCAGGAGATTTCCTAAAAATAAAAATAACACCAAGACATCATGACCTGCTCCGTGGTTTCTTGCGATATTTACATCTCATGCTAGCAAACACGAAACTCAAGGTGGCTCAACGATTTCAGTTGAGAAATCCCAACCCTGATCCTTCAGGCAGTCCCAAGACGGGGTTCCTACATTGCTTCCCTCACGTTTTTCACCTGGTGACAAACTTCCGTTTAACTTGTTTTCCCAATCCCAAACCCTTGGTAGCGCCGCTGCCAAAGAGGCAGAGCAACACCGCGGGCGGTAATTACACTGAAATCCCAGGTACATGTTAGATTGCACAGGTAAATACCGCGAGGTCTGCAGGCTGGTTCGCCTCACGGGGATTTCCCGCAGGGTCCCACGTCCCTCACTCGGTGCCCCGCGGACCTGGCGCGGCCGTACCGCAAAACCCCCAACTTTTGGGAAAGTCTTTCCCGCTCGCCCCTCTCTCCCTCATCCCCTCTCTCTCTCATACCTCCGTGAGCGGCCCACCCGGCGCTGCGCGCGGCAGCCATGCGCGGCAGGCGCGTGCCCCACGGCAGGGCGGGCCAGCTTCCCATTGGCCTGGAAGCGCGTGGTGGGCCCGCGCCCGTTGGTGGAGCCAATCGCGTCTCACCGGGCGGGGCGAGGCGTGATCCGCGCGCCTCATTAAGAGGGACGGGGCCGCTCTGCCATGTCGGATGCGGGCAAGAAACACGGAAGGGCAGGGGGTGTGTCACGCAGGGCAGCGCGCACGCGCGGGGAGGCGGTGGTGCGCGTGCGTGCGTGCGCGCGCGCGCGGATGGACTGGGAGCAGAGGCTGCGGGCCCGCCTGGCTGCGCGCCGCGCGCGTGAGTGCCCCGGGATCGAGAGCGGGCGGGGGAAGCGGCCTGGGTGCCCGGAGTCACCGGCGGGGCGGGGGCACGGCCGGCGGGGNNGGGGCGAGCGTCGGCCTCTCCGGCGCTGCCGTACTTCGCCGGGGCCGGGCTGCCGCAAGGGCCGGGCGGGTCCCGCAGACGCCCTGCGGAGAACCAGCCTCCCGTGGCTCAGGGGTCAGTGAGCGGGAGCGGTGAGGGCTGCGCTGCCCGGCACACGCCGCCGCCGCAGCCGTGCTGGGAGAGGTCCGCTCGCGGGTGAGCGCGCCCAGCGCTGGGCAGGTGCGCAGCCACAGCCCGGAAAGGCGACTCGGGGCTGCGGCTCGCACCTCGCTGCGTCTCAAACAGCGCCGCTGCTGAAGCGGGAGCGCTGCTCTCTGGCGGGCATCCTCACGTAGCTGCTGCGACTTCGTACCTCGCAGTGAATCGGGTGTGCGCGGTCGTTGAAAGAAGTGCTGTGTACATACTCAAAATACTTACGGGACGTGCTCTTATGTAATTTATGTGATTGGTGTGTGCTCTACTCGTTTCCACCTCATATTTGTGTTACTAAACAGCACAACCGGATAAGCCTCAGTATTAATTCTACTTTTCAAGCCTCTCGTTACGTTAGAACTCTGTGTGGAGTACAGCGTGAACATTCTTTTCTGTCTTAATCAGCCAAAAAGAGTGAACAAGAGCTAAAGGATGAAGAAATGGAGTTGTTCACAAAATATTACATGGAATGGAAAGGAGGGAAAAAAAGCGACAATACATCGTATACAAACATACCACGATTTTACTACAGGGTAAGTGAAGTATCCAGATAAACTTTTAACAAGAGGCTGTTCTAGGTTATAAAAAAAGTTATGCTCACTCATAAGGGTCCTGCAGCTTCAGAAGCTAAAGTAAGTTGAAATCTGAGTAATGTGAATTGCTTAGTCTAACTTTTTGTTTTGTACAATTGAATTGAATTTCAGCAGTTTTTAATAAGTACTAAGAATCTTATCAGAGTCAGTGAAATGTTTTGCTAATCAGGTTGTTTGGCAAAGATAGGAAGTTCTCTTTCAGAGGCACTTAATGTTCTAACTAAATTTTGGCATACCAGTGTTACACATCCATATCTTCTGGTTCCTGTTTAGACACGATGGGATGCTTCCTCATGAAAATGGGTCATTGGTCTTGCAGATAGAGATGGATCTGTTGCTTGCATCAGCCATCAGAAATGCTTGATCCAGTAACCTAGTTGTGAGGATGAATCACATCGGGGTTGGGAGCACATGTTGACATCTTGATATTGCTGGCACCCATCAACTTGACCACTTGGCTACTGTCAAACCTCTCATGGTCATGTATTCCTTAGGGTCTCATGTTTCTGCCAAGATAGTTCTCAAGTACCTGTGTTTCGGTTGATGGATAGACGTGCAACTCTCCAAGTTCCACTGGTGCTGTGCAGTTTGGCATGTAAAAATTTCACACTAGGTGTTCTTTCATCTTTAGAATGTTCTGCTTCTCCCAAGTAGAACACAACAGTAAAATGTCTTTTATGTTGGAGGCCTCATATCTGGTGACCATGAGTGACCTTACTTGATGGGTTATCAATGGGTATGAGGAACTTGTCTGTCTGTCCTGTTAAAGGTGTCCTGCTTTAAGTAACTGCTTCATTATTGAAATGGTGTGAGACAGCGTGCAAGTGATATCCCTTGTAGCAGAGGGAAGTTTGATAGACTGGCTATTTTCTGTCAAGTAAACAACTTCAGTCAGAGTGTGTGACTCAACACTACCTAAGAGTACTTGCTGGATGTGTAGTTTTTGAATGGTACTGTGGTGAAAATTAAAATGCCACAATGTTTCCAGCTGCCAGCTGAAGATGAAATCTTGCTTCAGAAATTGAGAGAAGAATCTAGAGCTGTCTTTCTGCAAAGAAAAAGTAGAGAACTGTTGGATAATGAAGAGCTGCAGGTAGGAAAGTAATTTCTGTGTGTCTTGTAATGGCTTCTGAATGGATTTAGATTATCTCCTGTCAGAGTTTGATGGTCTCCTGTGTGCCTATAGAATCTTATGGTAAGATGCTTTGTATTTGGGGCACACAGAACTTGGTAAAGCTGAAGTGCTGCCTAGCCTTGGGCTGGTAATGCCAGTGTGAAACTTCCTTGTTATGATGTAAGGGAGGACTAAATTGATGACTCCTAGTTTTCCAACACATTGCAATGATTTCCCTGGTGGGTCTAGATGATAAAATATGTTCTGTTTATGTATCACTGAGAGAGACTCCTAAGATGGTTGATTTTATTGCACTGCAAAGACAAAAGGGGTCTTTGAAATGCTAGTGAGGGAGGGAGAGTGTTCATGTGTTTAGCAGCATTTAAGGAAATGGAAGTAGCACACACTTTTCTGGCTGAACTGATGATGTGTCCTGATTAGCTGAGAGAACCTTGCATCAAGCCCACATTTTTGCTGAGTTTCTTAAATACCATATCTTAAGCACATTGGTGTCTCTAAAGAGATATCATCTTAACCAAATATAAATACCTTTTAAGAATCTATGGTTTCTACTGGACAAACATCAGACATCACCAATGATTGGGGAAGAAGCAATGATTAATTATGAGAACTTCTTGAAAGTTGGTGAAAAAGCTGGACCAAAATGCAAGTAAGGCTTTCTTCTCTTATATGTGTTCATTTTGACTAAACCTAAGTGCTCCTGTAACTTTTCAGTTGCTAAAACAGATGGGAACAGTTTAATGGTGAGAAAAAATTATATCCATGTAGTTACTGATGAGCTGGTTACTTTACATCCTTGCAAAGGTGTATTTTGCATCTCTGAGGTGACTTGTAATAGAGGTACTTAAAAATGGTAGTGATCTTTTTGAAGAAAAAATTTTATCAGCATGAATATTTTTAGATGTTAGTGGTCAGCAAACAGCACATTATGTAAATGAACTGGAAATCATGTCTCCAGTGATATTGCATAACCTTCCTTAATATCTTCTGATGAAGAACTTCCTACCAGATGTGCACGGCATGCAGTGAATGGTGCTTCTTTATGCTCCTGTTGGAGATGACTGTCGTGTACATAGCTTCGTGATTGAGCTTTGGGCAGAATCAAATTATTCATCGGTACTGGCAGTTTCTTTTACGTGCATATTGTTGTAGATGATTGGAAGCTACCAAACACATTGTACTAAAGAGAAATTAAATAAAAGCTCTCAAAAGTTCTACATCATTAAAGAGTCTTATGAGCAGAAAAGGTAGCTGCTTTTTGAGTTTACTTTTGTTACTTGGTAGGATTCCACTTGATGAGTGGAATGTAGCATATTAGCACATTCTGTGTTAAAACATTATTTTACAGGATCTGTAAATTTCAAATACTGTAACTGGATCTGTCAGTGCAGTGTAATCAGATGCACAGAAGTAGCTTTCTGTTTGTTTTTCAGGCAATTCTTTACAGCAAAGATCTTTGCTAAATTACTCCATAATGATCCTTATGGGAGAATATCTATCATGCAGTTTTTCAATTATGTCATGCGAAAAGGTTAGTGGATGCTTCTTCTGTGTTAGAAATTGTTTCATTTTAAGGCTATTTCTAGCTTTATTAGTTACTTGATGTTCCCTTCAGCAGCAGTGAGATCTGCCCTTAAACACAAATGCTGTTTTTCTTGAGGCTTGGGATTTTTTTCTTGTTATTAGAAGGTGGGAGTCCATCATACCTCTGCAATCCACCTCTCTCCAGCCACAGATATGCTTGAATTGTTTGTTACATATATTGTCATTCTGATTTCCTTTATTCAGGCAATACTGTGAAGTGCAAAACAATACAGTTCCATGGCAGATGTGATCTTAACCACTGTGATTGGGCAGATAGGTTTGTTTGCTGTTTGTCCTTCTACAGAGTGGTGCTGTCTATATTTTCTGTTTGTCAAATATCTCAGTATGTTTCTGTGCTCGTCACTTACCATATTTTCAGCTATTTTTTATTATAAATAGACACTTGGGCTGAAAAATGCCCTTTTTAAACATGTATTAGATGTTGTTTAAAAACACTAGGCGGGCTAGGAGAAAGGGAGATTGTCTCTATCTTTTTCCTTGGCTACTTTGTTCTTAGATCTGATAAAACCTTTGGGAGATGAGAACAGCGCCTTTCTCTGAGTAGTTCAGCCTGCTTAACTTAAAATCTTGTGATGCAAGGGGTGAGAAATGTGTTGAGCAGGAAGCATGATATACAGGTGTGCACATTATGCAAGAAATGAGTAATAGACCCCTTTCCAACAACAAACCCAAAAGCTGCAGGATAGGAGACTTGTAACAAAGTCTTGGAATTGTATGCATTTCAAAAAGGCCTACCCAGAGGGGCACAACAGAGGTTCTTTCAGAGCTTGTTTCACCCAGAAGTTTTGAGTTATGTATTTAGGATGATGCCTTTCTTCTAAGCAAACAAACAAAATAATAATTAAAAAAAAGGCACCACCACCAAATCACTTAATGTGTGATGCATTTACCTTTAAACTGAAGCCAACAGCAGAACAGCCTCAGCATATAACGTCTATAGTAATAGCCCACCACGAGAAACATGTGCCTTGAAGAGTGAATGTTATCAAGGACAGCTCATATTGCTTAAGAGGAACTTTTGAACTGTTTCTTCAGAAAATGGGAGTTAAATTCAATGTTGACTATGTGAATAATAGTTTTTATTAATCTAATCTGTACTCCATCACTGTTACAGTGCTTTAACAATGGCTTCAAGCATGTTATCCTGTATTTTCCAATTAATGTGACTTCTCATTACAAAGATAGATGCTTGTGTGATTCTAATTCTCATCTTGTAACTCAGAAGTGAGGGCCTGACCTTTGGCTGTAGATGCAGTGTCTAGTGCTATACAAGGGGTTGTAGGAATCTATCTGTATATGACACTGTGCAGTTGTTTAATGTAGTGAAAATGCACTGCTACGCGTTTCTAAGTCAGTAAGAGAGAATGAATCCGTAGGATTCCGTGTTAGCAACTGTGTGTGCTTGCAGCCTGGAAAGCCTGGGCTGCATCAAAAGAAGTGTGGCCAGCAGGTCAAGGGAGATGATTCTTCCCCTCTGCTCTGAGACTCTTGAGACCCCATCTGGAGTCAGCACAGGAAAGACGAGAGCCTTTCCTATGACCACAGGCTGAGAGAGTTGGAATTGTCCAGCCTGGAGAAGAGAAGGTTGTGGGGAGCCCTCATTGTGGACTTTCAGTGCTTAAAGGGATTGTGTAAAATGGAGAGAGAGTGACTTCTTACCCAGGCAGATAGTGATAGGACAAGGGGAAACAGTTTTGTATTAAAAGAGGAGACATTTAAAGTAGATGCAAGGAAGAAATACTTTACTCAGAGGGTGGTGAGGCACTGGAACAGGTTGTCCAGAGAAGTTGTGGATGCACCATCCCTGGAAGTGTTCAAAGCCAGGCTGGATGGGGCTTTGAGCAATCTGATCTAGTGGGTGGCATCCCTGCCTGTGGTGGGGGGAGGCTGGAGCTAGGTGGTCTTTAAAGTTGCTTCTAATTCTAGCCATTCTATGATACACCAAACAAAATGTGGTGTCTGCTCAGCCATTTTTCACATCCCATTATTATAAGGCAGTCATGGCAATGGTGTATATTTATATTATAAATAGCATGTATTTATGAAGTTTATATTTATAGTATATTGTGAGTGACTGTTAAAAATTAAGAGACTGAAACAGTGTTTCTAAGCAGTACATGACATGGCTTTGCTTAAAGCTCAGAAAAAAAGAGGCACTTAAAATCCAACTGTGCCTTGCGGCCTCCAGAATAAAATCAAATTTTGGCAAGAACTCAAACACCCTATAGGTTTCTTGCATTGTAATTCTGTTTTCTGTTTCACAGTATGGCTTCATCAGACAAGAATAGGTCTCAGTTTATATGATGTGGCAGGACAAGGCTACCTCAGAGAATCAGTAAGTAAATTATTAAGTTAATGTCTCTCTTAAAATCAAATGAGAGAGCATCAGACAGATCACAACTTTTTTCTAGCCTTGTCTTGTAAAAGCTTATATCATAACATAGATTTGGGGTGGGCACATTTGTTTGGATAAATTGCAATTCGTGTATTAAAGAGATGTGGTGATAGCCTTTTAAACTTAGGGGTAATTTTCTGAGAAAAAGGATTGTATCTACAAAGATTTCGTGTCATTAGCACTTGACTATATTTAGTAGGATATGGTAAAAATCACAAATTATTCTCCAGTGAATTATTCTCCTGTTCTAAAAGGAGTTAATATAAAATAAATAAAAATGTCCTGATTACTACTCAAAGAAAAAAGATTTATTAAAGAATATTCAGCAATGGGATAATCCAATCAGGAATTATGCTTCTGATATTTGAAAAAGGTACAGTTGAATGCATTTATATTTACATATAAATATCATGTACTTTGTTAAACTCTGATTTATTAACAAATTGTTTCAGCCCTAGAATTACATGTGCATGTATATGATCTGGGATTTCTTGCATAGAGACAGAAGCTTTTTTATCTGCTTTCATGCTCTTTTCTGCATTGTTGCAGGACTGTATTTTTAACAAAATACACTTGAGAGCCAGGGAGGAATATAGCAAACATGGAACAATAGTAATGTTTAATGCTTGTTCCCTTTTCTTAATTCTGCAGGATTTAGAAAATTATATTTTGGAACTCATCCCTACTTTGCCACAACTGGATGGCTTAGAAAAATCTTTTTACTCCTTCTATGTCTGCACAGCAGTTAGAAAGTTTTTCTTCTTTCTGGATCCTCTCAGAACGGGTAGGTCTCTTAAAATGCTTCCACTGAAGCCACTTGTGTTTTCAAAGCACTGTGTAATTTTCCTGGTAGGCTTTTGTTCAGTGAAGATTAATCTCCACTGAAGACCATGACTCTTTATTATGGGTCTAATAATCTACTTTTACAGCTAATGAATTTCTGTGAGATACCTATCAGTTGAGGTACTATAGAGTTATCTTACAGAAATTGACAAATAAGATATTGTTTCATCATAATAAGCCATTAGCAGTAGCTAATTTTGTAAGTGTTTAGGGTAAATAGAAAACACAGCAACCAACAACAGAACTGCTTGTCAGAACATGCACAGAGCTGTGGAAATGCTCAGGAATGGTTAGAGTGATGTGCTTTTCCTGTGATTCAGTCTGTGGGCACCATGTAGACCCATTAGAAAAGGTCTGCAGTTAGGTCTGATAATACTTGTCACAAGTGTAGCTCCCTCCTAGGCGCTCGATTTAAGTCACAAACTGCATGTGTTTTCAAGGGCCAGCTGTGCCCCTCGTAAAGGTCAGAATTGTGTGGGCAGCAGCCTCTGGCAGAGGTAATTACAAGCGTTTGGAGAGGGTGGGTGGGAAGTTACAAGTGCCATTATTTTGCTCAGCTGTTAGCACAGTGTCTGTGCTAACACCAGTCAGAGCTGCACCAGCAGAAGTGCATTCTGCTACGTTAGCTTTGTGTCACAGCTGTAGTTTTGAAGATGTAAGAATAATATGTCACTTAGGAGACTATTATTTCATCAAATTTAAGCATGCTTTCTTTGCACTTTTATTTTACATTTTGAGTTGATGTTGAACATGCACATTTATTCTAATCTTGTTTTCTGGTATTTAAGGTTTCAAGATAGCTCCTGCCAATATCAGGCTAGTTTTGTCCAAACATTTTAAAAGGTATTTTATCTCTGAAATTAGAGCCTTATCCTTGATAGATATGGGTTTTGTTTAGCTTTTGTTTCTTAAAAAGGCATCTGTTTCTGCTCCAAATACTTCTTTCTTAAGTAGAACCACCTAAATGAGAATAGTCAAATGGATATGTTGACTTTTCCTTTTCTTGTTGCAGGGAAGATAAAGATACAGGATATTTTAGCTTGCAGCTTCCTGGATGATTTACTGGAGGTAAAGGTCTCTAACATATACTGTTGTATATTAATTTACTCTTTATGAATTCTAACTTTATGTTTCGCTTAGTTAAGGGATGAAGAACTTTCTAAAGAAAGTCAGGAAACAAATTGGTTTTCTGCTCCTTCTGCATTAAGAGTTTATGGTAGGTTCCTTTGTATGTCCACACTTTTCTCTTTCTTATATGACTTAGTCACATTATTACTGCTATTTTTCCTCTGCTTTTGTCATGTTAAATCCTCCTGCTAACTCATCTTTTCAAATACTATATCCACCCTTTCAGTTTATTTTCTTGACTTTCTTTATAATTTTGGTTCTCCTCTGTTGCTCTTCATTTTGGTTTTACAATCTGTCACCTTGTTGCACAAAGTACAAGATTCCTCTGTAGCCTTCTCTTTTGGCTCTATTCATGCCTTTGCATCATCTTTAGCTCTTTTTTAATGCTTACAGTATATTTGTATAAAATAATGCTGTTAGCCTTCTGCTCCTCTCAGTATGCACAGCTATTAACTTATATTAGAACTGCTGACACCTCATTATGGGAATCCCAATTCCTGTCCCTCCATGTTCTGGGCTTATTTCTGATGCTTTTGGAATACTATGGTGGATCTAGTAAATTCTCACTTAACTGCATTAGTTTTATTACAAAAATTAGAAAATTTAGCATTTCAATGTTTATTTTTCTCTGTTGAAAAAGTTCTTTTCTGATAGAGGTATATTATGGTTTGCTTTTTTTATCTCCTTCCTAGGTCAGTACTTAAACCTTGATAAAGACCACAATGGCATGCTCAGCAAAGAAGAACTGTCCCGATATGGAACAGGGACTCTGACCAACATATTTTTGGATCGTGTTTTTCAGGAATGCTTAACTTATGATGGTGAAATGGTAATTACATATTTTTCCCTTTGTTCACAGCATACCATCTTTGGCTTATTGAGTAATGTAACAAAAGTTACTTTACCTCAAGCAACTCTTTAAAGAGTAGTTTGAGGTAAGTAACTTTTGTTTATCACTTTGCACGCAAATTACCATGCAACATATTAGTTAATTTTCTTAAGAGCAAGGTGATTGTAGTGTGGCCTAAACATAAATTGGTTGTTTGAAAAAGCAGAGGTGATAGAGAATCCAGCCAGCCTAGAATAAAGCCACTTGTAGATTCAATTATGAAAGTGCACGTTGAAAAAATGTATAGATGCAGTGATACTTTTTAGTTAAATGTAATGCTTTAAAGAGAACGAAAGACAAGTGGTGCACTTGAGATTAGTGCAAGTTAGCTAAGCTGTCAACTTCTTCATGAGGACAACTGTGGTTTTCATTGTAAGCTTTCCATAGCTATGAAAAATGAGAAGTCTAAGTAACTTAAAGTAACACCTTATATCTATATTTTTTGAAGCTTTACTTAATGTTCAGCCACAATTCTTGTCTGCATTCCAATGACTGGAGTGTGAAGTGGTAAGTTCACTATAGAGCCTTTTTGCCACCTGAGCAGTTTTTTGTTAGAATCACATAATCATTGAGGTCAAGAGGGATCCTCTTAGTTGTCCAGTTCTGGACTTGCAACAGTAGGTTCATCTCTCTTGTATGGGGGAGACCAGAGCTGGACCCAGTGCCCAGATGTAGCATAAGCAGTGCTGAGTAGAGAAGGATCACCTTCCTCAACTAGCCATCAAAGTGTTTCCTAATGCAGCTGAGGGTTGCTGCAAGGGCCTGTTGGTTTCTGATAGTCAGCCCCCAACTCTACAGGTTAAAGGGGTTATTCCTCCCCAGATACAGGATTTGGCATTCTCTCTGTTGAACTTGGTGAGGCTCCTGTTAGCCCATTTGTCCAGGCTATCAAGCTCCCTCTGAATGACAGCACAAGTCTCTGGTGTTACAGGTAAACAGGGTAATCATACATACAGGGCTGTAGGATTTCTGTCCTTGTCCCAACTGTATCTTGATTGAGAAACCCAGAATCTGTACTAATGAAAAAGAAAAGTGTGATACTTATTTGGAACATTAACTAATGTTTCTAGCATGTAATTTGCCAAACCACTTACTCTGGTTTAAGGGTTATGTAATTAATTAGCCATATAGTTCACTATTTGGTACCAGTAACCTTACTGCCGCTACACATTTAATTTATCATAACGAAAATATTTTGTATGTTTTTTCTTGACTAATTGGATATGTTCAGCAGTTTAAACATATATATGCTTTTAAAGAATGCTTAATATATGGCATATTTCATTTGGATTTATGTTTGGAATGCTATTTTGCCTCTAAAATGGCAGAATTTCCCATTATCAGCAGTCATTAAAAAGTAACTTTTCTGTGCACATTAGTGGTAGCAGCCATTTTCTATTTCATGTTGTCTTTTTCAGAAAATAAACTGATCCCCTAGAATGAAATAGCTGCCAATTATAGAGTTCCTGCTTGCAAAATCAATTTAGAAAGAAGACTATAATAAACATGATTGTATCTACTTCTAGGACTATAAAACCTACCTGGACTTTGTGCTTGCATTAGAAAACAGAAAGGAGCCTGCAGCTCTGCAATATATTTTCAAACTGCTTGATATAGAGAACAAAGGACACCTGAATGTCTTTTCCCTTAATTATTTCTTTAGGGTAAGTCTCTTTATACAAGTAGGCCATTTTCTGTGTTTATACTGTTACAGCCTATGTGCTTCTGCATGCAGGTCTGCAGGAAATCACTTTAAATTACCAATAGCCACAGGCAGGCTAGTAATGACTTCTTAGAAGATTTATTTTTTTTTTAAAGACAAAAATTGAGAAGATTTCAAAAGGTATTTTCAGTAGCTTATCTGCAGTTGAAATTAACTGTTTTGATTTTGAATGGGAAAAATATTTCCTATTGATTTGGGTTTTTTTTTTAAATTGAAAATTGTCCTAAGATTGTGTGATGATTATCTGTTAAAATCTTTTATGATGGTTCTAATTGATTATTGCCCATGGTTTTAATTTCAACTGTAATCCTAAAATTCACTAAAAGAAATGAAGATAATGAAATTTATTGATAGGCCTATACAGCTGTGGGATTTATCATTCAGGCTTTGTTTGCAAAAAGCTTCTTGCAGTTTTCATAGTCTGCATTTGTGCCTGTTGCTTCCAAAATTGATTTAAACTAAGCTTATTTTTTTAGTTGCTGTTAAAATTAAGTTAAGATTGTAAAATCTTCCTCCAAACTGTGGTTTGTGTGTGATCAGTTTTTGTTGTTTTGGGTTTTTTTTTTTTCTTCTGACTAGTGGTGATTTTGATTTGGAAAAGAGGCAGGTGTTTTGTTGTTTCATCTTGTTTTTCTCATCGATACCTGAGATATCTTGGGAAGGGAAGTGCTATGCAGTAAAATACTATTTTTGCTGTGAATGGTTTCAGCTGAGTTATGAGCTTGATGCTTTTATTCATGTGCAGGATTCCCTCAGTAGTATCTATTCAGACACAGGGACAAGCACTCCAAGTTTTGTTATATGGATCACTGCATTACAGCTGTGAAAACAAATAATGTTATTGTGCTTAGCTGTATGCTTAAAGGATGAAAAACAAAGTACATGCTTCATTGAGTCAGTGAAGCATTCAGGCCTGCTCAAGGCATGATCTTATCTCCACCTTATTTCTGTATTGTAACAAGTCTCCTTTTGGAGACTTGTTCTTTGCCCCCACATGGAATGTTCTAAGTTGTCCTTGAAATCAGAACAGTTCCTCTTGACTCTGTGAATCATTGATTGCTTTTCTGCTAGCATTAAGTGTGAATAGGTCTGTACCTACAGAGGCTGTGCTGACAAGCCTGTGCAGCTTGAGCTAGTGAAACAGTTTTGTTCATAGCTGTTACTTGCAGATGCAGGTTTGGTGATGCAGGTGTTTAAATAGTACCACATTAAAATAATTGATTTGTCTTTCTGTTGATTGGTCATTTTCCTTGTCTCTTTCCCTAGCCTGTATTTCATACTGTGTCAGAAATGAAATGTTATGGTTCGAGGGTATTAATATCTTAAGTTTTGAGTGTTGAGGGATAATATGCAAATTCCTCAAACACTGGTCGTAATGAAAGTGAGATTCATATCATACTAATTAACAACTATGAACTTAGTGATGTATCATTGATATGCCTTAACTCACCCTTGCCTCACATGTGGATGAAAAATAATTGCAAGCTGTACTATGAATGCATTGTTAGAGGGCAAAACAGCTTAAATTGTAGAAGCATTTAATAACTTTCATGCAGTGTCAATATAATACTGCACTAGTCATTCCTAACTTCTCTTTTTTTCTAGGCTATTCAGGAACAAATGAAGATTCATGGACAAGAACCAGTTTCTTTTCAGGATGTCAAGGTTAGCTTTACCAAATGGAGTACTGTGTAAAATCTTTGAATAAGCATTTAATAATTGTTACATCATAATTTCTAGGTTACTATCTATTTACTTGGAGAGTATTAGAAGTTAGCTGTCTTCTCCTACCCATAGGCTGGAAAATGCCTTTCTCGTCAGTAGTTGCTCTGTAAAATAACTGATGTATTCTAGTAAAAACAAATTACCTGTTAAATACACGTTGCTGTTTATTACACTTGAAGATACTTGCTAAGTCTGTTTTACAATTCTGGGGATCATTCCTTGGGGGACAGGGGGTAGCCTGCTGACTAAAACAAACAGCCTATAAAACTGATTACTGCCTACAGTATATTTAACAGTTTTAGTACTTAAAAAGAACTACAGGAGCTTCTACAAAACTTAGCTCATACAAGTGAACTGAGTTTCATTTTGCCACTTTGAGGCTGAAGCCTCCCCAGAAAAGCAAATGCTTACTTGAGATGTGGGAGCTGAGGACACTGCTCTGAACTGTAGCCAGTGAGTGTGCTTTGCATCTTAAATGCTTTGGGGCTTAACAGGTGCTTTTTGTAACTTGGTGTGGGTGGCACTAGTTACCCAAAGATCATTCTGTATGTGGTATGAAATAGCCATTATTCTGCTCATTAATGTGTGGGGCTTTTCTCCCAATTTTGACTTGTCTTTCATAGGATGAAATCTTTGATATGGTGAAGCCTAAGGACCCTTACAAAATCTCCCTTCAAGACTTGATCAATAGCAGCCAAGGAGACACTGTTACCAGCATTCTAATTGATCTGAATGGGTTCTGGACGTACGAGAACAGAGAGGTCCTTGTGGCAAGCGATAATGACAGCACTGCTGATGTTGATGATACATGACTTCGAATGGGAGCAGACTGTATCCACAGAGATCTCAATCTGATGGGCCACCTGTTGGAAGCTGGAAACATTCATTATCTGCATCAATTCCTCTTCCCATTTTACTTCTCTCCCTTCCTCCTTTGCCCCCACATATGATATAAAATCTGGTACATACACGAATCACAGAACTAATTTCTGAAACCAAAAAGGCAAGTGTTGTTTAAGAGGCAAAAATAACCTTTTTTTAAAATAAATATTTTTGGACTTTTAAATGTGTACCAAGCCCTATTCTTATTTAAATACCTTATTCTAAGTGTGAATTTAACTTGAAAGTAAAAATGTGGTTCTTGGTATCTTCAGCACTGGCCTGTATCCACTCAGCCATCTCAAGCCTCCCTCTCCATTCTGCATGGCTTCCTCCAATAACAGCACTGTCGAGCATTCTGTTGTGAAGACAAAAGTTTTCAGTAAGAAATAAAGAATTTAGGCCTTTTTCTTCTATGCATGACCAGCTTTAAGTGTGTAACAGGAAGGATAAGTAAATTATTGAACTGGATAGTTACCTAATTTTAAGAGGTTCATTAACAGAAATAAAACTTCACTAGCTTTAGATCTAGTTAAAACTAATCTGAACACCTGTACAGAGGCTTTCAGCAAGTTAACCTCCTGTGCAAGTATTTTATGTAATTGATCTTAACTGTACAACTGAGCTACACCAGTAGTTAAAGCTGTGACACTCTCTTAATCCTTAAGAAAGCCACAGAAATGTTTCAGCTTTCAGACAGAATTACAATAGCTCCAGGCCACAAGTGTTTACAATCCTGCATTATTTATTAGTTTGAGGTAGTGCTGAACACAGAGTACTACATGAGAGTCTAAGGACAGGGTGGGGGTAAAATGATATTTTGAATTCTGGTGCCTGAATATTCAACCAGGATCTGTGACTCAGTAAAGATGAAAACAGTAAACAGGCACATGCACCTATGTACAGGCATAAAGTTTCAAAGACCACACAGTTTTAAAGGAAAATCCATAGCCAACTTCCAGTTCAAAAATTATATTAAATATAAAATAATCAATTAATGCATTTACAGAAAAATTAAACCACTATGAAAGTAACCACTTTCACACAGTTTGCAAAAAAGGAAGGATTAAGTTAAGGCACAGTGAGTAATACAGTATTTTATACAAAGAAGGCAGTGAGAGCATTTGTTACGCAACAAATAGTAGGGAAAAGAGGTAAAAAAACCAACTGACATTAATTTATTGGAAGAAAAGCAATGTATCCTTCAGCTGTCAAGGTATTACTCAAGCTATCTGATATTTTGTTTCTTTGATGCTATCAGAACTCCTAACAAGATGCTTCTGTGTGTCTTCCCCAGGTGTTGAATCAAGCTCTCCCTTGCAGATGTTCAGGGCTGAGGAGTGATTTTACACTGTGATCAGCACCCTCTGTCTTAAAATTCAGAAAAGCAAAGAATGGAGTATCAAAACAGATGGACTAGAGCTGATGACTGAATCTTCCTCTTTAGATTTTCTGTAGTGCTGGAGAGCTACAGACAGATGAGAGGAAGAATTTGTGCTATACAGGACATTAGCTCAGGAAGAGGGTAATTTGAAATATGTAATTAATTCCAGAAACTAAGAGCCAAGTTACCTTGCCTGTGGTGTTGCATCAGGCTCCTTAGTTGGCAGTGGGAGCAAGGCCAGGGACGTGTCATGATACCCAACAACCCAATTTTAAATTTTTTTATATAAATCTCAAGAACAGAAGTAATGTTCTACATGGTAACTAGTGCAGGTTCTCTGCTCCTTTACCTACAACAGTTGTCCACAGAAAATGACTGGGGCAATGACATCTGATTGTTGCAAAGTAAACTATTCACCTTTTACAAGATACAGGTACAACAGTCATTGCAGTAAAATAGCCTTAACTATTATTTAGATGTGCAGCTACCTGCACTTCATTTAGACAAAAATTTCTGTTGTTGCAGGTGCAGTGTCACAACACATTATGTAAAAAAAGGAAAGAGTCATAAGTTTGGTTTTGTTGTTTCTAGTTATGTATGTATTCTGTGCTAACAGGATGAAAACCACCTGCAGTGGCACATCCCTCACTGGCAATTTAACATTCAGCACATAATTTGTTTAGGTTACTCAAGTACACAGACTCATGTAATCAATGTCTAAAAGTTCATAGTTTTAGACTGGTACTACATAGAGTGTCCAATGCACTTAGTATGTTTTAGCAAGACTTTAGTTTCTTTCCCAAGACCACTGAGAGCATGCACTCAGGCACATGGGACTCTTAATTCTTGGGCTTGGAGTGAGAACATTCTACGCTGATGTTAGTTCTGAACTTTGCTACAGCACTGGATGGAACAGCTGAGCACTACTAACCTCCAAGAGTGCTGGTACTTGTTAGTAAGTTCTTAAGGGTACTTACAGCCTCCTGGAAAGTTGGAATTTTTTTACTTAAAAACCAAAAAAGTCAGTGGACCCTTTAATCTAATTAACATTAAATCTAACATTTTTCTCTTCTGTTAACAACAGGAAAAAATACATGCATACAACAGTGACAATAAATAGGGGGAATAAGACTCTATTATAATTACTTTTGAGTTACAGGGTATTAATTCCTATTAATCTAGTCATAGAGAGCTGAATTGCAAACAATGTGCAAATCAGGTTTTTAGAAGTAGGAAACAGCACTGCCTCTGCAATCGACAGGTGTTAAGAGACACAGTAATTCAAAGAAAAGACATTTCTACTTGCTTTACACAGAAATTAGCTCACACATAAAATTTTAGACCAAATGTTTGTAGTGCAATTTTCATTTTAACTGAAGTGCCAATTTGGCAGAATGCCTCAGCCTTTATTAGGCAGACAGACTGAACAGCCATCGCCTAGCTCTCTCCTGATCAATAAGAATGGTAGGAGTTGTATTTCACTGAACAAGCATAATCCTATTTTTCCTGTTTATAGGCAGATTGTGACACCTGACAGTTCTTATTTCCTACGTCATATAGAGCTTTACACTTAAGGAGGGACAGGAACTACATCTTGTTTATTTTCTGTAATGGGCGGACAATCTCCCTCATTTTCAAAGTTTACATTCACGAATGAAGAGCATGCTGTTGCTCCAGGCTGGTCTGTCTGGACAGGAGCTTCAGCTTGTGGCTTGTTCTGCTGTTCCTGATGCTGTCTTTCTGCTTCTTCTGACATCTTGTTTTCCTGTTCCTCCTCTTCCTCCTAGAAAGAGATAACCAGATTCATATGCTACCATTTACCACTCAGATTAACTTGAAGTCTTTCCATAAGAGCATACCAGTTGCTATTACAAGGTAAGGATTGTAAGATGAGGTACATTCCAGAACTCCCATTATGGAAAAAGAAAAAATCACCAAAAGTGAAGGATTAAACCGCGTTAAACCAACAGAAAAAAGACACATATCTAGATAAGCAGTTTTAGTTAATAGCATTAGTGATAGGTCTACCGCCTCTAAAGTTTTTCAGTTCACAATTAAAAAAGTAGTAAAGCTTTAAATATGTTTTCCATCTCTTCTATCTCTAATCTTTAATAAAGATTATTAAAGGTTAGGTTTTTTTGCCTAAAGCACTGGCAACCTATCAGTATTGTCCCTTTATGCTTTAGAACAAATGGCAACCTCGTGTTCAATTTACCCTTGAGACTGCGTTGAACAAGTTTTAGAGTTGGAAAGTGTATTACTAGCAGCCATCTTTTACAGTGTTCAGCAACTGTCTGTCCAGCTTTCTCACAGTGCTGACTTAAGAATGTATTGTACAAGAGAAACAGAGCAGAGGTCAGGACCCACCCATTTCTAAGAGTGATGAGCTGGAGAGAAAAGGCTGATGATAAGAAAGCATTAATCACGCATCAAATGAAAACTGGAGGCAAGCTGAAATTGAGGGTCTAAAGCTTCATTGTAATGCTATAATACAAATTTTATTTTTTAGAATACTAGAGAAGACAAGTTGGGAGAAAAGGAGTGCAAGAACCCTAGCTCACACACATACCTCTCTCTTCATTCTGTAATACTCATCAATGGCATATTGGTATTTTGGTGTGCTTATTCCCAGAACAGATGCAATCTTTTCCCCCAGGAAATCACACACTAAAAAAGAGAGAGGTTTACATAGGATTAGTAGCTAGAAGAAAATTTTTAAACACAGTTTTATTATAAAAATTATCGCCATGTTTCCTGAATGGTTTTCTGTAGTCCTACTTCACTCACAAAATAAAACAAAAATTACTGTGAGAGTAATCTCCTTATAGGTAATTATTAGCTGAATATACTAACAATTGTTCTTTAGGATAAAGAATGAACAAAAGGAGAAGAATATGAAATTCACTGAAAATATATATGGTGGTAGTGTTTGAATTCTGCTAGTTTTAGCTTTAGATCTAAGTTTGTTTTGCTAGGAATCAGTTAAAGGGTAAGGCCTGAGCTGAACTTTAACTGAAAATTAAGGTTAGACAAAAGTACATGGGTACCATTGTATTGGCAGTTCAATCTAGTGGTACTAGCAAACTAGACAGTATTTATTGACATAACCATACTTCAAGTTAGTTTTAATGATGTTCTGTGTTGCATACTAACTGAGTAATAAAATATTTATGTTTCAGCTGTCTCAATTTTCAAGCTGTAGGCTACATTCAGTGCTACTTTGCTAAAACAGGTAGAGCACAGTCAAAAGTATGGAACAGGGGTCAGCTTGTGTCAGTCAGTTTCTTTACCATGGTGATGGCTACAGATAACCCTGGCTGAGTAAAGGCCAGCAGGAAGTCAAATATTTTGCACTTCAAATTGTAAATCTGCCCCAAGGATGCAAATGAGTTAGTCATCTTCAGGGAAAAATGGGTTAGAAGCCAGTCATTGACTGCTTCAATGAACATCCACAATAACTAATTCTATAGATATCCTGGCATCCTGAGTGCTGTGCAAAAGACCAGTTCAAATTACAGACGTAAGAGCCAAAACTGAAGTGCAAAGATAAAAAGGAGTGATCTTCAAATTCATAAAGGACTTCTAAAAAAAAGAAAAAGCAGTATTTACCGTTGCATATGAAGAACAGATGCGTCAAGGAATATAATTACACTGTACATCAGAGAAAAAGCTTTTCTAAAAATAAGGATAGGTTAACTAATACAACAGACTGCCAGAAAATATAAAAATATTCAAAATTATGTGTACAATGACAGAAACTCCATAATATCTGTAGAAAAAACCACGATACTTTACAAAGATACTTTACCTTGGAAAGAACACAGACTATGACAAGCATTTTTAAAACTTGGCAAAATTTAAAAGGTCCATGAGTCAAATAAATGTCTGTGCAGTGAGTTTAAGACCCTTGACAAAAGTCCTGTTTATTTTCTAACCTCAGAAGTTCATTGTACGGCACACAACTAGATGTGTTCTTGGGATACTTTCTAGGTGTCTTCAGAAAAACTGTCAGTTCAGTTACACCAGCCAGCATTCTTTTCAGGTAACATCACACAAAATGGTTCCATACAAAATCTAATAGAAAACCAATATATTCCCTTGCCAACATCGATCTATCTCCATATGAAGAAAAAGGGGAAGAAGTGTTCATCAAAAGAGTACTTCCTACTCATTCTTCCATGCAAGAGTNAAATACAGTTCACTTCCTACTTCTGAAAAAACAACAAGTAGAACCCAAAGATGATTTACAGTCTGTCAACATGACCTTGTGACTTTCAATATTCCCTTTTTATTTTACCCAAGAATTAAATAAAGCAATACCTGATAAGGTTGATGTAGCAACTCGCAGCATGTGAAACCACAAGTAGGGTCCCCATGTGAGTGTTGTCTGCAGGAACAAGAGCAGTATGAATATGTACAGCTGTATGGCCATGGCACACAATAACACACGCAAAACCTCAGACAGCTTGAGAAGAAAAACCTGCAATGTTTTCTGTTTTCCAGCTACTACAATGTTTTTGCTTTAAAATAAGTATAAACCAGGCAAGCAAAATATCACCATAATATATAAATATAACCATGGTTTACCTCTGGGAAAACTTCTTTCACTGCTTTTTGTTTCCTGCTTCCAGACTTGGGAAATGACAAACAGCCAACTCAATCCCTGACAAGAAAAAGCTTTCCACAACGTTTTGAACTCCATCGGGCCAAGAGGAGAAGTGAGGTAACAAAGTAGTCCTTCATTACAATAAAGAGTGAATTGCAAAAGACTGTTTAAAATCAAACCAAACTTTCAAACCTCTGAGGAAGGGGCTGCTTTAAAACATGTACAACCAAATAGGAATTATCCCTTGAAATTACACCTGAAAAACAAAACCAGGAGCCCTGAGGAGGGGGCAGTTCCCGCAGCTCCGAGGGAGCGATGCAGAGGCTGCCAGGCGAAGCACCTGGGCTGGTGTGAACCACAGGAACACAACATGAACAAACAGGGCTCAGCTGGGATCACCTCAAGTGCTTGCATGGGAGTGAGGAAGTTTCTCTGAAGAGCCTGCACCAGGGCACACAACACGGGACATCAACATGAGGAATTGGAGATCTGTGTGCAGCTGCAGGGGTAGGATCTCATCAGGATCCCAGGAATGCAGTGAATTGACTGAGTGCTACTGTGGAGGGATACAGACTGTTTAGGAAGGGCTGGCCAGGAAGACAAAGAAAAGGAATTGCTCTTTGCATGACTGGGGTGTATTCATAGCTACAGCAAAAATACTGCAGCCTCCACACAAACTGGTATATAGATATATACACTATAAATTAAAGATTTAGAATTAAATTAATTATAAAATAATGGATGTGCACAGGCTGTGCTTTTCATCAAGGGAAGAGACTGTATCTGTTTAAAAAATGAATAAGCAAAACCATGTAGTAAAAAGGAAAAGGGGAAAAGCAGATTCCAAGCTAATGGGGAAAAAATGGTGGGCTTTCCCTTTTGTGAAAAGGCAAATTCAACTTTCACAGTGAACTAAAACATATTTATAGTTAACAGGCTGTTGTATTCAGGCAAGCTCTTTGATACTACTTCCCCCTAGAAAAGATCTCTGTAGAAGTACTTTTCTTCTGGAAAGTAGCAATTAAAAGTGTCAGCTTTCATTAAGCAAAACACATTAGCTCTACTCAGCTACATAAGTATTTATGACTTACTGCTAAGAACTGTTTGGTAGTAACCTTTTTCTATGATCTTATTTAACAGATATGTGTACAGGAACAACCAATATTATTGTAAATAATACAGCTACAGAGACTACCTGGTATAGCCTCAGTATACATGTACACAAGCTACTAGACTTTGGTGCTTTCCAAGCATAGTCTCTGCAAATCAGTGCAGCGAGAAATTGTCTGTCAAGCCAGAAACTCAAGTTGGGCAGGCTGACAAAAAGCCAGATGCTATATATTTTTGGCAGTGGATATGGAAAATGTCCTGCCAAGGTAAAAGTGTAAGCAAAACCAGCTGCTATCCTGCTTACACAAAAGCACCTCCAGCTCATTGATTATGTGCTCAGTTGGCAGACAGGTTAACGAGGAGTTTGTCCAGTTGAAGAAGTCAAAAAAAGTGCTGGAAAAGCTTGTTGCCACAGGTGCAAATAATGGCACTGACAGGGCTCTGCGCAATCCTTCATGATGAGGTGACAGGGTTGAAAAGCATTCATGCAGGGCGCAGGACAAACAAGGGCCTGCTGTGTGCTGTAAGAAAGAAGCTACAAGAGCCCCGTAACATTTCAGAGGGAAAAGATAAGCTGAGCTTCAACGTGACAGAAGTAACTCAGACCCAGAACATTCTAACAAGTTTGTGGTAACACGAACATGGTAACAGCTGAGGCTCGGCAGACACACAGCCTCTACTCTTCCCCCACCACAGCTAAAAAGCAGTTTGGTACCCTGGAAGCACTTCTAAGTTCAGCTTTGTTGGAACCTCTGCTTTCTGACAAATCTCAACCAGACATTTCCTCATCCTTGACAAGCCAGGCTTTGCCAGACTCCTCAGTTAAAAAAGTAACTTTCTTTCCAGTGTCTCAAAAGGCAATATAAAATCATGAGAGAGGCTACTTCACATGAAATCAGGAGAAGAAAGGGGATGGTTTGGAGAATAAACCACCAGGAACAACCAGGCACAAGAGAATGCATCCAAAGAATCACCTTCTTTTTCCACGCATTCCCTCTTTACCTCTTCAGGGGAAATTTGGGCACTTTCCTAGAGCACCTTGGAGATGGAAGCAGAAATGGCAGATGTGAGGCAAGAACTGGTACTGGGGGAACTGGAACCATTTGAGTGACATGAACAGGGCTCTTAAGCAATGGCTCAGTACAAATTAATCAAATTAGTCCTTGTCAGTGAAGTAGTTTTAATACACTGAGCTGGAAACTGGAAAACCATACCCAAGTCAGGTCCTACAGACATATACCCATATACCCAGATGCTTTTATGTCAGCTTCCTTTGGCCAGCCAGAGAAGCCTTAATCTTCAGTCTTTAATCAACTCAAGGATGCAGCAATATTCTATTTCTTGACAGGAGACAAGAGACAGTATGAAAAGCATACCCTGTTTATAGTATTTCTCCTGCAATCAGTCTCTTCAATAGACATTTCTACAATGTTTAATTATATTATTCAGCTATCCTGACTTTATTTTGTTGTTAAAATGGAAAACATAATGGTTTTGACAACTGATTTTTAAATTACAAAAAATCTTAATGTAGAATTTTAATTTAAATAGGCATGCACATAATGGATTCAATCACTGATAAAAACAAGGGGCCTCTGGTTCAATAACAGAACATGATTTTGTTTCCTAGTACAGGGCTGCTGAAGGGAGCATACATGTTCCCTTGATTTTCTGAGTGCACCATGTTCCTAAACAATCCACATGCATATTTATTTTTGGCAGATTTCAGCCCTAATAACACTTAAACTTTCCAAGGTATGTAAGGTTTCTTTTTGTCAGAGAAAATGGCAAAATGAGAAAAATAACGATTTCCTGATTTAGGAAAAACAAAATCCTGTATTTAATAGTTAATATACACCACCAAATAGATACTTTTTCATTGTTTACTGTGCCAAGATAAAGTTTAAATTAATTTATTAATTAGTTTAATCAATGTCTGCTCAATGCTATAATAAGTTACTTTGTGTAAGACCATGTAAAACTGTGCCATCTAAGACAAGCCAGTGAAAATAAGATCAGGAACACACATACCCACCTCCATAAAGAGCTTCTATCATATTACAAGTAGTTATTACTTGGTCAGTGACTATTTTTCTCCTTCATCCTCAAATTCTTAAAAGAAAATCAGTTTAATGGTCCTCAAGAGAGGATTTTTTGCTATTTGAAGTTAAAGCCCTTTTAACTACAGGATACCAAGATAACCTTCCTGCAAGGATGTGTTTCAGTCTTTCTGAGCATTGAAGGTTAATAAAATCAAATCCCTTCCGTAGCTTTGTTGCAGATGTCTGCTTGGGATGGGTTCTAAAGTTATCACACCAACAGCCATGTTGCTCACAGTTCCTCTGTGAAGACTTACACTCCACCTTCTGCCTACCACATCTAAGAGGTGAATGCAGCAAAGGGTTTACACCAAGTGTCCCTCTAGGATAAATAGAAGTACTATCTTAATTAATACAATACAAAGTTTTGGTGGACAAAAACAAAAGAAAATATATAGACTGCAAACATCTACATTTTAGGACAAAAGTATCAAAAATACATTTATGCTATTAAAGCATTTGAATTTCAGTGTAAGAACATTCAGATAATACTGATTGCTATTACCTAAAAAATAATATCCTGTGTTCCAGATTAAAAAACACAAAACACAATAGAATGGACACCCCAGTCCAACAATGTTAATGAACTGAGTGCTGACCTATAGAAGCACCATAAGTTGCTTCAAAGAAAATTTAAAACCCAGTTCTTTTTGAGAATTTGTTTTGTTATGAATAATAGGAATCTACCACACCAAGTGATCTAGTTATGGTATTACCAGGATATATACATACTGCTTTGCTTAGTAAGAAACACATTGGCATTGCATGCTTAGCTCTTAAAACACAATTAAACCAAGGTACTTACTGAAGACACTTCTTTAGAACACAGCAAAATATTTGTTTCCCTTAAACTCATTCAAAAACTGCCAGAATGCTAATACCAGCAGAGATTTGAAATTTCATGATGGAAGGTTTCTATTCAAAATATTACATGTGCTTTTTCTAAAAATAAACTGGTCCAGAAACAGCTATTATTTGCAACATACTTTTTTGTATCCCAACTGAGATAACAAGTTTTAGACGTGCTGGTCTCAGCAAACAGACTATTTAATTGCTTTTATAGAAATCCTACCAAAAAAACCATTTTAAAAGCAGCTGTTGGCTAAAATACCAAAGCTCAGCTTGGACTAACATTTCTTCAATTGTCTGGCTCAGCTGGGATACACAAAGCATGCAGGAGATAAAGTAAGCCTCACTTAATGGCAACCCCTGCTCTAATCAAGTTCATTCTGTCCGAGGTAAAAGGCAATACATAATAAGGCATAGTGTGCTCCACAATAAATTACTCTGGTTTGGGGGGTCCTTCTATTAAAAAGTGTATTCAAAATTAAGGATTTAATAAACTATAAAAGGAGAACAACGCAATCTTAACTCCACTATACAATATACTTTTTGGTATTCAGAAAAGAAATCTGTATTAGGGAAGGAGGGGAACAATCATGCAGCATTCCAGGCTGCTGTGCACACTTGAGGGCTCTTTAGTTAAGTGTCCATTTGCACAGCAGCATGCATGTCTCTGCCTTCACAACACCTACACCAAGGCTTGTGAGCCTTCCATCACTGCATCACCATGGAACTCTTCTACTGTCAGGAAATGGCACAAAAAATTACACACATCTTGTTCCCTGACTATTACAATTGGGAACAAAAATCTCTCAGACATCCACTGATATCTGACATGACTGCCTAGTGGGGAACAGACCTCACTCTGAAGATACCTGAACATTACCATAATAGCCAGTAAGTTTCACAGTTCCTGCATTTATTTGAGAAGGAGGAAAAAAACCACCCTAGTACCCAGCAAGGCAGCTTAACATCTTACTCACTGTTTGTGATTACAATACAGTTCTTTTCCAACTACATACTTTGTGTGTATTTCATACTGATAATATCCTACCTGCTATCAGGGTTATGTTATTTTTTGTTGTATACAATAACTGCCTACCAAGAAAGTGAGCAATGCCATCACTCCATACAAAATACATTGCAAGAGCTTTCACTTGTGGAGCCCCCAGTCCCACCTGAATTCCCATAGTCTCACTGGAGCTTAGTCCTCAACCCACATTTTTTCTTCTTCAAGAAAGTTAATTTTACAGAAAGCAAGAGAGGTACTGCTTGACAGTCAAAGCAAACCTCTTATGGTCCATCACTTCTTCAGAAGAGCATAAGCAGAAAGTCAAAATCTTCAGTCTCTTCAAGAAAGTCAAGCTCTCCCAAGATGGATACATGTATTAATAAATACGGGGCCTACTACTGTAGAGTAAATGAAAGCTTCAACCACATTTCTTAATTATGGATTCCCAAAAAAGGGTGCAGGAGTCATTTCAACAGCAATGTCAAGCAGAAAGCAGGGCACTGTTTTCCGTGCATGCAAAGACTCTTCTCTGAAGTGTGGGAACAAGCAGCTCCACACCAGTGTCTGCCTCCAGTGTGCAGCCAGGCAGGACGAGCTGCTGCACAAAGCCATGACTCCTGGCTGCCTGACCACACACAGCACAGCAGAGAGGACCCAGCCAGTTTGGGAGGCTCCACCTCAGTACAGGCACCTAAGTGCAGAGAGGGCCAAGAAGAGAACTCAGTCAGCAGGCAGGGAACAGGACTGCAGACTCAATTTACTGAGGCAAGGATTGCTGCAGAAGGGTAGAGGTGGTTGGGACACAAGCTTCTGGGGTTGCCATAAAAGAAACATGAGACTGGGCATGGGAGAGATGAAGAGCAGGATGTGGATCTGCTCTGGGACTGACTGCCCGAGGGTGGGGAGCTGTAAGCTTTGGCTGTAAGCAGCTGTGGCTGTAAGCTCTGCGATCACACTATCACTACAAAGTGGTTTATCAGACAGGCCAACAGAATAAAACAGATTATGTATTTCATTTTACCTCTAAGCATAGATCCAGAATCAGCGACAAAAAGGAAAATGCATTTTAGCAGCTACAATGCACACTACTGGCTTTAATTGTTGAGACTTCACTTGAATCTGGGCCAATAAAAGGAAACTCCATTCACAGGCTGAGCAACACCTCAACAGCTTACAACACAGATGAACATTACTTACATGGACTAGGCAGGGCCTTTAAAATCTGTTTTTATGTGTTTCGAATTACACCGATCTTCCTTTATTTCTGCAAGTCATCTGTTTCTTTCCCTCCTATACTCTTTTAATTAGATCAAATTGTTGTCATGGTGACCCTAAATTACAGGTTTAACTCTTCAATGTCAACAAACACAAGGAAAAAACGTCTCTCTTGTAATTTTTTTTTAAGCAACAGTATAAATCAAGGTATCTACATGTATGTACAAGGCAAGTATTAGTAGAAAGGGAAATGCTGAAGAGGACAAACTAGAACCGTGAAGAAATTAAAACCAATTTCTAATTAATAAGGCTATTTTAGTGGAGAACTCCAGGACAAAACTTCCCAGTAATACTTTTCACAGATTTCTGAGTCCATTAAGCCAATCAAGTTATTATAATTTATAATATTAAAGACTGTATTAGATTTGTGACACAAAAAATTAAGTAGAAAATGTTTATAGCTGCCCAGTAAACCAGAAGTAGCAATTTATCAAGTAAAATACCTACAGGATCTACAGGTGGCAACAGGTCCTTTTTCTCTTGTTCATCTTCCTCTTCATCTGTGCTATATTCTTCCATTGTTTCTCCACTTGCAAAATGAATAACCCTCCTTGGAATTTTCTTTTTCTTTCCTATGACACCCAGCTCCACATTCTCAAAGCCGCTTTCTCCCTTTGAAAGTTGCTAAAAAGGAAAAAAAAATCATTATCTCAAGTACATACTTCTGGAACTGGAAAGTTCCCCCTTAACAAACTTCATGAGATATTTAAAATATTTTAGATTGATTAGCATTTACAGTGGACATTTATAAGACCTTGCCTGTAGGTAAAAGACTGAAACATTCTTGTTTGTAGTTATGTAAAAACTGACTCCTTCTCTAAAAGCAGCAAAAAGGTTTCTTCTTCAAAAAGGGAAGGCCATGTTTCATTAAGTAATTCTATAAGCACATAAATTTCATAAAATAATTTGGAATTAATATCTAACGAAACTAATCAAGTAGTTCATAGGCTGTAGCCACCTCTTTGCAAGTTCAGACAGATACCTCTAATACATAAGAGAACTGAATAACTAAGCAGCCAGGCTCAAGCTTTAAAAGATGCACCAAAGAATCTGCTCCTGTGGGCTTTCATCAGCGACCATGATTAGTACAAGGGACAAGGGTAAAAGGACAACACTTAGTCTTGTGGCTAAGTACAATGCTGTGTTCTCCAGCTGCTGAAGGCTACAATGCAATCTTTGGGTCACAGGCATTATGAATATATACTTCTAGTTCAAAGGCCAGTCAATAAATCTTTAGGCTAGTCACTCCTGCAGGCAGAGAATTTTAGTAAGGTTTTGTATTGCAGCTGTCGAAATAGAGCCTTCATCTTGGCAGAGCTTTTAGATGCTACTGCATCAAATGCACAAAACTGTGCTGAAAACACTTCTGTCATGTAGAGAAGGCCACAGAGGTTAGGAAATGCCAACCACATGTTTTTAATGTACCATGAAGGTTTTTAAAAATGCATGAGCTCATGTAATTCGAAACTGTATCATAAGGAATGACACGCATAGTGTGTGCAGAATCTAGGTTGCATAAAATGCATTCCAATTCCCAGCTTCTTCCCTATACAAACCTAATGATCTCCACAGAGCACAATTCAAAATTATAAATAAAAATACAAGCTTTATCACGCAGTTCTAAGACATCTCTCAATCACTGCAAGTGCAGCATCACCATCCTCATCTCTCATGCTAGATTACGTAACACAGCTTTGCAAGGCAAGCAGGCTTGGCTAGCTGAGAAAGACAGTGGGCATGGGAGAGAGAGGCAGCAGAGGGTCCTGGGGAGTGGCACTGCTTCCTTCATTCCAGCCACGGATTCCTCTTGTGCCCACAGAGAAGAGGGAGGGAAGGCAGAGATCACGTGCTGAGCTCCACAGTGTGGAGAGGGAGCACGGGTACCCATTCATCATCTCTGCCAGCCCTGTACCAGCGCTTCTTAAAACTGCAAGTCATCTCAGCTTCCCCCAGCTCTTCTTTAGCCACAGTGGCACATTTCAGGCATTTTCCTGGAGGAGCAGAGCAGAATCCAGCGGCAAATTTTCAATAGGGTAATTCAGCTGAAACAGGATTGTATTTTCAGGCAGAATCACATTTTCACGGAGAAAGACAAAACTGAGTATCTGGGGCCCAGTGCAATCTCTCTGCTGTCTATCGATCTTGGGAACAGAGCAAAGCTACAAAAACAGAAATGCTGAAAACACTGAAGCAACCTGAGCACAGGGAGTGCTCCTTGCTGCCATTATAAAGCTGCCATAATAAAAGTTCCACTTCCCGTGACTCGGTTCTCTATCTTTTTGTGCAAAAAGCACCACAGAACCAGCTTTTCATGAACATTCCACACTCTTTTATTGGCATCATACAATGACAGTGTTCTTATATTTAGTCACAGTACTGAAGAGCACTGTTTCTAGCAAACACAACATCATAAATATCACCGTGATTAAAAACAGCAAGCTGTGTGAGCCCCTCCTTAGAGTTCCTCTAAAAGCACAGTCTCTTCATCTGATTTTAGCTCATTTAGTGCAAATGCTTCAAACATCTTAACTTTAAAAAAATGTTGTTTAATATTTCAAGTTTTAAAAGCAAGCTTTAGTTCCCTGAACATCCATTCCACACTCATATTACCTACAGTAAGCAGCTCCACATAGCAGTACACATAGTACAACATTTCAGACAAATGCAGTAGCTCAAGACAGTAAGGATTCACCAAGGAACAGTGACTCTGGCTCCCTTAGTAATCTGGCTCAAAGTCCTACATTACTAAATAAAATAATCCATGTCATCTGTTGTTTTGGTTATTACCTAGTCAACAAACCTGAGTGTGGGTTTTAGTCATCACTGGCCTTTTAAGTTTCACCTGCACAGCAATAAAAGCCAACTCTCCCAGGTATGAGCAGAAAGTTCAGCACCAATAAATTTTATCTTTCTAAAACTCTGGTAATGCAGACCTATTTTAGAGTTTTCAGCTAAAATCAATTTATAGCTCAAATGTTACAGTATTTCTTGTTTGAGAATTCATACTTTTGATCTTCCTTTACAAATTCTTTTCAAATTCAGGTCTTTCTTCTAGTGCATGGCTTTAGTCAGGTTCCTGACCTCATTTTTTTTCCACAGGCTCCTCCTTCTCTAACACATCATATGGTCTTGAAAGACTCAGCATTTGTGCCCACGTCACAGAAGTATTTACTTTGGCTTCTATTCCGGCAACTATTAGACACCAAGGCCGGTCACCCTTGTGCTTCTGCCACACTAGCTAACACTCTTAAGGTACTCAGTAAACACTGTAAGACAACTTCCCCTTTCTTTTAAATGTCCTCTTGGAATTTTTCTTGGCTTTATGGCACACATACAAACCTTGCCTGTCAGGCAGTCAAGATCTGAAACTCATGTTCCTTGTTTACCCTCTTTACACCCACGCTATCTCACCCTTTGTCCAGAAACAGAGAGAGCAGGGGATCTTTTGACAGTGCTGATACAATACCCAGCACAATAGAATTTTAGTCCACATGTAAAATGCCAAAATAAATAAACTACAATTAAAGATAAGGTGTGCCTGGACACCTGCAGGCAAGCTGGGAGAGCTGACACAAGTGGTATTAGGTGATGCAATAACATAAAGTTTCATGAAGGAGATGAAGAAGAAAAGTAAAATGTAATAGAGAGACCAGGCTACTGTCTTTGGCATCTTTTAACCTGTCAAATGCAGGAATTCTTGTAAGAGCTTATGACCCAAAATGCCAAAGTGCGTGATGTCCACTTTCTATGAGAAAGACAAGTAATTCAATTCTCACAGATCTACTGACCAGATACTGCTAGTCACTAGAAGGCTGGTAACAGCTAATGAAAAATATTTCTACTATGCTATCTTGGCTGTCTTATTGATTTTTTGGATAATTTTTTGGCTAGGGTTCAGAGTGGGGGCTCTTTAGGCTTGAGTGGTTTGGGTTTTTTCCATATTGCTTGTTTGACCTTCCACCCTTGTGTTTCAACTGAAATTAAACAGCGTAAGTCTTTCAGAAACAAAAGACAGAGCCAGAGGACGACTATTAGAAAAGACACCCTCCCAGAAACCTTGGAAAGGCACCATAACCGGGGAAGGGGCAGCGGCAGCGCCTACAGCACCCAGGGCGAAGCCGAGGCCGGTGCGAGGAGCGGCCGCGGCAGGGACAGGCGAGCTCACCTGGCTGCACTGTAATTAAGAGCTCCTGTCCCTGATCACCTCCCATGCTTTCACCAACTTGACAGCACGGAGGGAAGTAGAAACCTGTCTCACTCTAATATTCATCAGGCTCGTTTGCCAGAGGCATTGTCCGGCGACGAGCCGGAGACACCGGAGACACGCGTGCCCGTCGCGCTGTCTGTAATTACAGCGCGCTGGATGGAAGGGCAGACGGGCTGACAGACAGACCTCCTCTCCCGCGGCCGGGCCACTGCACCCCACCGCCACAGCGGGGAACCGGGGGCTCCCCCACCCCGGCACACCCCCGGCAGGTCAGGCCGTGGCCCCCACCCACGCCCCGGCCCGACCCGTCGCGGCNCACCGCCCGTCACACCGCCCGCCGGGGCGGTGCTTGCGGCCCGCGGGGCTGGCCGCGCACAGGAGCCGGGACCCACCCGGCAGAGGCTGGGGCGCCGCTCACACCGGCTTCGGTCATTTCCTTTCTCTCCGCAGCCCGGCATTAACCGGAGCTGGGAGGGAGGCAGGGGAGAGGCCAGAGGCGGCCGGGGCGCCAGGGACAGCCGTACCTCCACAGAGGCGGAAACATACCCCGACTGCACTGAGGGAAAAGCACACGTCCTGGGGCAACGCACACATCATCTTCCCAAAATAGCGTGAAGCCCTGCAAAATAATATGACAATATTTTAGGAAGCAGATGGCCTTCCTTGACAGTAGTTAGGGGGTTACTAGCCCAGGACCACCCTTGCAGGAGTAGCTGTTGGTTCAGGCAAGTCAGCCCTTTGTAAAGAACGAACCCTTGAACAAGAAAGAAATGCAGACTATGAGTGCCCTGGCCCCTGGGCTGCGGCTGGGTGAGAAAATAACATGCATGCCCAGGAGGGTGGGAGAAGTATTTGCCAGGTAAGATGTTTGCTCAGCTGCTCCTTAAGAGAAGTAGGAGCCCTTCTGCCTCCAGTGTGAGCTGATCTCGGCAAAATGTACATTGGTAAATGTCAACTACCAGTGAAAACAGCTGGAGGTAGAAGCACCTGAAACATTCTTTTTTAATGGAATTGAGATGGGAGTCGTTCTAATTTTTTTTGGAGGAGGGGTGGAACCAATGGCTGTAACATGCACTTACACGACAGCAAGAGCCATCTTTCAATCCTCCATCATCAAGAATAGTTTCCAAAAAATTACACTCTATAACATAATATGGGCTCTTAGACACTTTCTTAGTCATAGTATCAAAGCATAATCCAGAGCCCATGACAAAAGCCTAGACAAAGTACAGATGCATCAGATTTATTATACTAGCATAAGGCAGAAAATGTTGCCTTGTGAAAAGGGCTGACATACAATGTATGATTACAGAAACAGATTACAGAATGAAAGGTTAGACTATTATTTTAGACAGTACGGGGCTGAATATCTGCTTAAGGGATTACAACAAATATACATCGCTTAAAATTGCAAAGAAACAAACAAATGTTAGGACACATAAATATTTCTTACCCTTAACAGAGAATAGATCCTGTTTAGTGAAGGACTGTTTGGAATAGCGTAACAGCTCCTCAAGAGAAGAATTAAATCATCAACCAACCAACTTGCTTTCCTTTGCCTCTGCTGTGGTTATAGCAGCTGTACAGTCATATTGAACTTAATCTTTCACCTCCCACAACAACTGGCATTTGCAACTTGGGCAAATTGAATAAATTTAGCACATTCATGTTCAAAGTCCTATGGAAAGGTAAAGAGTTAACAAATAAAGCCATAGCTGTTTGTGTGTGCTAATAGCTAACTGTCCAGCTTCCATCACACAGCTATTTACCATCATAACCATTCCCTCTTAGTAGGCTGCTCAGCAGCAGCCTGAGCTCCAAGAGCGCAGACAAAAGCTTGTCTGACAGCAGCAACAGCTTTCAGCAAGATATACACAGGAAGACAGATCTCAGTCTTCTAAGCATTTCCAGCAAATTTTGCTTGACTCTAGCTCTTCAAGGTTCTTGTATGCTAGACAAAACTTTTCTGCAGACTTTTCTGAGATGCCATAGAGGATGAGTACAAAGAACTGTAACGGAAGAAAATGGTGCTGGGAGTGTTGTTACACATTTGCCAGGAGAGTTTTATTTGCATCAAGCTATGAAATGCCATGTAAGTCACCAATCCATTTAGCTGTGCTCCTATACAGTTGAACTCTTGTTCTTAGTGCCTCCATCATAGATGTATTTTTTTTTTCCAGAGCTGAGATCCTCAGGCAATTTTTCTAAGCAGGCACCAAAGTATTTTCTACCTGGCTTGCTAAGGTAAGAGCAATATACACTCTGCTCATTCCAGCATGTATCTTAGAAATAACAATTAACACATCTTCTATTTTAAGGGAGATGCATTCTCAACTTTCCCTTTTCTCTGCCAACACTCAGCTAGTGACAGCTCTCTTCGTATCTGGCTGCAGTTTTAATACTTTGGAAATGATGAACTAAAAGTTAAAACTAAATGTAGGCCACAAGCTGAAAATAGAGTCAAATTGTTGGTAACTTGACAGTCTGACTGAGCCTGCCCTGGAGCACAGTGCTTCACTGTTCATCCTCAATATCCCTATTCATGTTTGATTTCCATCAAAAGCATTAACCATCCACTCTCCCCTAAGGACTGCATTTCAAACCAAGATTTCATACTCTTTCCTGCATGGTTTTGCATATTGCATTAGTTTATACTGCTCAAGAACTGAAAATACTATAAAAAAAAGAAAAATCAGGTTTTAGTAAGCATACTTCACACACTTCAGAAGCAAGGACAGCTCCCCAACAAGCTGGTGATATGCAAAGATTCATTATTTTGTTATATTTAAAACACAAAGATTCAAATTAACCGACCTTTTTACAGATTAATGCTATGCATAAAATGCAGTGCATTTAGGTAGATGGCATACTTGAAGATTTTTCAGCATCCTCCATATACTGAACATATACCATTAATGAAGCAGAAGATAGTTTCACATTATAAACCACATTACAGCATAGCTTATGTGTTATTAGTGCAAGAGTCTAATTTCATATAGAGACACTCCCTGTTAGATTCCACAGTCTCAGAGCCGGCTGGCAGAGGGACTCACTTGCATTAACACCTGCATTTAACTTTTATCTAGACAGAAACAATAGGTGTTCATTTACAAACTAAACACTGCAGTATATTAAAATTTATGATACACCCTCTTACCCTAAGATAAAAGGTGAAAGATCTTACCATATTTGCCAAGATTTATGTTGGACTTCAAGGTTCATCTTGGTCTACCTTGTTTCTGACATGTGCCTATAGATTCTACCCTTTTGATATCAATACAGTAAACCGAAATACTAAATTGCTATAGGAAATTAAGATCAGACTGTAGCTGAATTGAGGCAGTATGCTCTGTTAAATACAGCTATCGCTGTTTTAAAGTTCAGTACCAGCACAGAATTCCACCTAATATGCTTTAGAAATTACCTCCAGAACAAAAGAACTGCTTAACTGGCAGCCTGGTATGAAGATTATCTTCAGCACATGAGACAGTTTGCTACCTGCACCCCTGGATTTTTTCAGTCCCTTTATTCTTTGTGTATAGGGGAAGAATGATGAAATTCTATACAACAGAGTCTTGTACAAACCTGAGCACAGCACATCCACAGTCTAAAATGCTCCACAGATGAGCACCAACAGTACATGTTCAGGTATTGGACTATTTTTATAGTATCTATGCCAAACATGAGTTACAACAGTCTTTAGAAAAAAATCAAAGAAAATAATCTCATTACATACTGAAAGGACAGTTAAAAAGAACTGAAGAAACAGGCCATTCCCTTGTTTATAACCACTTAAATTTATTTTACAGTATATTTGTGACATTTTATGTTACTATAACCAAAGATCAGGGTTGTTTACAAATATAATGGCTGCCATTTGATGTAAACAATTAAAAAGTGTCTCTAAATATTAAAATTTTACATCATGATTTTGTTTTATTAAATTGAATTACTCTTTGTGCCATCAGTTATTAGTGGAGAGGAACTAGTTTAAGCAAAAATAGTTTTCAGAAATTAGATGTAGAAACTGAGAAGCCTGGATAAGATTTCAAAAGACCACTCTCTCATCACTGTAAAAAGGAAGAAAACAAATTCATTCACTGAAGTTGCAATGAAGAGTCAACCAAGTCCAATTATATTAAGGCTTCTTTACATATTATTGAATCCCATCATGCCTTTCATATTCCCAGCAGCACCTTGTTGAAATTGTCTCATCATTGACTGCAAACCAGCCATGCCACCTGCAGAAAATAAGTGAGAACATGAATGTGTTAAGGAACTCTGAAGCACAGCTCTCTTGCTTGACGCATCATTACTGTACACACTCTATTGCAGTAATATCCAAAAGCAGAAGCCCAAACTGTCAAACCAGGTTTAAACAGCTATTCAAAATAAAGAACTGAGTAATTACAGAAAGGTCTGCAAAACACCAGGCTTTAAGATGACTTGTGCATTAAGAACTTGACAGAAGAAAAAAACTTGATGGAGTGACTATTATCAATCCGTAAGATTCAGGTATAGGAGTCCTTATTTAAAGCTGGTCTTGTCAAATTTCATTACTTAAGCAAATCTTAGAGAAGGGAAGTCTAGGAAGATTTTTTTACCATACACATCCTTCACCATTCCAAATGCTCATTTTGAGAGCTGAATCCAAATGAAAGATTAGATTAAACACTGCTAAGTGCAAAGTATTTGGACTAAACTTTCTGATTCTTGTTAGAAAACCCTAAAAACACTTAATACTGATAAATAACGCAGATAGTCTCCCATCCTCTTCCTCACTTCTGTATCTCAAATGCTCCACTATAATTGACAGTCCTCTGTTGAAGCTATAAAAAGTCAGCACATACCCATATGATGAAGAACTCTTGGATCCATCATCTTTGCCATCTGCTGATTCAGTTTGGCCAGCTGAGATGGGTTTACGTTCTTGGACATATCACCACCTAAATAAAAAGAAAAGAGCAATCATAAGAAAGTGGATTAACAAATGATGCTAGAAATAAAATAAATCCAAATGTTACCTCCTAATTCTAGATTCAAATTTATGAGCTCATTATTAGAAGTTACTACATCAGCCACTAAAAGTCCGTTTATGATCAACAGTCCCTGCACTTCACGTAACAGACCAAAGTGTTAGTACTGTAGTAGTAATCAAGTCTATATTGATAGAAATACAGTAGCTTTCCTTGCTATGTTACACACTGATGTCATGAAGAACAGTGCAGCTCTTACCAGTGACATAAAAGAACTTTCAGACATCATGAAAATGAGCAAGCTACAATTCACTTGCTCCTCTCCCTAATCAGCATTTTCTCATTTCCTCTGTGCACGCACATCAAGCGACCTCCCTCCTTAGTTAATAAATTTTAGAGTGGGGTTTTTTGTTTGGTTGGGGTTTTTTTACCTTTGAAAAGCCCTTTGATGCCTCCCATCTTTTTCACCATCTGTGCAAACTTAGTGTATTGGGTCAAAAGCTCCTGAACATCTCTGGTAGAAACACCAGAGCCTCTCGCTACTCTTTGGATTCTTCCTGGCTGCTTACTGAAAACTTTGGCACCATCTGTACTGTCAAGTTCTGCAAGTAAAGTGTGGAAAAGAAAAATCCATTGAGTCACTGACATTAAACTCTCAACAATGAAAACAGGTTTGCTATTTGTTACCAATTGTACCAGTTTTTAATTCTGAGCCAGAGGATAAGAACTTAGTCTTAAAATTGACAATGCAAAATTTTACATAAATCATTGAGACATAATATTCTAGGAAGTAATACTAAAAAGCTCTTATCTTCATATGTTAATCACTGTGACAGAAAAAAGCTGTGTGAATAAATTATGCTCTTGGGATACTTGGTCTTAAGCCATATTAATGGATTTAGCACAAGGGTAAGAGCATACTACTAAAGGAATTTTAGGTGGACTAGAAACAGCACTTTGAATTCCAGAGACCAGGCTATGTCACCAAGTAAATTTGAAGGTGGGTAGGAAAATGACAGCAATGCCAGATTAAAGATTAACATACCTTATTAATTCACAAGTATAATTAATAATTTATGAACAGTTACAATACAATGAATAAAAGTACATTAATTTCCAATAGAATGGAAATTATTTTCAATCTCACCTACCCTAGACAAGACAGAGCAGCAACAGGCACAGTATCTCGAAATATTTAGATTTATTAAGGAATTTGGAGACACATGTACTCCTTGCTATTCCCAAGAATGTTAAATATTTCTTGTCATTTTCTGTCATTGTACATGCTGCAATGTCTTTTTGTTTCCAGAAAGATCTCTCTAAATAAGCTTGTTCAACAATCAAGAAAAAAATAGTGGGTGAAATTTGTACTACCTTGATCATTCATACTGTCCATTATAGTCATGAGTTTCTTTAGCCTTGCCATTGATTCCTGTTCATTGCCTTTACTCATGAAGTCGGTTCCAAAACCAGGGATCATGCCCTTGTTTCAAGAATGGAAAACAAAAGCTGTGTCAGAATAGGCAAAGCTAACTTCAATTAAGCAGAAAGAAATAAAGACAGCAACTGTTAGTTCAGTAGTTACATACTGCAGTAGGCAAATAATTTCACCTTTTTAAAAAACAGAACACATAATATAAATTTCAATGACAAGTTTTAAGTTTACAGAAATTTGTCAAATATCAATGAAAATCTGAAAAAAATTATTTTGGGAATAACTAACCAAGATCTGACTGAATGGTCCCATTTTCATGATGTTTTGGAATTGTTCATACATATCTCTTAATGTAAATTGACCTGAAGCACAACAACAGAAGAAAAGTTAGCAGAAGTCACACTAGCATTTCGGTCTTACCCTCCTTTTTTTAATTATGCTTTGTATTCATAAGGTAAGTACCACACTACATATATAAGTAGATAAATAAACCTCTTCACTACTAATATGGCTGAACAGTTTCAGATGGCACATGCTGAACCATTAAGCAAGTTATTCTGCAGCTGTAGTCTGACAGACTTATCGTCTGAAAAACACAACTCCATTTACTTGGCTGCCATGTTTACTAGAGAAAGAATAACCATTTTTCACTGTGCACATGAACAAGTTGTTTGTGTCTACACACAGCACAAATGAACTCAGTGGTCTCCGTTGCAAAGAACCTGCCATGGTCAGGTCACTGTAATGCATCTGCTACTCAGGCCTTGGGAATAACTTACCATGTTTCAGCTTTTCTATGAGTGCTTCATTATCGTCCAACTTTAACTCATTTACTTTATCTATCAATCCTTCAATATCACCCATACCTGGATAAAGAAAATAGATCTGAAATCAGCATTAAGAAGATTACACTTTGACTGTCCATTATCCAATTCTAAATGTCTTTTAAGTACAGTTGTACATTGGACATACCAAGCAGCTTGCTGATGAAAGGCTGTGTTTTAAAGGGTTCAAAGTCATCTATGTGCTCGCCAGTTCCAATAAAAATGATAGGACTCTTTGTGGCAGCAACTCTGCAATAAAATATATTTTATGAAATGGACTCTCAAACACCATCCATTTTTTGTACTGTAATTGGCTAGGCATCAACATTATGCATTGTGTCTGAAGTATCTGCCTCACTCCTCAAACTATTAATGAAAAAACACTCAGGACTTGGATGTTTAGCTCAGAGTAGCTAAAAAGATTTTTCTCTAATTAGTACTTTATAAAATACAAACTCTGTTTTGAAAAAAACAGAAATAGAAGTTGCTAATTTTCATTGCTCAGTTTAAGAAATTTGAGAGAAAAGAGAGAAAAATAAATCACCTCTAGTTTATCTTAATACTAGGGCATTACTGATATATACACTGATACTAATTGATAATGCTGTCAGATGACAGGCATTGATTACAATTTCTTCAAGGTATCTCATACAAAAGACAAATCTCATTTTCAACACAGGAACAAGCTCAGACATAAGAAAACTCAGAATCTTTCCACCACACTGGCACCAGCTTTTAGATAAAACTTAGTTGCCAGTCCACAGACAGTACAGAGCAAACACAACACACTTAAAGCACACAAGGACATGACAACTTGAACAAGAGCAAAATGAAAATACCAAAAGCTTTAGTCTTCCAACATTATGCTATAAATAAAGCAAAATACACAGAGAAGTTTAGGAACTCTAACACTTCAGGTCAAAGACAGGCAGGGATTTAGCACGTCAGGGTCAGTTATTTTGACTGTTTTGACAAAACATCTCAGCTCCAGACAAGCTGTATCATTGAAAGGCAGCTGAAACAATCACATAAGGCTGATAATAAAATGTAGCATTTTCTAATCAATACTTTGCCAAGATACAGCACATGGGAAGTCCAATAAGAATGGAATTTGGGTAAGTCTGACCACAGACAACTTTTCATCAAGTTTCTGGACACTGCCAATCCAGAAGTTTGATTCACATCAGAGTTTTAAGGTCACTAGATATGATGAGGTACAGTTTGTTCCCTTTTGGAAGAAAACTCTTGAGATGCAAAACTCTTCATTTAAGTCATATCTATTGAGCCCAAATGTATCTTTCTAGAAAAATGCCTAATACACAACATGCAATGAATATTGCTTGATGCTGATTTCAGAAAACAAAAGTCTGACCTGTGACAATACAAACTACTGTACTGAAACTACATCCTATCATTGAATTCTGATGTTAAATATCAACAGGCGATGCTACCCACCAGAAGAAGGATAAGAATTTAAGTGTGACTGTAACTGACTTAGATTCTGTGCAGTGACGCTTCCGTAAGGTTTCTGAGAGACACTAATGCATTTCATGTGCGCGGCCAGATGTTGGACACTATTATACCACAGTACTTACGCACTAAGAGCTCCACCTCCTTTGGCATGTCCATCAAGCTTAGTAACAATAACAGAAGCTACATCTACTTTGTCTTTGAAAGCTTTAGCTTGAGCTTCACAAGCCTGGCCAATGGAAGCATCCATCACATAAACAATGTTATCTGGTTGCTAGGAGAAATGAGAGACAAAATAATCATTTCCTGCTTTACTAAACAATGTTCATGCATTATTATTATTATACAGGTTCAGTAGCAGAACTTACTGCAATAACAATATATAAGAGCTGTATGCTAGAGTTAAACTGTTTTATGAACAGTACTATCTAAGGACCATTAAAAAAATCTGATTCTGTATGACTATATGATTTATCTACAACACAAAACATTACAATAGGTTTGTGTTTATTAGTTATGATTCAAGTGATTTTAGCCAGTAACTTGAGCCAATAGGATAATTAGTATCTACAAGCAACTAATAGCTAACATCTTCCATTTGGTTTTACATTCAGATATTTAAGACATCCATTCCTCTAAAAATAAGTTACCCATTAGGAGGAATTGTGTGGGAAGTGTCATATTATCATGCAAGACCACAGAATCAAACAAATAGCCAGACATTTTAAACCCGTAGAAACAACACCTTCATTTACATATCAAAACTGTTGAAAGTTATCCAATCATCTTCTCTGTTTCAGTGCAATTATTCGTGACAATCACAGAAAGTTTAGTATTCATAGTTTAAGGAAACCAGACCAGACTGGTTCTTTTATCTAGTTTTTCAATGCAAAGATCCTGAAAAGAGAAGTTAAAGCAGGAATGGCAGTCTGCTTATATGCAAGCATCCTTGAACAGAAGAATAGAAGAATCAAAACTGTCACAAAACTAACAAGCACTGGTCATTCAGCCCTTGCTTATTCATATCTGTTTGTAATTTCTAATATAATCTAGGAGTTAAAGCAAAATGCACACAGAACATTAGGATAAAGATGAATGAACTGTCATCAAATGCCAAGTTACTGTATTTCTCAAAACTACTCACTATGGCGTTAGCTACTTGTAACATTTCTTCAAACAAAGAGTCTTCTTGTTTGTGACGTCCACTTGTATCGACAATGATTATTTCAAAGTTTTCATTCTTAAATTTCTCAACACCTTCTGAGGCAATTATTACAGGATCCATTTCTGTATAACTGATCAAAAAGAGAAACAAAGATTCAGAATTTCATCATTTGACTATAAACTTGTTAACTGTAAATCTATATGTATTTCAAGGACAATTCCTCTTATGTAAAGCAAAAACTGGTTAAAAATATGTCTAAGCCATTTACCCTTACTGCTCAGTGAACTGAAGCACAAAAACTGAAGTCTGTCTCACCTCCTGGAAGCTGCAGTAAGTTCTACAATACCCTCTCTCAAATAAGATTTAGCAGAGCATCTAGACAGTTCACCTCCAGTGAATCTTAGGGGAAATTTATTTACTGCTTTATAAAAGACATTTCAGGTCCATCTCTGCCTCTATTTGATAATAAAAATTAAGCAACCAAAAATTATATCCTTTGATCTGTGAGATACTTCCCAAAAATCTGGCCATGTCTGGTGGAAGTCTGTACTGCTATACATTGAGTAAACACTATAGGGAATTATTCCTAGACTCTTGATCTCTCTGTACACTACCCTACCTGCTACTCCTGGCAATATACTGAACTGGACAGAATTTTCATCTGATCAGAGCAGGTATTACTCAGAATATATTACTAAAATGAAAGCAATTAGGCAACACTATATGGGGTTTAGTGCAAAATGTTCAATACAGAACAATACATAATTGGAGTTGACTTCTTCTCCAAAGTGATTCTGAAAGATGCTTACCTCCCATAAAAGGGAATTCTTGCTTTTGTGGCATTCTGCTTTAACTGGTCAAAAGCACCTGTAAGACACGTATAGTCAAAGCACTACTTAAGGAAATCTTCAAATATTATAGATAGAGAACTACATCTTTAAAGTCTGTGTTACCTGCTCTGTATGTGTCTGCACATATTAGACAAGTCTTCCAGCCTTTCCTCTGATAGAAGTATGCCAACTGTGAAATGAAACCCAAAACAAGTAGTTACTCCAAAGTCCTACTGACATGACACTTCTAACAGCTTGGAATCACACACTGAGGACACAAACTCAAACCAGCCTTTCTATAACTGAGGCCACAGAGTAAGACTGTTCACTGTTAGCATCACCATTATTTAGAAAAGCATGTTATAAGTAATTATTAATGGCAAGATGAAAACACCTGCTTGACTCTGCTTCTGATTTCAATTTCTTGAAATGGCAATCTCTAGGAATGACTACAAATAACTCAAGTTACCATTTTACTAACTCGTGAATTCTTCTTAGTGAATACTGCAGATTGGACTAGCATGTGGAAACTACCCAAGGCAATACTTCAATATCAAGTACCATAATGGCTACAACTTGTACAGCTCTGTCTTTTTGTACTTCCAGAGGAACAAAGATATTTCCATTTAAGGACATGTTTTAAAGCAGTGGATAGAATCCTTAACCTTCCTACAACACTTAGCTTCATGTGTGCTATGTATATTCAGAAAACACTGACCAAAGACAAATGCTCAAAATAAACTTCACCTACATAAGCACTAAGAAAGTCTTCTGAAATCAGAGCAGGCTATACTGAATATTTCACTACGTGTGAATCTCAAAAGGAGATGACAAAAACAATGAAGATGTGTGTTTTTTCCACAGGATGATTTCTCCTCACAACTTGGAATGCATCAAGCTCTGTCTTGGGGTGAACGACAAGTGAGTCAAGAGGTAATGGTTTAAGATAAAAGGGAAGATTAGTGAGGGTGATGCTGTTATGGGAGTTTGTTACGGGCCACCTGACCGGAAAGAGCAAGTGGATGAGGCTTTCTACAGGCAGCTTGAAGCAGCCTTGAAGTCATAGGCCCTCATTCTTGTGGGGGACTTTAACTACCCTGACATCTGCTGGAGAAGCAACACAGTGAAGCACAAACAGTCCAGGAGGTTCCTGGAAAATGGAAAGCAAAGATTACAATTTCCTGTCATAGGTAGTGGATGATCCCATAAGGAATGATGTGCTGTTTGACCTTACTCTAACAAACGGGGAGGGCCTTGTTGCAGATGTGAACATATGTTGATTCAGAGCATTCTTTTTTTAGCCTTAAAAAAATACAAACACAAATTTCCTCAATGAATCTGACACTGGAAGAGGTTTCATATCACCAACTTGTACTTAACTGATATTTTGTATCTAATACAAAGGCCAAATTCCACTGGTTTTTCTAAATAAGTAATGGAATGAACACCCATTCTTAGTATTTAGTCTTAAATCTACAAAGTAAACTACAATGTTCTGGTTTAACAAAGTACAAGGACAAATAAAGACTCTCTGAATAGGGTATTGTTTCATCAAGAGTTCAGTTTAAAAATCTTTGAAGTCCTACAAGCCATAAATTGCCTCAAAAGAATATTACCTTCAAAATTCATTTAATCTCAGAAACCCCTCTGCAAATGTATCTCTATATAGTAGTGAGTTAGAACTTTCCTACTAACAAATCCAGCACAGATCACAAGCCAATCCTTCCTACGGAAGCTCAGCTTCCCCAGGCAAAAAAAAACAAACACAGCTCAGCTTCCCCAAACAAAAAAAAAACACTCCAACAAACAAACCAAAAACCATGCAAAGAGATCCACTGCATGTTACCTTTGAACAAGTTGTTGTTTTACCACTTCCTTGCAAACCAACAAACATTATAATATTCTGTTTTCCTTTGGTAGGTGTCCATGCCTTGACTCCAGGATCTACAAGCTAAAGAACAAAGAGTAACATAGGTAGCAAAACCAAATTTCAAAAGCATGGAACAGTTGGTATCAGTCATGCTAGGTGCCTGGTTTCACATTCAAAGGAAAAAAACAGTTTTTGTACATTCTCACCTTAATTTGGCTTAGATTTTTGCTGATTTACAGTGAACAGCAACAGCCCTTACAAGGTATCTATAGTATATAATGTTCTGCATAATAATTCTACAACAACAGTGTTAATGTCTTTCTAACACCAAGCACAGTCAGGATGGCCTGTATATATGGCACAAGGATAACAATTAACACAGAAAGATGACCTCCATCCTTCTTGTCACTGCTCAGGATGGGCTTTTTCCAGTGAGAATCCTACAGCACAGAAGGCTTTTAGGGTTGCTCCCTCAAGAAGGCTTTTAGGGTTGCTGCCTCACTTGTGAAATGAGTAGAAGGTACATACATTCCTAAGAGTCACCATATGTCTGGGCACAGACTACAGAACAACAAATGACTACACTGTTAATTGGAAAGAGGGCAGAATACAGATACCCAAGTCCTGATTTGACCAAGCAGGCAAATTAATGAGAAACATTGCACTGAGCTGCTGGGTTGTTAATTTACCACTTTTCCAAAGGCTTCTAAGTAGTCTGAACATTAGGGTAGCAAAGCTGTGTTCTGGGACAACCAGAGACAGTCTAGAAGCTAGCAGTACTTCACTCTTGTCTTTACATTTCAATTGAAGAATAAGAACAATTGAACTTAAAGCTTAAACTGAAGTTAGCTTGAGAAATGAAAGGATGTATTTCCAATGAGAATACTACTGTTTGCAATAGTAAGAAGCCTCACATCAGAAAGCTTAAGTGCAGGTACCACATAACCACCTAAAAGCTGCACTACTTGCCACTGCACTACTTCCAAGCCCAGACTGTACATGGAAAGTGATGTAACGCAGAATTTTGAAGTCCTACCTTAACAAGCTCTTTAAAGACTGCATGCTGGATCATTTTTCTTTTGTTAAGGCCAGATGCCATTTCTTCAAGATCAATTGCAGACCTGAGTTTGAGAAAAGCGTGAAACACCAGCATAACTTAAAGCATCACTTGAACCTAGTAATAACGTTTTCGCAACTGCAAGAGCACCCTGATTTGTTCTGAGTTGTCAGACAGGACGTACTTAAGAAGTGACATGCACTGGAGACATTCTTATGCAGAGGACAAAAACAGGTTTCTAAAATGCATCTTTTAGACTTGCATTTATTTAAATTAATCTGAAAATAGGCAAAGTAACAGTGCTAGTCACATACACAGATTTATTTGTAGCGAGCACAGAACATGTGAAGATGATGTGTGTAGGAAGTAATGAAGAACTTGTTTATTAGACAACTCAACTGATGACAGCAACAGATTTTGAAGCAAGTCTCTAACAGCAATAAATGGCTAAGTTTGACCAAAGACTCTTTTGATGGAACTGGCTAAACATTTAGTTCAAACAGCTGTTTTCCTGTTAAAATCAAATCGGGTGTATCTAAAAAAACCCCAACATATTAAGTTATAAATTAGTTGCTCTTTCGTAACCTCAAATTACAACATTTAAAATTATCAAAAGTTAAATTCATTTTAATGATTTCACTTACTTGACATTTTCTCTAAGTTGCTTCACAAGTTTGATATTAACATCAGCTTCCAGTAATGCTGTACATACTTCCTTTAACATAGCATTTAAAACCTTTGGAGTATAAAAGAAAAGTCAGAAAAATTCTTTTACAATACACAGATATTAACTAGGCCACTATTAGATCAAAAGAATGTGAAAGTCTATTTATGATATAATCATGGCTTTCACAAATTAAATGCATGTAGTCTTATCATTAAATTGACTGTCACAAAAAAAGTCTGTGCATTCGTTCCTATGTAAATACAATTTAAATCTGAAAGAGGAGAGTTCTCAATTGTAACAACTGCACACTATATAACACAAAACACTTCCTACTGCATTACGGCCAACAGCTCATATGGCAGCAAGAATTCCTGAACTCCCTTCTAGGTACCTCTCAGAGAGTACACCAAAAAATCTCAGATCACAACACGATTTCTGTAACAGCATTCTTTAGCTAAAGATGGACACCCTACTACCTGCATTTTCAGAACCTGGACTGCTGCTCTGATTGTATGCCTTTTAGGCAAGCAGGTGCCTCAGATAGAAATCCTGTTTATTCTGAGTTTTCGAAGTCTTGAACAGAAAGATTTTTCTGAAAGTAACACCTGCATAAATGGCCTCATTTTCACATCTTGAGCTCTTGCAGGATAAAAGTTTCCATTGCTGAAAATATTTAATTGGGCTGTATTTGATTCAATTAAGGATTTTTTGTCTCCTTGCAGAAGATACATTAAAACATATTCTCTATGCATAAGTTCTAACCTTACAGCTCTCAATGAGCCTATTTTTTAGTTACTTTGAGTCACCCATCTTTCCACCTGAAAAGAATTTCTAGCAATCCGCGTACTCAGAGACACTTTGAAACCATCACATTAGTTTTCCATCTTGTATTGAACTCCTATGACAGAACACACTGTGTTCTAATTTCAAACTCTTACTTAGAGAAAATACAGACCATACTGAGCCGAAGAAAATTCCAGAACCACACACTGCTTTGAATATAAAGGCAGCAAATGGAACACATTCCTCACATTTCAGACAGCAAAGCTTACATTTGTTCTTCCACGTTTCAACTTCTAGCAGCCTAGTACACATCTCTGTAGTCTGCCTGTGCACACACACACAAACCAGAGCAGGCACCTATCTTCCATCCAAACTTAGGCACACGCTGCCTACAGAGAACGCTAATCTCCCTAAGTACTGCCACCAGGCTCCATGGACCCTTTGACCATGGGACCCACTATGTCTGAGATGATGACCCACATATAAATTTAGTTTCAAGTTCTGGCAGTACTGTTAGGGGGTTAAAACCTCTAGAAGAAATTTTACTTGAAGGAAAAAAAAGTCTAGGTAGCCCACTTCAAGCTTCTCACCAGCCTTTGAGAACTTTTTCTCAGAACTTTTTCAGTGTTAGTGCCATCACATTTGTACACTACATACCTCTTCATTGATAATTGTGGCATTGCTCAGTGAGCGCAATGCTGAAGTTATTTTTCTTCCAAGATCTGCCAGAACCATTTTGGCGGCTTCAAGTACAACTCAGAAGGATCTGAAAAAAAAATTTAATAATAAAATTTTAAACTACTTTTAAATAGTTGAAGCTATGCCTTCACAAATTAATTATTCAAGTAACTTTTGGGTAAGAATCATGCTCCGCATTCTAGAAAGGGCACAAGTTTTACTTTTTAAAGTTATTTTTAGGAAATAATGGCCTGAAGTTAATTTTAGGCAATCCTGATGGCCTACTTAAAATGAGATACCACACTTCAATTAGGAAGGATTTCACTGTGTAGAATAAATGTGCATTGAATTCACCATGGAAAAAAAACAAACAAAACAGTCCAGATAGACTTTCAGAAAGAATGCCAACTGCTTTTTATCCTCTTATCAGCAACATGCTACATGACAGAATAAAATCAAGCAGAATAGCCTAGAAACTCTGCATCTTGCAAGGACAGTATGAACAGAAGCAAAATATTTTGCTAGCAAAAGTCAACATTATTTATCAGTTGCACTTTATCCAGCTTTCATTAAGCAAACTGAATTTCCCATTTCAGTAACCCTACAAACATACTTGCATTTTAATAAGCATAATTCATACTGTAGTTTTTAACGGCTGTATTGGAAAAACAGACTATTTTTGCTCACTAGAAACAAAATCTCATACAAAACCCTAAACCATACCATAAGTTACACTTAGGAAACCATAAAAAAGTTCATTACTGAAGGGTATGCATTCTAGTCAACATGCTAAACCACTCCACCCCCTATATTAGGTGACAAGATATTCAGGAGAACACAACAGAAGCAGCAATCTAAAAATCTGATTAAGGGCAAACCAAAACGTGTCTGAAGAGCAAAAATTTGCAACACCACAGCTACTGCTGAAATGGAGTACTTCAAATACTTCTTGTTTATCTTCCACTTTCAGTGTTGCTTTCCTGTACTCAGGTGAAACTACTTCCTTCCTGATGGCCCAAACTGGAATCTCACATTTGAGCTTCTCCTTTCAGAACTGAAAGCCAAATTCTCAATAATGTAATCAAAACAGATGAGAGTTTCAAAGATTTTTGGGACTTCCCCCTGCCTCAAATGAGAAGAAAAGCCAGCCCATCTACTGAATGAAAAATGCACCACTAGTTACATTCTGATTTAAGAGCTGCAACATAGCTAACAAAGCAGCTCACTGTATACAGACATTGAGATTTATCAGCTGCACAAACCCCAAAAAGCACAGTTTAAAACGTGTTCCTAATAATAATAAAAGACATATTCCAAAAGAGCTAAAACAAGGCATCCATGTAAGCCAACCTCCAGATTGCTTTGTCTAATTGAGAGTTACTATTGTCACTAACTTGGTAGGTTAAACCAGCAACAAAATCCCAAAAACAACTGCCCGTCTAACCCACCCTCCCCTGATTCTGAGGTCACAATGAAGAACGAAGTCTCCAGGAGCTTCAGAAGATGTAGGATAAATAAATCTTGTGTAAGTACAGGAGTTGGATATGGCAAATGACACAAATATATTTACACATCTCAGATTTAATGTACATTGAATGTACAAGGAATGATAGCCATTCTAATGCCATCTCAATATTAATTTTAAAAAAATAGTCTATGTTTCCTAAGGAAGTCTATCAGTAGAGTATATGCAAAGCAGTACACTGGAAATTGATGTCCATTTTCTTACATTACTGGAAGGGGACTTTTACATGCTATCTGAAGTGGTAAAACTCCAAGGTTTCCTTACAAAGCATACAAGTCATATTATTGCAGAGTAATTCTAAAAAAGCACTATCATCAATAGGGTCTACCAAATATTCAGCAAAACAGATGTTCCAAACATTTTCCAGGTCATTTTCAGTGATAATCCCAGTGTGTAAGAAAAAAAAAGCCTCAAACCTTTAAAAACAGCACTGCACCTCAGTAAGCTTTGAGCTGCTAAAACAGCAACCAATGACAAAACTCAACTGTAACTTGGATATATCAGCTAAGAAATTTGGTAGGATGACCAACACACAGAAGTCATGTGAATGCTCAATATTTAAAATTAGTTTCCAGAGTTCTATAGTTCTCCAAATACAGAAAGTTAATTATGTCCTAATAAATGAATGTTTCCTCTGCAGAATTCCAAAAGCTTCTTCCAACAGCCTTAGAACAGAATAATTCAAATCTTTTGCTAAGGAGATGAGTTTAAGCATTTCATAGAAATTGCTCTTACTAGTACATTAAGAAATCATAAGTCATCAGAATTTCTAAGAGCTGCCAAGTACAGAAATCAATAAAACTTGTGACACAGTCCATCCAAGTTGAGGGACACACTCCAGACAAAAAGACATGTAAGAAGTTTTAGCAGGTAGCCAGCTTGGGTTGGCAGATATCCAGAAAGGCATTAGCAGTAACTGCACTGCAGAACGCGTATATGCTGAGCAGTCGTAGTTCTGGAGAGTTTCGCCTGAATGCAGTACCCCACAAAAACACCGAGCAGAGCTAGACCCGGCTGGGCCCCCAGCACACAGCTGGGCTGCCTGCAGCAGGCCTGGGGCTGAGCAAGGTCCCGAGCTCTGCGCAGCCTGAGTCCCCTCCAGCAGCAGCAGCAGCAGCAGCAGCAGCAGCAGCAGCCTGGGCACCTCCGCACTGAGCTCCCAGGTCATGGTGTTTGTTGCTGCAGTCCCCAGAGCTCTGGGCTTCAGCCATAAACGGGCATTCCAGGCATAAAGGGGCAGCAAAAATAGTGAACGTCTTACTATGGCATAGCAAACCAGCAGTGAAGCAATTCTGAAGGGACAGACTGCCCACCCACCCAGCATTAACCTCCAACCAGATCCATCTAGCTAAACTAGCAATACTCTAACGTACAGAGTTTTGAAAAGAATATAGGCTTAACGGGTAACAGCAGTTTAAACAGCTGCTTTAAAAGGTAACAGTTGTTTAAAAAAACAAGCAAAAGGAACAGTTAAAAACTGTACCGTAAGCTTGTACTACATACACACATATATGGATTAAGACCAACTGCAAGCCTAACACTGTACCAGAGAAGCAGTTGTTTCATAGGTGGGAATGCCCTGAGCTACTGCAGCTACGCTCAACCTCAACATCAGAGTTTCCACATTCTAAAATTACCCGGCTGACGACGGGAAGGCGCCCCCAAGGCAACAGCAGGGAACAGCTGTCTCGCTTATGGCCCAACGCCCTCGTTTTCACGGGAAAAATGATACAGGCAAAGTCTGGTATATGTGCCCGGCCGCTGGCTTTCCCCTGGGTACCCAGGGCTGGCCACGGACAGCGGGCGGACACTGGCTGCGCGAGTCCCGTCCCGGTGCTGTGGACGGCGGCGGCTGGGTCCCGGAGGCCCGTAACTGCTCCCGCGGAGCTCCGGAGGACTGAGGGCCCTGCCCAGCCCGGGCTGCCGCAGGACAGACCGCCGCCTATCCCCAGGGCCGGCAGGCACCGGTGCCTTCTTCTTCCCCGCCGAGACTGGGCCGGGGGCCCCTCCGCCTCACCAGAAACCGCCGCGGGTCGCGGTCGCGGTCTCGCTTACGGCGCAGCTACGGCGGCAGCGCGAGCACTCACCGAGAGCGCGGCACGGAGCCCGCGGGCGGAGCCGTGCCCAGCCCAGCCCAGCCCAGCCCGCCGGGGCGAGGCAGCCCAGCGAGACTCCGCTGGAAGAGCGAGGAGTCGCGGCCGCTGCCGACCAGGGAAACGTCAGCACTGGCCGTCGCCTCACAGGCCCCCGTTGGCTTCCGTTTCCGGGACGTTCGCGGGCCCACCCGTTAAGGTGGCACCTTGTAACGTACCGCCTGCACCCGGCACGGCACTGGCGGAAACTGTGCCGTGCCGCCTTAAGGAGGGGCGGGAAGGGCGACCGCGGGCGGGGCAAGAGGGGCAGAGCTCCGCCCCCGCGGCCATGCCGTCGCGGGGGGCGGGGCCGGGCGCGGCGCCGAACGGCAGCGCGAGCACGGGCCGGGAGA
>VWZV01012926.1:8417-61796 GCA_013397155.1 Irena cyanogastra | reverse complement strand
GGTACCAGAGGGGCGGCTCTGCCGGGCCGCGGCGCTCGGCGAGGCTGGAGCAGAGCGCGGCCAGTGCTGCCTGCTCTGCCCGGCTCCGATCGGGGGTGGCCGCGCCGCAGCTGCCCCGCGTCCGAGCCGTGCTCGCCCGTCCGAGGGCGCGCGTGCCGTGACGCGGGTGCCGTGTCGGGGGCCGGCGGGGTCGCGGCGTGACCCTCAAACCTGGCACAGGTCGTGTGGAGCCGGCCTGCTCCTGCCGCGCCGAGACGGCTTTGGGCATTAGGCTTGTCTTGTTCAGCTTCACTCGTGTTCACAGCAGCTTTTCAGAAGTTTGGAAATAGCGGTTTGAGCTAATTTACTAACGCTGCTTTCCGCACTTGACCTTAACCTTACGTTAACATAGCTTTCTGTTTACTCCCTTGTTTATGCCTGGATGTAATTTCGTCGGTGTGCCGCAGTCAAGCATTTTGTGGCAGATGAAGAAAGGAAATATGGGTCAGTGCTGAAGCTGTAAATTTGCAGCTGAACCCAAAGGATGACACTGAACACCTCAACACAGACAGTACATTAAAGCTGTAGTCACATAGTGCCATGCTGAATAAAGTCTAAACACTGCTTAGTCTCGGGGGCTGTGTGCATTTTTCCATTGCAGAGAGGAATCTGGAAGCCCCCTCCAATCTTGTGGCCGCATCTCAAGCATCCAGTATGTGTGTGTCCTGTCTATTAATGATTGTCTCCTGGGATGGTAAACCTACTATGATGATTGTGCTTTAGGAGTAATTAATCATACGATACAGTACTTCCCCAAGTAACGCCCTACTTTGCTTGGGTTTTGCTTCTTGTTTGGGTCTTTGCTCCAGAATGTCCACTTTAGGGTGAAAACAACTTCCTAATGCAACACACAGGGACCGTGGGACAAAGGCCAGCTCTGACACCAAGAAGTTGTCTAACTGTCTAGGTACTTGGAGCTGCAAACTCACTGTTGCCCTGTGGTTTGTGGCTCCCACAGTCACTCAGATGGAGAGACAGGACAGATCCTTCTCAGGTGGAGCAGGCCCTCTGCTGGATTTATGGGAATAGAACCAGCCGGGAGCAGCATTTACTGTCCGTGACAGGCATGCAGCCCTCCCACCCAAGCAGGTTCTTTCTTAGAAGAGACATGCCAAATGTTCCAGAGCATCTGGGAGTCAGCCTTTGTGACTAGAGCAGAGACGGGCCTTCCTAGAACTTGAAGGCTGAATTTTGACGGAAGTTGTTAGTGTTAATTGCAATTAAACATTTTCTCTGTGTGTATGCACACATATATCTGTGTATGTATATATCTACACATGCATATGTATGTATATATATGTGTGTGTACACAATATGTATATATATATATATATATATATATATATATACACACACAGACATAATGCTAGAGCAATCTGCTGTAAGCAATACTGCATCCTTCCATTTTTGAGGTCTTGTCTGGACACTTCCTAAACAGTGCTTCGGTTACTGTAAATAATCTTGTTAGAAGTGGTTTTCTTCTATCCCATTTGCTCTAATATATAAAAATCTCATTGAATTTCACATGCAATCATTCATATAGGTTATTCACTTAACATAAATCATCGCAGCTCCTATGCACTGTGTTAGCTCGTGTGGTGTGCATATATAGCTTTCTCAGCTTCCTTACCCCTTTACAAATATAGTAAAACACGTGGGAGCTTACTAGTGAAACTTGAAAATGCTGAACTGTTTCAATTAGGAAACTAATACTTACTATTTTCTCCGTTTCCATTCTATGGTCGTGTTTTACTTCTGCCAAAGGAATTTTTACCCAATGTTTTAGCACAGTTTATGTAGACTCCAAAATCCTTTGTCAGTGAATACATTTTAATTTTTTTTTAATGTTACAGCTTCCAAAACTTACCATAGATGGTTTCTGTGAAAAATAATATGCTGTGGTTACTAGCCTTTATTAGATTACGATCTCTCAAATATTTTTTCTGAATTTTAATGATCTAACTTTTTGCCTAGGTCTTTCAATGAAAGGATACATACATTCTTGCCTCATATTTCCTCTTCATAATTAAGATACAACCTAAAGAGTAGATTAGGTTCCAAATCTTGAACTACTTTGTGTGTGGTACATTTGAGCAATCTGTGTCCTTCTGTTTTTATACTGTTCGCATCAATAGTGATTGCTGCTGCTTTACTGTGTGCATCATCTTTAAACATAATTAGCTTTACAGTTGCCATTCAATGGCTTTTCAGCTCATGTGCTGCAGATCAGAGAACAGACTGGACAGGGCAATCAGGATCAAGCAGCTGGAGTAATGAATATAATTTCATCTCTCTAGTCTATTTGTCAGGCCATCTTCAGAATCTTTTTTGGTTTAGGATTCTTTGCTTACAGGCTTGTGCTCTGATAATGTTTTATGCTAATTTTCTCTTTCAAAAAAAATGCTCCTTTTATGTCCTGGCTGATTGCTATTAATTCATATTCTGAGAAATCAAGTTGTTATTTAGTCATTTGCATCCTTGGCATTTGCTTACATTTTGTGATTGTATTTTGTGAAGTGCTGATGCAGTATAGAACTGTAAGTAACCATATTTGTTCCAAGGTGTATCATTTAGAATGTGTGACTTAGGCTAATCTTACTTCCCTGATTGCCACAATTGTGGAGAAATTTAGAGCCTATAGAATTTGGCCTCATGCTAATACATTTAGAAGTTATCAGTGGAAAAATATTAATGTTTACCCAGTTCTTGTGCTCTCTCGAGGTGCTGCAGTCTCCCTCTCTAACATACATATATGTTTACATGTAGATATATGGTCAAAGAGTGGAAATAAGAAAGCTTTATGCCTATGTGTAAAAACTTTTCGTTGTTAAACAGTCAGGATATGTTTCACTGCCTCTTTGGGTCGTGAACCTGTTCATGTTTTTTAATCTCCTTTGAATGGTTATGTCCTGCTTTATTTCTAGCTTTCACCCTACAGTACAGGACTAGAGCACAAGATCAGTATCTGTACCTTACTGGTTTTATTTTCTTGCAGCATTGGACAATAAGTGAGCAGAGGTATTTGTCCTGCAGGTCACATTCCTTTGGCTTTTTTGCATTTTCCACAGAGATGCAAATATTTTGTGTGATGTCCCCAGCATAGCACTCTTGATGATGTTTCTCTTTGTATTGTTTCTCTGAGCTGCTTCTGTGGCTGCATACTGGCACAGAAGTGTGGCTTTTTTTAGTGTGGCTTTTTTTTTCCCTTCAGAAGTGTTGCACTTGAATAATTATACTGCCCATTTTAATACCTAGTTAGTCCTGTGATAATTAATAGTGCTTGGACTGAAGATACTGAGGAGCTGGTAGACGTTTCTGCTGCTGTGCCTTGAATACAGCTAGGGAATGTGGTGTTCTCTCTGTGCATAAAGAAGACTGTTTTATGAGAGACTTAAAAAGTTACCAGATCTCTGTGCCACACAGAAATAAAAGCCTAGTCTTTGGTGATACAGATGTAGGAAGGAAACAGACCTCTGATGAACAAAAGAAAAAAAAAAAGTGGTATGGATGGAGAGATAATATTCTGAATGAACACTAGGGTAGGATAAATGGAAACAAAAATGGTATCCCCACAGACAAACTGTTTTTCCATGGTGTGTCAGTTCCCTGCCTTCTGCTCCTGTATCCCATTTCTGTTTCTGTCAAGATGTTGAGCTTATACTTTTACCTCCAGCTGAGGAGAACTGGGCATGATTCCAGCATTAGCTGGAGTCAGGCTTTTTCCTTCTTCACACTTTTCTCTGAATTAAAGTGTACATGCATCCTTAGAGTAAAGTCCTGCATAAAGTGGTTGAACTTCAGGATTAGTGTAGTTGCAAAGACTGCCTTATTTATTACTGTAACTTAGTTGGTGTTTTCTGACTCACACTGAATGCATGAAATGTTACTGACAAACTTCCATGGAAGATACAAATTTATTTATAGTAATACGAGTTATCTTACCTAAAGCAAAGCCTTACATATTTTGAACTGAAAGAACATTGAACATGTTCTCACTCCAATGATTTTTGACTAACCTTCCTTAGTAATTACAGGAATTGTAAGTGAATGAAAGATTCTATTCATTTTTTCTTTTCTACTTGGTTTTTTTTTTCTTTTCTTATGAATATGGGGTTCTTTTATACTGAGAATTTTAGAAATTCCGAATCTTTATGTGTGATGGAAGAAGATGTTACTGTTTTAAAGCAGCTGCTTAGCAACACTGCTTGGCTGTTTCACAATCAGCCAGCTCTTCCCACACACTGCAGTGAAATGTACGTCATTTCACGGTGACTTGCATTCCAGCTTTTGCATGACAGCTTTTCTTTTGAGTTTGTTTTAGATCTTAAAGAAAATTAAATAAGAGTTGGACAAAAGAACAGGAACCTTTGGTGTCTTAACTTTTTTATAATAGGATGATTAATGCTTTAATATCCTTTTGCAATAACCATGTTCCAGAAGTTCCAGCTAGGAAAACCTGGGTGAAGCCCAAGAGCTAATTCAAACCACTTGGGAAACCCCCCAGATGATCCCCTTCAGCTGGGTTCCAGCATTTGATGTATAGCTGGGGCATATTCCCACTTGAACCTCCACTGCCCAGACTTCTAAAATTTTCAGTAGCAGAAAAGGTTGCATTTGGTCAGAATGAATGCTGGAGGAAATAACCAGTGAATTGACCAAGCTATCTGTTTACGTGAGCAGCAGCACAAGAGTCGGGGGAAGTAAATACAGGAATCTGAACCTTGAGTTTGAGATTGAAGTCACCAAACCACTCTACATAATGGCAACAACTGAATGCTTTTGCTATACTTAGTGCTTAAATGCAGATTACAAAGCCTGTGTCTCAGTCAATGTCAGTGAAGCACAGATAAGGTGATAAGACCTTTTATGCTTCTTGTGGTCTATCATGGGGTCTAAGATTGAAATATTTTTCCATCAGGGTTAAAACTTACTGTTGTGATACTAACTTCTAAATTTTTTTCAGTACACGTAACAGTGTAATAAAACACTCCTACAAACCTTTTAAAATCTATGCATTTCCTGAGAAACTTTTAAATATGAAGCTAAGATTTCAAAGTGATATACTGGTCTGAATCTTGCTGATTATTCCTGCAGTACTCATTATCAAGAGTATCACTCAAAAGAGTAATTGAATAACAATCATTGCAAATCTTCTAATTTAAGGATAAACAGCATATAATGAAGTACAAATTGGTTGGGTTTTTTTGTGGGGGTTCACTTGTGCTGGGAGCAGACCAGCTTTTTAAGAGATTGATGTATGATTTAGTCTTGTGACTTGAAAGTTGAGGGCAGTCAGTGCTGTAAATTCAGGCTTTTAACAGGCAGTGAGGGAGGAATATCTGATAAAATCAACCTATGTGCTCCTTTGGTACAGTGTTCTGCATACAGAGAAGAACCTTCTCATCATACTCCTGGGAGCAGACCAAGTGTGTCCAGCATTTTCTATCATGTACTTTATTATGTAGGAATTAGCATGTTCTCCAGCCTGCTAGGTAAAGTTATCAGGTGATAATTTTCAGAAGACAAGAAGAGGAAACAGGATAAGAAAAAACTTGATTCTTTAAATATTTCCTTTCAGTCACTGCAGATGGACCTAAAGTAGAATGAGTATCTTTAAAAAGGATGAAAATGTGGATTTCTGCAATAGGACAAGTATGTGTTTTTGTGTTTGTGTGTATGTGAAAAAGTAAATTAATACAAAGCTTCATATCCAAATTTGTAAAGTTATTTATTCAAGTAAAATATCCTTTTAGAAGAGATAAAGATAGCATTGCATTTTCACATTAACATTTATTTGTTAAAATGATACCATACCAAAAATCTTTTCCACTATTTTGTTTGATAAACTAAAATGGGATGTTACCTATAACTGGATGAATCATCAACTTTGGGAATTGACATTAATTTCCTTTGTTGTGACAAGTGATACTGGTGTGAGAGAGTTCTCAAGAATACCAAATACTTCTAAGTTGTTAGTCATTGAAACAAAATAATGCTGGGGAAAACTAGGGATTGTAAAACAGGTATGAGACTTACCTTGTTTAAAATTTAACTTCAAAGCTTCTTTCAGTTAACCAATGTAAAAGACTTAAACTAATAAAATGAGCAGTGGTTACATTTCTGTTGAAAAAAGCCAATTGCTTTCTACCAATAATTATTCTTTTCTACCAATAATTATGTATGCTTTGAGACAGAAATATTATTTAGCGTTCCTGATGTACTCGGTATACTGAGGTCACATATTGCTTCTCAAATTGTTTAGCCAAAAAGGGCAATACTAAAGTTTTAGAGATGTGGTGCTTCTTCCTTGACTTGGTTGTCCAGTATTATTAAAACATCCTGAATTACTAAATTAACCTTGTATGAAGTAACACGGCTGTTAATATTTGCTTTTCTCTTCTATGAGTCGGAGTATATATCTAGAAGACCATAAGGTGCTTGCTGCCATGGTTGCCTTTGCTAAATCCTCTTCTTCAGTGACATGTAATCTTCTGTTATCATTTGGAAATCTCACATTGCTTGTCTTCAATCCTGCATTTTGCAGTGCCGGCGTGTTCAGATGTTGGTGTAGCGGTGCTCTCTATATGGTGTGAGGCTTTGTGATGTTTTCTTAGCTTCTGTAGAAAGGCTGACTAGCACCAGGGTGATAATGAGGCTTTTCACAACGTGTTAATTAAATTTTATAAATGCATGTTGAGTAAATCCAGTGGAACCGGTTTTTGAAGTAAAATACAAACACTATGCACTCAGACTTCCTCCATAAACAAATGATTGTGATTCATCTTGCAGTGTTTCATGAGCTGTACGTTTCTTTCCTCGTTAGTTGTCTGTTCAATGAACACAGGTTGGCTTGCACACTCTCCATTTTGTGTTGTATACATTTCATGTTGTATATATTTTATGCATATAACAGGTACTAAAATGATCTATAAAATAGTTTTCTATTTTTGTTTCTTCTTTGAAGATCCCTTTTAAGGCAATACTGAGATTCTCAAGAAAGAACAATTTGTTAAACATGAGGGTGGAGTTGATAAAACTGTACCAGCAGAGATGCATATTTTCATATTTGGCACTGATGTTTCCTACTTGATGGCAGTCTACAAATATATTTACATACTGCAAAAGTAAAAGAGTTATTGTGGTAGCTGTTGCTGTTTCTTGCTTTGACAGGAAGGAGTCAACTCTCTGTGTCAGAGTTCAGTCACAGACTATACACACAGGTGTGGAGTGTTGCACACATAGCTTGTGCTCCAGCTGCCATTTTGTCATCTCGGATAAAGTCTGTTCAGACCTCCTTCTCCTTTTTTGTTCCTGCTTATTGTGCTTTAGAGTGTTAACTGATAGTTAGAAAGGAGCTTTTCCATATTTATTTTTCAGGGTCAGTGTTTCAACAGTTTTTCCTTTGATCTGCATATGTGTTGTCCTTAGGATTTGTTTTGTACAGAGCACCCTTCTGTGTGTCATACTTTGTTTTGCCAGAAGAGATCAGAGGGCCCTATGCAAGGTGGTCACTGTTGTGACAGATACTGTACAGATTGAGCTCAGGGCAGGGAAGGGATATTCTGCATTAGAGGAAGATAGATGTGCTACCTGTGTCCCACTGAAGGTGTGTGTTTCTCTTCTGTGGAGCTGGAACACTGAATAGTCTGGAGAACTGTCCATCACTAATGTTGGCTAGGAAAGGTCAGCCAGGCCATGAGGGAGCAATCATACTGACGCACTAGATCTGGGAGGAAGAGAGCTGAAGTTCTGTATTTGCAGTGTGATGTGGCTGGCCTGGTGGTCTAGGAACACTTCCTGCATTTCGTTAAACGCTATATATGAATTCGATACTCTTAACAGGCATTATAACAGCTGGATGAGCACTCTTGCATAGTAATAGTATTGTTTTAAAGCAAGTGCCAGATGTAAAGGCTTATTGCCCACAGGCACTGATCTGTTCAGCTGCTAATATCAGCTTTCTACTCTCTTATTCTGTCTGTAGCACAATTTTTCCCCTTGCTCCCTCAGATGTTATCCACTTCAGCAAACTGGCGCCTTGGCACTCTGACGGCATGCTGAAATGCTGATGGTCTCAGTTAAGCTACAGTTAGATTTGCCCACCTTCCCTTCCCATAATATTTGGGTTTGCTTCTGTGCTGTGTCACATACACAGAAATCTTCCCTGAGCTTGTTGGAAAAATCACTGTGCTTCTGGGATGTTCATAACAAATCTGCAAATTGTTGGATTGGCTATGAGTTTAACAGGATGGGTGCTCATTAGAGGTTTCAAATTAAACTGCTGGAGCTGCTGCATTGCACCTGTTGTGTTGGTGTTGCTGCTGTTGCAGCTGCTGCCTCTATCCCTCCTATGTTCCTCGCTGTGAAGTGTGCATCTGTTTTGGAGCTGAAGTTCTGGAGAACCTAATTATGAGCACTTTGGAGCAGTGAATTGCCTTCCTGAAGTATAACAACTACCAATGGTAGTGTCCCATCAGGGCTTTGGAGCATTACGACTGTATGTTTAATAAATTATAAACCAAATATATCTTAGGGGAATACAGATAATTTGAAGTTTCTGCTGCTTACTATAGGGGATTCAGGATTATCTGTTTGGGTCCATCTTCGGATGTGTTGAAAGAACCATTTACATTTGCACTCTTCTTAAGAAAGCCTTTTTCACCAATGAATGATAGTTTCTTTAATCATATTGTTTTCACTACAGTGCTTAAGCAAAAACCATTTCAGAAGCATTTCATAGCTTAAAGGTTTGCAGATTTCTGATTCCTATACTAGCCTTAAAATTTCTCACTCTTTCTAGCATTTCCTGTGATCCACAGGAAAGATTAAATATATTAGCATAGAGAAACTTGTAGTGTGTTCTGTAGATTTATTTTGAACCTGTTTGCCATCAAGCTTTTCTGTACTAATGTTCCCACCTGGAACAGCAATGATAGCAAACATTGCCTTTTTTAAAAACGCCTGTAGAATCTGTCAGATTTTCTTTTTGTGAGTGATGCACATACATGTAAAAAGCACAGTCACTGCCCAACATGTTGGCAGTCTAAATAAAACAAGAAGCAAACCAGAAGGGGTGGAAAAGAGGGGACATACATGTTGGTTTTAGACAAGACTTAATAGATGGGTTTGGTATATTTTTTCAGGATTAGATTAGTGGTTGCTTTTTGTTGGTGGCAGTTGTCTTTTACAGGTACATAGCTTTGACCTGAGATGTGCTTTTGCTTAGAACCTGTTTAACATCCTCAAACCAGTGAGATGTCCAGACAAAAAGGAATTTCACCTAGTCTTTCTTTTGAGGAAAACATAACAAAAGAGCAGAGTACAGGCATACAGCAGATCTTGTGCTGAATGCCATTTAGGAACATCATACTCTTATCATTAAATTGGAGGATATAAGCAAGATGTTGGCTGCAAGATGTGAAAACTCCAGTAAGAGCAGGAAAACCTTTAGCTGGAGTGTCTGTTTCTCAATACTGCAGGTCAGAAAGGATGAGAGAGTCGAGGAGGTCCAAAGGGAAGTGTTGAGAGTCATCACATGCTAGGAAAAAAAAAATCAGGAAAGATCTGGATAGGCAAATCTTGGTTTTTCTTGGAAAGAAGACTGATGTGACACATGATGAGTCTTCAGGAAAGTGAATAGTTACTATATAATGGAGAGGAACAAAGTTTTCTATTTCCATTGTGAGTGGGGCAGAAAATACTTAGTGGCAGAGGACATCTAAATCCGTAATTAAGAAGGGTTTTCCTTTCTAATATTAAAGGTAGTCAGGCAGTGGAATAGATGGCTAAGGGTGGTTGTAGAGTCCTCAGCATTAACAATCATTTTTAAAAGAGCAATTTGAAGAAGTAATGACACTTACTATTGATTGGGCCTTGGAAGAAGAAAGGATTAGTGTCTTCACATCGTTTCCTTCTCAATCTTTTTTCTACATGTCTTTAAAAAAATGTGCTAAAGTAATGCAGGAATATCCTGGAAAAATAGCAAAAATTTACACTGTGGCTTTGCAAAAATGTATTGGTTTGCATCCATTCCTGTTTTCCTTCTCATTTGAAATATTTTGATTGTTTAACGTAAAAGCTCTTGTGTGTTGAACTGTGCATTATCCCTGATTTTTTTTAAAGTTTATTAGAAGGATCGTACGTATGAAAAGAAACTTGTATTAAAAAAAAAGCCTGCATTCAGGCAACTATTGAGTTTTGTATTTTCTCCAATAGTTCAAAAACATCTTTGATGTTTTTTATATCTTAAACTGAAACAATATCACTTTGGTGGCAGCCCAGATCATCATATGTGAGTTATAAATTTATAAATATGAAAATAATTTGAGATTTCAGAAAAGCAGTGCATTTATTTTTCATGGCAAGGTTTTTACAATCCAAATCTGTTATTGGCTGGAAAAGCTAACAAAGGCTGAAAAATGCATACGAATAAAAAACCTTATCCATCTGGTGTTGTTTATGTCTTGCAACTGTATTGTACTGGTCATCACTTAGTCCACATGATCTGCATATGATTGTTTAGGGGTTTTTGTTTGTCTTGATTTATAGATGACTTTGATGAGTTTGTGGTGAGTAACAATGATGTTGTGCTCAGAAATATCGCTGAAGATTTGCGGAATCGTTTACCCATCGAGGCAATGTTTACTTCGGAACATCAAGCTGTTCAGAAAGTAAGCTAAATGTTACGGTCTGCTTTTGCTAAACCACATCATTTATTCCAATACCATTTTTAGCAGTAGTTCATAATAGAGAATGAACACGGATTGAAGTATAGGAAATCTCAGTTTGGTTCTCAAGTCTGTCGCTCTGTGTTTGCATGACTCCAAGGAAGTTGCTTCATAGTTTTTAATACTTTGATCATATGTTATTTGGGATAGCTTTCATTCTGAGTGCTATGGCACCTGTCACAGTGATTCTTCAATGCTAGCTCCGTAACAGACTCTTAACAGCCACCTTAAAGACAACAGGGGCACAGGGCCAGTGTTTTACTGTTGCAATAATGTGGGCAGCCCAGAGATGATATCCAGCTCTTTTCAGATTCTGATAGCTCAGAAACAGGTGGGCTGTGAGTTCTGTGGGAGGAGAGTGCATCTTTCCTACTTGACCTGTCAGTATACAAGGAAAGTTAATGCATATCCCGGAAAAGTGGCATGTGGCTCTTCAGTGGGAAAAGTGAATTGGCCACATGCAGCAAGCCTAGAAAAGGGAGGAAAGATGAGTAGGAGGATGGAGATTATGCCCCTTGAAATGATGAGAAGGCAGGCATCCCAACTGGTATACTTTTGATTGAAAGTGACAGCCATGTTAGTCAGGGATGCTTCTAGAGAGAAGCATAAGGCACAATGATGAAAATAGTCAGTTGAGGCTGAGAAGCAGAATTAACCTTTCTGCCAAATTTAAGTTACATGCTCCTCATTAGAAGAAGAGAAAAAGCTTCCTTTACCCTGTATGTTCTCTGTAGCCAAGCAAGCACCAAAGAGACAAAACTCACATCAGGCTTCCTACTCACATATCAAAACCAGCTTGCTTTTGTTTTTTGACTACCACTTGCTGGCTGTGTCAATGGAATTTGGTGACCTAGTTTACATGCAGGATTTCTGTTGTTTATTTTTTTTTTTTTGTAATTGTCGCATAGGGAAAAACATGTATCTTGGGGATTTTGGTAAAGGTAGGATGGTGGGACAGTTAAATGTGTGACAGTGTAAGTGAAGTTAGGAGACTTGGTTATGCCTTTCTAAGGTTTTGTTCCTCTTGTCAGATACACCAGCATCCACTGCCCATGATTCATGTTGATGCATTCCTTTATGATGATGATGTTGTTGATTCATTGTGTGAGGAGGGGAAAATGAGTAGGAGCTACTGCACAGAGTGTGGCTCATACAAAACTGCATCTTTAGGTAAGTGTTCTTTCGGGAACAAGAGAAACAAATTGAGTTTAACTAAACTGGTTTGTGCAGTGACTCAGCTGGACATGACAACATCCAGCTGATGGAGGACGTTGTCCAGAGTGGTGCAATACACAGGCCAGAATTATTTCCCATAACCAATGGAAGGAGCCTCCTACACGGGTAAGTTGAATTAGTTTGCAGTGTATGGGTGACAATTGTTGCCCACAAAAACCGGGCAGGTGAGAGGCAGGCTATGTACCACTGGAGAGGAAGATGCAAGAGGAAGACAATACTGTAGAGTCCATGCAGTAGCCTCGGTCTCCTCTCACATGCTGAAAAACAGCAGAAAGCACCATCTGTCTTAAAGCTTTTGTGTGGTGTGGTACAGATCAATGCTGTTGCCAGTAGAGCACAGCCATTGAAGGAATGGTTTATATGGAGAACGTTCCATTCATTAAAACTTTGGAGTTGAAATTAAAGCTATTAATATGTTTGCCTATAAAAAGTTTTGCACAAATTGTGTTTATTACATTTCCTTTTTCAGTTAAACAGTTCCAAGTTGTTTTGTATTCTTTAACATATGTTACTGTGCAGAAAAAGGTAATTCAGTTTCATGAAGGATTTCAAAATTCTCCATGTAAGGCAAGGAATCTTCAGACTTGGGACAGGCTGCTTGGCTGATTACCTCTGATCTGCAACCCTGCCCTAGTGCACTAGTGCAGGCAAGAAACCACCCAAGTTTTCAGTGAAGATAATTCTTCAGGTTATTATTTCAATGGTTAATTACACAGTAGTTAGTACTGCCCACCCAACACCTTTGTTCTGTTCTTATTTCCCAGAGTTTATTTCGCATTCCTTTTCCCTCATGGAACTGAAGTTTCTTTATCAACATGTACTGCCTGACCTGACAGGAAAGGTAGTGGTTGACGTTGGCTCCAGGCTTGGTGCAGTGCTATTTGCGGTAACTTCCAGCACAGGAATTCGTATTTTATTACTATGACAAACATTTTCCCTCTTTTCTGACTGCCTACTCTCATTACTCGATATTGGATGGGTCATTCTGAGAGGCACCTCTGATTTGACTCTCTGAATAGTGTAAGGTGCTGTTTACTGGCAATTTCAGTTCTTCCTCTGTTCCTCACGAGAGGGAATACGAATGATCTTGCTTATGGAGAGGAAAAGTCTGTTGTCCAACAGAGTAGCATATTGCTGTCACACATGCTGCTCTTTTGCTTGTTTCTGCTGTCTCTTCATAAGTAAGTTTGTCCTCTTATGTCTTGACCGTGCCTATATATAGATTAGTTATGTTAAATTCCTTTATGAAGCTGATAAACTGTTAAAATATACAAAGGAAGGCTTTGATATGAATTTGTCTCCAAAAACATATTGTCCTGCTCTGCATTTTAAAATGCACATAAAATACTTCATTGAGAAACTTGAGTGCAATTTTGATTGCTTTTGGCATGGCTGGTACAACATATGGCCAACAGCAATGCAAAACACACATTACTACTTTCTTTAAAAAGTCAGTGTGTGTTTAGGGCTCAATCTTGCAAACACTTGAGCATGTGATTTTTCTCATTTGAATAGTCTAATTTTGGGATCACTCAAATGAGGAAAGTTACTCCCATTTGTAAATATTTGCAGCATTGGGTCCTTAAATGGTAACCCTTTGGCTAGGCTGAATTTGTTTTGAAGTATTTAAATGCTTGTATTATTATAGTAGAAGATATTCTCAAAGCACTCTTTCAGAAAAGAGTTCTGCTTTGTAACATGGTCTTGCCTTGGAGGAGGGGTGACTTCACAAGTTGCTCTCTGAGTTGAATGGTTTCAGAAGACCTTAATAATGAAGTTGCAATACATGTGAGTCTCAGATATTCTGTATCTTCAGCATTGTGTTTCTTTGCCATTGTTGGCAAAGTGTAATTATTGTGCTCAATGGACACAGTGGCACTTAGAGCAGTATCTTTGTTAGGGCATTGTACGCTCAAGTATTTGTACTTTTTTTCTCTAACATTTCCAACAACTTCCCAAAATCTTAGTCCAAAACTGAACTATTTTTTTGGCTTAATATTAAGTCATAATTTAGCTTTTTTTTTGCATATGTACCTATATGAAGCATCAGAAAATGTCAGTAATACAGTAACTTAGAGGAGCTGACAAAGACTTGGTATCAAAATATCCCACTATATTATTGGTATGTTGTCCTCCATTTTCACTCATTTTGACTCTGTTATGTCTCATGTTTTTATTCCTTCCTCTTGATATTTTCTTCTTCAATTCTCCCTAGAAAAAAAAATTACATGTAGAGTCTTTTCCCTTCACACTATTTTCATAACTTCTTTTGTACACCTTTTTTCTTTCTTAGACTATTTTCCATCTGTTTTGCCATTGAAGTGAACTTGAAGCTTTTAATTTCTTCCTGTTACTTTGACATGTCATTTTGGATCTCTTACTAAAATTTGTGAGGCTTAAGTGGGAATTGCCAAATCAGGAGCTTAGCTCTGAAAAATATTTCACATCCACTGAAAGACACTTCTCAATTCACTATTATAAAATGGTTTTTTAATCTTAACTCGTGTTTTATTCTCTTCTTTTTAAATGAAAATTTTGAACTTGTTTTAAAGGCATTGCAGTTACTAAATTTCCTTTTCCTAATGTAGGGTTATCTTTATAGCTCAGCTTCCCAGCTGTATGGAGTAGAAATGAATGCAGACTTTTGCCAGTTGCAAGAAATGATGATTACAAAGTACGAGTTCATTGACAGAATAAAGGTAAACTAAATATATGTTTTAGTTTATGTATTTTTAACCGCTGTGTATGAGGTATCTGGTTTAAGTGAGTGGCTGGTAAATCAGCATTCTGAGAAGTTTCTGCCTTTGCTTGTTTTGATCCTAAACAAAGGCTTTGCATTAGGAAAAAAAGACCTTATAGCAGAGAGGAAGACGGAAATTATCAAAATATGAATCACTTAGCCTTTTCCTGACTGGACTTACCAATTGGCTCACACAAAACAGATATATCTTAACTGATTCTCCCAGTGATATGAATGACATTATTGCCACTCACTTCTGTGAAACTGAGTGTATAAAGCATTTCTGTAACAAACACAAAAGTACATGTCATTTACAAAAGTAAATGTCTGTGATTCACTTTTGTTAGCAGAAAAATGTTTGTAAGATTTGCAAATTTGCGTCTAAGGATACCTAAAGGACTTAGAATTATTCATATTTCCTTTCATAGAATGTCAGTGTAATATGTACCTTCCACAAACAATATGGGTTTCAAACAAAGTGCTATCATTATGGGAATCATTTCCCTAGTTTCATTATGGGAATAGCAACTAATATTTTAAAAAGGAAAAAAAAAAAAATTCCTTTCTGGACCAAACCCCTTGTTTTGTTACCAGCAAAAGTTGGTAAGCAGAATATGGTGAATAGGATATCGGCTTGAATCCTGTGTTGTATGCATGTGCTCTTGAATGAAGTCACACAAACTGCTGAGTGTGGTAATTTCTTGAGTATTAAGGTAGCCCAATTCTAAACTAGAAAGAAATAATAAACATATTTAACACAGGGTAAGCAGTATCAATGGGTTGCTCAATTCAGTTGCAGTTGCTGACAGTTTATCCATAACCTTTGGGTTTTGCGTATGTTTTGTGTTCATAACACTGTATTGTCATGAAACTGAAAGTACAGTTAGGAACTCTGTCACCTTAATTCAGTGGAGCTGGAGATCTATAAGCATGCTTTTCAGCTCTGTGTATTTTTTATTATAAGCTTTTATGTGTTTTCTTCACACCTTGTAATTCTGCTGAAGTATTCATTTTGGAGCATAAAGATAAGAAAATAGGTTTTCACAGCAGTGCCCGAGGACTTAGCTATTTGAGTCTCATTAAATGCTAATTTAATCATGTGACTCCTGTTATCACACTGCTTTGAACATTTCAATCTTATATTTTTATTTCACCCCCAAATGAATTCTCTCTAGAGGTATGTATCAGGTTGAAAAATTGTGGGAATCCAGATGCTGGTCATAGTTCATGACACAAGTTTGAAAAGCATTTTAGAGACTCTTCTTAAATAGAGATTGATATCCTTTAGGAACATATTCTAGTAAAAATTCAGAATATCTTGAAGAAAACAAAGTAAAATGGTATCTTTAGTGGCTAAATCTCTGAGTGAACCTTGTGTTTCTTTGGTCAACACTTGGTTTGTTAAGGTACATGGAAGGTTGCTCAGCATCTTTTGCCTTTTGAGGAAACACTTAGCTACTGGGAGAAAAGTAAACAGTTCAGCTGATCTTAGGACACTTGAGACCTCAATTCAGAAATTGCCTGTAGTCATGAAAGGCTTGGTGTGTATTCCATTGGATGACAGAGCAGTTTTAAAATTGGTTGCTGCTTCCTCTGTTGTGCTGGCACACAGCCATGCAGATCAGAGAACTGGTTCAGCTGAAACCAAACCCAGCAATATTGGGGTTTTGACTAGAGCAGCATCTGGGTCTGGCTCATTGTGCAGCCACACATGCTTATGTGGTTCCAAATTCCCGAAGAGGAATGAGGATGTATCTGGGGAGAATGAGGTGCTTAGGTAACTTTAGTCAGCATAGTCACCTACTCTGTTAATGCAGAGTAACTGTAGGTCAAGTCTTAAGTATCATTCAAGTCGAAGAAACGTCAACATATGTTCAAAGTTTTCAATTAGTTTAAGCACCTTCTGAATTGTGGTTTAAAATATTACGACTGCTATTAGTATCCTATCCTGTTCATGGGGTTATTCTTCCCCAAGTGTAGGACCCTGCCTTTGCCTTTTCTGAATTTCAGAAGGTTCCTCTCTGCCCATCCCTCCATAGTATCAGCCACACCTCCCAGCCTCGTGTCATCAGTGAACTTGCTGAGGAGGCATCTCCCCTTCATCCAAGTTATTTGTGAATAAATTAAACAATAGTGGAACCAGTATTGAGCCTTGGGGGACACCAGTAGTGACAAGCCTCCAACTAGACCCTGTGCCAGTGTTTATGACCCTCTGGGATCTGCCATTCAGTCAGTTCTCAGGCCTCACTGTCCACTCATCCAGCCCTCACACCCTGAGTTTGCCTGTGAGGATGTTGTGAGAAACAGTGTCAAGAGCCTTGTTGAAGCCAAAGTAAACAAAATCCACTGATCTCCCCTCATCCATCCAGGTAGTTGGTTCATCACAGAAGTCTATCAGATTGGTTAAGCATGACTTAACTTTAGTGAATCCATGCTGACTACTACTTGTCCCTTCAAAAGATAATCCAATTTACATTTCTCATCAGATTTGGGATGCATAATAATAGAATATCCTGAGTTGAAAAGGATCCACATGGATCATTCAGTCAGATTGATAAGATTTCTCTGTCTTTAAGAGGAAATCAAACACATCATAGTGTTAATGAGCATCCATCCATATTCTTCTGTCTCACTTGTTTTGAAAAATGACATGATGTGCTAATACCCTTTTTGGTAGGTGAAAGTACATGAAATCAAAACAGCTCCTCTTGTGCTGACTGAAGAGGCAGTTGTTCAGTAGGATCCTCCAGTGCTACTGAGCATCCTGCCTTTCCAGCATTCCCAGTCTCAATATGCATTGTGACAATTTAGCTGTCAAATCTGGGTCTGTAGTGTCTTTTCTAGCTATAATCCTTCATAACCCACTGACCCTGTGAGATGCCTTTTATTATCCTCATAATAAATTCAACTAGCTTAACTTATTTCCTGAAATCATTGGACATTTATGATAAAATATAGGGAAGTAAAATAACAGCCATCACATACATTATCTCCTCTTTTATGGCATACCTTTCTAAACCAAAATTCAGATGTACTTTATTTTACTTAGCATAATGGATTGAGTATTTTAATTAGAAGAGTTAAATCTGATTTTTTTTAAATTTTTGACAGGTTATTATGGTTCTGTATGTCAGTTTTATCTACTGCGAAGCCAATGAAATGTCTGTTTTTGTGACTGGTTCAAAAGGGTGGTAGCAGCTGCCGTATTAGGCTGACAGGCTTCATGACTTCTCAAAGGCTGTATTTGTCTCTTAATTTATGCCTTGGGAAATTTTTCTCCTTCAGGTGGTTCATGCAGACATCTGTACTCAGCCCTCACTTCTGCAGAAGGCTGATGTTGTTGTAATGAATAATGTCTTTGAATATTTTCTTGACAGACAGGAACAGGCCAGGTAAGCTCTGTGTCCAAACAAGTTACCTATTTCTTTGGCAATATGTGCTTAACCTTGTGAATAATGGAAAAACCTTAAGGTTGTGCTTTTTGAAGGCACATGCATAATTTATATAAGGAAATTGTTTCATACTGACTACTTTTAATTGTTATACTTAACTGCTAAGGTGTTCTTTCAGAAGCTTATTGCTAAACACACTAAACACTCCTGCTTTGTTTACCCAAACCTTGGCTTGAATCCTTGCACTGATTTGTTAAAATAGTATCTTGCTGATAAAGAATCTGAAATTACTGTATCAGCATAAAGCTTAGTCTTCAGAAGTAAAATGAGTCACTGACTTGTTGATGTCAGACCTTTAATATATACAGACTACAAAGCATGGTTACGGATGATATTTCTAATAGATACTTTTAAGGATGTGGTAGCAAACAAGCATGTGGCTAAGGTTCTCTTTCAGGTACAAGACATTCACAGATGAGCTTTTGCTAATCCAGCAGCATCCCTTTAAAGTTTAAATACCTTGATCATCCTGGGTTTCGGATGGGCAGTCAGAAAGTAGTACTTGTGTCTGCACTTGGTCCCAGCCAAGTCTGACATTCTGTACCAGCTTCAGCTAAGGCTTGCCCTGCTGCCCTGGATACCAGGTGATAATGCCAACCAGAGAGGCACAGAGTGGATTGGTGAAGGGTAGTGGGTGTTTTAAAATGCCAGGAGATATATTTCCATGGACAGGACTGAGAATTTGTTTGATTCTGTCATAACCTGGAAATAGAGGTTTAGTGTAGCATTAGTAGCGTGAAGACAAATGACATTTGAAGAATGCTGGAAATTCTTTTTAGTCTGAATTGATGTGCTGTGAGAAATGATCTTACTTGCAAAATAAAAAAAAAAGGAATGCTGGGGGCTATATTTAAATACTCTGATTACTAATGTCCTAAGAGAAGTACTTTGTCACGACTGTACACGAAGTATGTATGTAAAGAGCAGCTTGTTGTGAAGCTTAATAAAGGGCTGCACTTCAGGACTGGATTTTCTTCAAACCCAAAAATTTAAAGAGGCCAAATGTCAATGTTTAATCCTTGTTCAAAGTGAAAGTCTTGACAATACCAAATGATGCATGTATATATAAGAATTAAAAAGTTACAAAATCTAACATCGTAAGACCATATATTCCCTGTGTTTTTAACACAAAGCTTGGTTTTATTCCTGCAAATAAATTTGCTTACATATATTAATAATGACCCATAAGCATGTATTGCAAATCTTTAAGCTTAGTCTACTTCTGGCCAATAAACTGTGATTGTTAGATTCCTTGTATATCAAATTGTGGGAATATGGGTGTTTTTTTCCCCAAAAAACTAGTCACCTACCTTTAAATATGTTTCAGAGCTTGGGAATTTATTGCTTGTAATGTAAGGAAAAGAGGGTCCTTATTAGTGACAGTTCCAAGTCTTGAGGAATCACTTTCAAAGCTCCAGGTAAGTTCCTTCAGTCTGTTTTAGCTGACGCACTTCGTTATTCTCTCTCAAAGTGGCATTTCAGTAGTTGAAGTTAGCTGGTTGCCAATATTGCAGTAAAGAAGGATATATAATTTTGTGCAGAGATTAAAAAGTGGAAGATTCCAGTCAGGATTCTGTTTTGAGGTTGACCACCAGCATGTCTTCCTGTACTTTGATTGTCCTCATGTGAAAAGAAAAATCCCAGCCTATATCAGTAGGCTGCTTGAATCATTGTATTATCATGTGTATTAATATGGCAGTATGAGCTTTTGGAAGTACAGATTAGTGAGAAATGTGGTCTCCCATCTAGCCAAGTGACTACCATCAGGTGTCTTGAATCAGTTACATAGCTTTAAATTGCAGTTGGAAGCAAACACAACGACAGTGCATCTTTCGAAGAAGTTGAATGTGCTGTGCTGGTCCCTGAGTAATAGCTGCTCCCAATAGGCCACGCTCTGCTCTCTGTCCATTCTGCCATCGGTCATCAGTAGATCATGTGTGTGGTACCTAGTCAAGTTATGTGGCCTAGCTTTAGTTAGAAAACAAAACGCTGATCAGACATGACAAGTCACAGTATAAAGTGATTTGCTCGCAACAGTAGTTAGTTTTAGAGAAATTGAATTGCTTGTTGCCTGTATGCTGATGAGTGAAGTAGATCCTCAGCCCCAAGAGCAGCAGTACTGTCATTTGAACTTTTCTTGGAGCAGGCTGCAGTCACAGAACACCTGAGAAGCCCTTTGTAGCCTTAATACAATACTCCCTGGATGTAAAACAAGAAAATACCTGTAATTCTTCCATGGTACTGTTAACTGCTCCCTCAGCACATCTGTCAGAATGTCACCCTCTGAATCAGGATGCTTGAGGCTTACACAAATGAATAAAGAAAGGTGGTTGTAATATGTTAACAAACTATGTAGACTATTGACTGAGATAATTTTTAAAGTTACTTTTATTATCTCCTATTTGAGTTAAAATGGCTTTTTTTTCCCCTGGCTTTTCCAGAAATTAATTTCTCACTGCCATATAATTTGGAGTGATTAATATCTTATATTATGTCTTGCCTTCTTATTGTTGAAACTCCTGAACCTTGAAACTCCTGCTGTTTCTTAACATGGTGTTGATTTAAGGATCTGCTTTCATTGTTTCAGACAGATGTACAGCTCAGTCAATGGGTCGAAGAGGTGCAGCTGAACTATAATGTGTATATGGAAAAGGATGTTGACAGAGAAGCGCTTGAACAGATACATTTATACAAGATTCTCTAGTACCTGGAAAAATTTACTAGTATCCTTATGATATATATTTTGGGCCTAAAATGAACTTGGATTGATTTGTGTGAATAAATCAGGTCAAAATTTATATTGTGGTTGAGTCATATATGTGGTTTTTAATGAAAAAGAGTCTTTTGAAACAGGTTTTCTTACAGAGGCATTTTGTCTCAATATTTTGACTTTTAACTAGGAGATATCCTCATGGTTTATTTTTTGCAGAAATGTTAAAAAGAGCATCTATATAGTAATGCTAAAAGAATTTTTGGTCAGTAGCGTTGTGCACTGCCAATGTTTGCTAAATATATCAAACCTAAGAATAGTGAATCCTTATTAATGTGAATAAGAATGCATTTAGTGTAATGTTACATAAAATCTGTAGTGCTGTTTCATTTTGGTATAAACCATTTATTCTTATCAGTAATAATATTTGTTAACAGTATTAGCGTTGGTGTTCCTCCTATGGAATTTGTAGGTTTTCTTTCCAGGGTCTGCTTGATAACCAGATTATCTACTGGCATATATGTTATGAGGGAGGCAAGTTCATCCATTTAGTTAGTTGTCCTTAAGATGGGTATTAATATAAAATACTGAAGGACACCGAGGAGCCATGGAGAATTAATACAGCAAGACCAGGATGATGGAACTCTTTTCCTGCACTTCTGCTGTGGATGGTAGGAAGTGTAATAAGGGGTTAAGAAGCTGAAAATTCTGAACAGGTGTGATGGCTTAGCAGAGGCTTGGTGGTGGCGTAAAACAGTGGAAATTCGTAACAGAGCCTCCTCAGAGAGAAAAGATCCACATACGCCCACCACATTTATATTTAGATTTTACATTCTAAGGATGTAAAGCTTTTAGTCAGCTGAAGAATGTTTTGGGTTTTAGCAAACATTAACAATCCCAAGTGCAAAAATATTAACGTCAGGAGTTTTGGACTAAGCGTGTTGTGAATTTAGAAGCATTGTTAAAACATTTGCTGCACAACTTATGTCTAGTGTAAATGGGAAAACATTGAATTGGATTTCAGTCTTCAAATGAAATACAGGTCAGTGACTTTGATAATACGTGCTGTAAGCAAAATGGATCAGTGGCCTTTAGGCACTCACCAACACAGTAAATAAATGGGACTGTAGAAAGGATAGTGAGTTTTAAGAAGTCTTACTTTCATGTCCTGTTCAGAGTGGAGGAGGATGTTTTAACTTGAGTGATACTGAACCGCTGCTCAAATACTGTGTTGAATCTATTGTTCATGCATTTAAAAATGTAAAAAGATGAAAGACTTTTCTTAAGACATTTATTTTATTGCTTACTTAGTTGTCAGTGAGACAAGTGCCCCTAGAAAAGAAGCCTATGAGAGGCTAAGCAACAGGGTGGAGGGGTAATGCAAGGCTAACAGATCTAATAAGGAGAGAATAAAAATGAAGAAAAGAAATGCATGCACTGTCAGAATGAGGAAATGAGCACTGTAATAATCAGTACAGTGGAAGCTGTGACTGAATTGGAGTGTATAAATAGGCTGCTATAAAAGGAAAACTGAATGGGTCATAAAAAGCTACTTCATAACCCTACTACCATGTGAGAAGAAAACACCATGTTGGAATGTTTTTTACTTTTTCCAGAGGTCCTGGAAGATCTCCCGAATCAATTGTCAGGATTTGGGGCTCACAATACTGGGTATGATCTGTGCCCTGCACCTTGTTTTGGTAATATGGGAACTCAACTTTCATTGCAGTTGTTTCCCCTCTTCATGCTGAGTCTTCAAATATTTTTTTGGGTGTTGATCTCAGATTAAAAAAATTTCAATAGACTGAAGCAGATCACCAGCATATTTAATGACATCTGTATCCTCTGACTCTGAAAATAGCATGCACGCATCTGGAGCTCATATGCAACAGAGAGTGCAAAAGGGAAGCTCTCCCTGTCTTTTTTAGACATCAGGAGAAACTCAAGAGGTGAGTTCAAGCTGCTGAAATGTGTGTTTTCCTCTCCTGCCCTTGATGGGTCCTCGGGTAAAACCCTCACATTGATACATTCACTGAGAAGAGGTGGTGGTAATTCAGTTTGGTTTTATTAAACTGATATTAAGAGATATATCTCCTCTGTCCTGTTAGAAGCCTCTTCCTAACTTGACTTCATAGTGCCAGAGATCATAGTGTTCTTTAGGATGTTATGAGCTGCCTAACTCACCTACTGAAGAGCAGAAACAACTAGTGTATCAAGAAGGTATTAATTGTCTCTTTTCCAGCTGGCCCCTTTCGGTCCTGTTACACATTCCCACACACAAGGGTAGCAAAGGTAAATTGTGATGTACTTTGCAAAACCTCATGTGAAAGGGGGCAAATCAGTCCTCCCTGTGCAGGCTCAGAAGACCTCAGACGTCAGCTGAAATCCTCCCAAGAGTGTGTGTATTGCCTCAACTAAGGTTTTGCTTGTTCAGCTTGAGGAAGCTGCCAGAGTATATTCAGCATGTTGAGTCCTTGTTCTTAGTTCTGCTACTGCTGAATTGCATGGTACTTGGCCAGTGATTGAACTTTTCTCTTCCTTGGTGTCTGCAGTGAAAATGAGAACAACAAATCCAAAATCAGAGCAAGGTTGGGAATTAATTGAATATCAATTGCTTTGAGATTGTCATACAAAAATGTTAAACAGCTGAGCTCTTCTTTGTAAAGTGACCTAATTTAAAAGACCTGAAAGGCAAAGATAATACCAGTACCTCTCTGAGATACTTTCTGGCTCTTTCCTTCAGCTGACAGCATTGAAAAGGAAGCACAGATTAACCATAGTACAGTGTTGAAAATGCATAAATAATTGTTTCCTAGTGCTCTCAGTTTTTACACTGCCCTTGCTGTTAGCTGGCCCGTGGTGTTGGGAGGAAGGGAGAGGGGAGTATTTGGCACCCAGATTTTTGGGCCTGCATGAAGGGCAGCCTGTGACAGCTGCTGGAGATGTCACGGTGGCTGCCACAAGCTGCCAGCCCGAGCTGCTCGCTGCCCCGCACAGCTCTGGGGCTGCACAGCTGGTGTGTGCTGCCACTGCCTGTGAAACACAGCTCTGTATGGCCTGACAGAGGTCCCAGCCCCAACTACGGCAGCAGTACGCTGTGGTCATGAACACTTGTAAATCACAAAATTTCACTTTTGTAGGCCTGAATTAGAAAAAATTAATGAGGGAGATGCACATCTGCAGCATTTATAATCACCAGGAGTTCCTGTCACACATGGAAAGCAGCTCTGCCGCTCCTCAGTAGTGTAACTTCCCATGCACTACCCTGCTTTCTGCAGTAAGAGCCATCTGAAATCGGAACCCATCAAGAACTAGTAGTAGTAATAAAAGAAGTACTCTGTAGTAGTAAAAGAAGAAAAAAAACCACTCTGGATCCACTGTAGTAGTACAAAAACATGTCAAGCTATAAGAACGATAGATTCACTTTGCAGACAGGAAACGTTGCAAATATCTTTACTTGAGACTGTTTTCAAAAAATCACCAAATGCCTAGTGAGAACAGCCTGGCTCTCAAAGGTGTGTCTTTTTCCATGTGCCTTTTTTCACAGTAAGGAATACTGGAGGAAGCTAATGGCCCATGCTTGGGAAAACTTGACAGTGGAGCAAGCTTGAAAAAACCCAAATCCAGGTCCTTCACTCCTCACCATCTGTATCCTCCTCTCTTTCCTAAGTTTCTCCTGTCTCTTGTCTTTTCTCAGCTGTCTTTTCTCTCCCTGCTGCCAGTGCCAGGACTAGCCCATGGTGCAGCAGGAGCTGTGCCTGAGTGTGGCTGCAGCCTGCATGTTTTCTCTGTTACGGAGGACAATAATATAAAATGTAACCGGTAACTTCAGCTGAGCAACTTCTAGGGTTCGCCGAGTCTGGAATAATGACAGAAACATTTTTAAGGGGCTGCTTTGTACTCTCCAGGAATTCCTGGTGGGGACTCCAGTGAAAAGAGCAGACCCTGCTTCGTCTCATGTCTGAGGCCTCCCAACAGACTCAGGCTCTGGCTGCCCCCTGCCCACCCTTGGTAAAGCAGGAGTTGACATGCACAATGCCAGTACTCTTTGCCAGCATTATAACAAATGGCCCCTCATATGCCCTTGGGCTGTCACAAGCCCTCTGCAGTAGAGGGAGTTGTATTTGTAGAAATAAGTGAGAGAATAAGGCAGTGCTGCTTTTCCAACAAACGCATGTTAAATGCTTCTGGAAATGTCTATAATTCCACTCATTCATTATTTGAGAACAGATTAATGTGGTACAGTGTTTTGGGAAGGAAGAGAGATGGAACATCATGCTTAAGTGCATGTGTTTTTTAAATTCCTGTGCAGAAACTCCGTGCAGCTTGTATCCCTTAAAAAATGACATGTTTGTGTCACCCTAGGGGTGAGTCTTTTCTAACAGGAACAAGGTAGCAGTATGCAGGAAGGCTTAGAACTGATCGCCTCCAGTGATATAGGTGTTCTTTATGTGAACACATGCTAGAGTCATTCTCCATCCAACAAAGAGATATTAGAACCCCAAACCCAGAAGTTCACTATTGGTTTTAAGGCTTTTGTACTAAGCATTTGCTTTCCCCCTTTTTTTCTGCTGCATGACCTGTGTGATGTCCCAGCTCCTCCTGCAGTTGTGGGACTACTTTAGCTGGAGACCCTGTATTGGGGATTTTTGCATTCATGCTTCTCTGGAGACTGCTCTCCTTCCACTTGGTGGGACAGAAGGAGAAGAAAACAGTTTTCATTCTTCATCACATGGTGCATCAAAGGTCCAGGTTCTCCTGATCTGCCCCTCTCTGTGAAAATGGCCATGATGGCTTACTTTCCATCACCTGGCTCAAGCCCCACCAAACACCTATGGGGCAGGTGAGGGAGAGGGGAGGTTCTGTGTCTTTGCTCAGCTGTGCTTCCCGGAGTTTACCCAAGCAGGGAAAGCAGCCAGCCAAAACTGTCAGCCTGAGCTGGAAATAACAAAGATGGGCAAAATTAGCAAGAGATTTCATGCCAAAATATGAAGTACAGTAATGTACCAGCGTTGCTAGGAGCCCCAACAGAAATCAGGCCCCAATTATCTGCAGTATTGTGCGAGCATATGTATTGTGTGTGTGTGTGTGTGTATATATATCCACCAACATAATGACGCTCTGCTTATCCTCGAGAGTCAGCTATGTACGCAGACAAAGGTAGAAGAAAGGAAATAATATTTCCTATCTTCCAGATGGGGCATTGAATTTTGTGTGATTATTGTGATTGTGTAAATGAGGTAATTGCATGCACATGGTCTGCTGTAGGATTGCTGAATGCATTTTTTTGATATTTTTAGGGACTTAAAATTGGGAGCATGAAAATACATAGCTGTTAAAATATCTCTGTTTTAAAAATGACATTAAGAAGATAAGTACTACACAATTTACTGGGGGGGAGTAAGGGAGGGGAACAGAACATCATTGACAGCTTCCTGGCAAAACAATTTAAGACACTAGAATACAAGCACCAAGTTGACACACAGATAAACATTTTAAGGGCACTGGTGTAATGAAGAATTTGGGTGGAGCTGCCTGCTTTCAACTGCTTGAACAAAGAAACTAACAAAGGAAAAATTACTAATTTTAATGAAAAGTTAAATAGAAGGTTAACAAAACATCAGGCTTAAGATCTTAAAGTGAGACTAAGCATGATGTTGCAGAAGCATTTGCCAACTAACTGGGGTTGGATGCTGAGGAGCAGTATTCTCTACTAGGGATCACAGATGCCTACATGTTTTCTTTCAGTCCTGTGTAAGGTGTACATGCTGAGGATGTAAGTAAACAAGTACATCACTTTTGTACTTTTGAATAGTAAGTACATTTCAATTAGGACCTGTGGCAATTAGGGAAAATGATTTTTTGAGCTAGTAAGCTCAAGTAATCTTGAACTACTGTGCTACATATATGCACTAGGGGTGTGATTCTCAGAAGTCTACACAGGAGCATCTCGAGCATTTCCAGTGATTCTTTCCCACGTGTGTATGTTAGAAAGACTGGATGAGTGACTGGTAGGTCATTGTCAGCTCTCCATTCTTGTCAGGACAATAACCCAAAAGGTCATCAGCAAAAAAATCCAAACCAGAGCCAGGTGATGAGGGGGTCGCCAAGCATTCAAAACTTTTTAGTTTTTAGATTTTAGATTTTATAGTCAAAACTACCACATGTGTGAGTACAACATGTGGTGTTGCAATACTGAGAGTCTGTGTTTCTTAATGCACTTATTGAAATTAGTAAGGTCCACCACTGTCTATTTAAAATCTCTGTGTCATAGACTGACTCTCTACTTCAGTGTCATCAAGGTGTCGGCCAAAAATTCTGAAGTGGCAGTAAGATTTGCTGTGGAAGAATCCAAAATATGTACAGCTTTTGTCCCCTTTTTGGGAAGGGGCTGATGGTGGAGTACAGTACATGTTGTTGGCCTTTTTTTATTTTTAATGACTCATATTTTGGACCTTATTCCTATTTGTCTTTCAATGCCAAACAGAAATTATTATTTAGGTCAAACTGCTGTTGTGGTACTAATGGAAGTAGACATCAGTTTTGTTGATGGATTTCACAGCTATGCATTTTGCAGAGTGAAGTTCTCACTCTAGGCTACTTCTGACATTTAGCTGTGATGGTGTTTATACCAGCTTCTAATGCTACCTCTGCTATTTCACTTGGACACGCTCAGCTGGGAAATATAGCTGGGAAGTTACCTTTCAGATATAGCTTTTTTTTTTCATGCAGACTCTCAGTACACATCTTCTGCTCCCAGATCCAGCTTTCGGGCTTCATGCTGCTGCTGCATGGTCTCAGCTCTTCCCTTTTCAGCTCTTCCTGTCCACTGGTGTGACCCTGTCTCTTGGCCTGTCTATGGCTGCTGCCAGCTTTGCTATGTTCTGCTTCTCTTAGAGGGTTGTTTTCTAACTCTGACTCCCCTGGCTCTTGCTTAATGCTTCCTGATGAGCGACAGCTTTGGAGAGGAGCCTCAGCTCATGCTCAGAGGTTTCTAGCTTGTGTTCTGGTCCATGCCTCGACTCCGATGCTGGTATGTCTCTGCAGTGAGGCTTGCTGCACTGCTGCCCTGGAACCAGTGCCTTGGGCATGCATGGAAACGGGAGACCTGCTAGCTTAGGTGCCAGAAGGCTGGCAGCAGCAAATGAGGTTGCTGCAAGCCTCTCATCCCTTCCCATCAGGTAACAGAGTGAATTGAAGTATTTCTGCAGTACAAAGTTGATGCCATTTAAGAGCCACCATGACCCAATAGATGGTTCTGAGCATGGGAACTGTTAGATAAAATTAAAGAGGAATGGGACTGGTTTGGCTGCCTGCTGGTGTAACTCCGTGTGTGCAAGACTTCACTAAATTTCCTCCAGTTCTCATCATCTGAGTATTGGCTCTCCCCCTTCAACTCTGAGCATCGAGATTTCTGAAGATGGAACTTGAAACCAATTTATGCACAGATGCTCAGACCCTGAGCTACAGCCAAAGATACGGGCTGAGAGAGAAAACACAAAAATGGATTTAAGGTACCTTTGAATTTCTGCATTATCTGTATTAATTTGCTTGCTCTGATTAAATAGTACTTTAGCTTGCAGAATAGCCAAACATGAGCTGGTTAGCAGTCCCAGGGTTTCTACTACCAGCTAATGTCTAGAAGGCTGAAAGTGCCTCTTATGGCTACTATTTTCTTCCTTTCCATCCTCAGATTTTTCTGCAGGAAAGAGGAACTCTAAAATTACTTGATTTTTGTTCACTTTCTGAGAGGGCTTTGCTAACAGGAACAGCATGACTGAGCACAGCCTGATAATTAAGTCTGGTTTTACTTACATAGATAACAAGATGGTTTCTGTGAAATTTCCCAATCCCTTTCAAACTGATCCTCTTTTACAGTACATGTATAATACAAAATTCAACACTGCATTCATTTTCTCTTCCTATTTTTGTCTCTTGTTTTTGTGTTTGGTTTTGTTCAGTGGGGTTTTCTTTCAGTTGTTTCACCCAAACTTTGCATGCGAAACAGTTGATGCCACCCTGAAACTCTTGTAACAGAAGGATGTTCTTACCACTTATTGCTTTGAGTTGATAGTCATGCTCTGAATTAACAGAAGTTAGTTGCAGCACCCACAGTTAATCATAACTGTGCATATGGTTTAGCTCTCACAGATAATAGGGATGAGTATTTAGTAGCTAGAAAGAGGTATTTTACTGAGCCTTTGAAGCCGACCATTCAACCCAGAGCTAATGGCCTTTCAGTAGTAAGGATTTATTTTATGTTATTGTCTTGTAGTTACAGTTTTATGGTATCCAGACTTGGGATTATTCCTTCATACTTCCTGCAAGTGGCTACAAAGGGCATGGAGGGAGTGGAGAAGACAGAGCTGGTCAGAAACTAATTCTGTCCCCTCCTTATGTAGGCCTTATTAGTAATGAAGGAGCTTGGCAGAGAGGAGAGCAGACAAACATCCTGTGTGTGTGGATGACATCCCTGCTGACAGCCTAAATTAACTGTCAGAGATACCTAGGCTCCAAAATAAGTATTTCCAGCACATGGGAATGGGCTCACCTTACTGCTGTGATCACAGCACAGGAGAAACAAGGTGCAAACTTCTCAGCATCACCAGAGCAGCCTGGTAGCTGTCTGGAAGGAAAAGCAGTCATACACTGCTTGGTGCCCCAGAGAGGAGGTAAAGCCTCTAGTCCCAACAAGCCTAGCGCTAAGCCTAGTGCTAAGCCCTGTTTAGCACTGCACCACAGCTGAGCCCTTTCCATCACTCACAGCCCTGAGCAGCCATCTGTCTGTTGCTGCAGCCATTGGGTTTGCTAAGTCAGTGAGGACTTCTCCCCATAAATTCCCGCTTTGCTTCTGCCATGACCTGGAGTGTTTTCTCTCCCCTCCCTGCTTTGCAGAACCTTCCCACTTCCCCTAATCATGTTTCCTTTACTCTTCCTACAATGTCTTCAGAAATGTATATAAGCTATACAATTACCTCACCCCTTGGTGAGGGAAGTTGGAGTACAGAGGTCAATAGACTGGGATCTCTTTCTGCCCAAACTGGTTCACCTGGAAGTTGGTTCCCAGCCAGTTTTCCTGTGAGGTAGGAAAGGGGCAAGACAAGAAGGAAAAGTAGGAGAAATCAGGAGCAAGAGGGCTTGTTCTAAAAGAATTAGGGGACAATTGCTCCTTGCAAGGAAGCTATGTGTCTGTCCCTGGGAGCTGTGGTGATGCACAGCTGCTGGACAGCCATCCCTTTCTCCTCTGTGTGCTCCCCGTTCCCAGGACAGTTTTAGGGCACTGGGCATCCAGTGAAGAGGAAGAGGTGGATTAGGGGGAAGAGGGAGCAAGGAGCCAGCAGAGGACTGGCAGCAGCTAATGAGTGTGTAGCATGGGATAGCAGTTAACACTCCTCCTTCCATGGAGAACAGCCCTCTATAAAGTTCTGGTCTTCCACTGCTGTCTTCATTGGCCAGAGAAGATCCTGAGCTGAAAGAGACACATAAGAACCATTGAGTGCACCTGTTACATGTGTTTTCCACTGAAGGGCTTTCCAGACTGGCTATCAAGAAGGCTCTTTCCCATCTCCACTGCACTCAGACCCTGGTCTTTGAAGGAGCTCTCCCTGCAAAACCAAGGCTCAGCCTAATACTTTCAACCACCCCTACCAGTGTTTTTTTCAGAAGCCATATTTATGACAATATACACGTTAGATACACATTGCTTAATTTGCATAGGTGCCAGACACAGAGATGCACGAAATTTGGCAGGTAAGCCCAGACGCAAAGACTGTGAGTGTTGCAAGAGGGAGGAGACGGGGCCCTTGTTTGTGTTCCTGTGAGGATTGCTGCTGGCAGGGCAAAATTAGTTTAACTGGAACCCAAAAGGTTTCAGATCAAAGCTGTGAAAGGGCTTTAAAACATATTCTGCTCTCCTCCTGCACTCTCTTATTCTTTGCTTTAAGCAAAAACTTTGACTGTGGTCAAATTATTATGCGTGTGAAGAAGGTGCCATGTGAGGCAGCTGCAGCAGGTTTTGGCAAATCAGCTAAGTGTGAGACATCCTGGTGAAACCTTGTCAGGTTTAGCAGTGATGGTTACACATTATCTGCCTCCCATCTCACCCACCTCACTGCCGGGGTCCTTGCACTAGCAGTGGCCAAAGCAGGGGCTTGCTGCCTCAGCCTGCACAGCCCACTGGCCAGCCCTGCAGAGAAACAAGCACCTGTTCTTGTTTCCCCTGCTGCTGGGCCAGACGGCACTGGGAGAGGGCACAGCAGCCATGGGGGAGCTAAAGCATTACAGATTGCTGCTGCTCAGCTCGGCAGAGCCCATCTGGCAGGGCCTTTAAAATGCATTCAGTCCCAAGATGGACGTTTCCAGCACAAATCAAGTGGCTTTAGTTTGATGCTGCTTAGTAGGATCTGCTCATAATGAACAAAAAACTTGGATAGGCACCTCTGCCAAATCTATCCAAGCAGTTCAGTGCATTTGCATAAGCAGCTTGCTACTCTTCCCTGCAGAGTGGAAAACACGCCTCATCCCTTCCTGTTCACAGCCCAGGGTTTTGTCTTAAACCAGTAATAATGGTAGGCTTGTGCAAAAACGCCAAGCTGTAAATGGGAATATCCCTCACAAATGCTCAAATCCTGCTCTGCTGCCTGGCGAAAGAGATTAATATTTTGTGAATATGATACCTCAAGAAGAGGAGATATGTTAGAGTTTTGCAGACCCTTTGCTCTTGAATGAGAGGATCTATGTAGAGTTTAAGATGTCTTAAATTGTACACATTTTAGCTGATTCATCTTGAGTTTTCTAAGAGGAGACATGGCAGAAATTTGCTAAAAAGATAATTGCAATTTTGCCTGTTGTCAAAGGGCCAACTACAAGTAATTAAGTGAAGGCACCTGTTGACAAGTGAGGTTACTTAAACCCTCTTTGATTTCATCACTTGTCTTTGGTAAGCAGAAGGCACATCATCGGAAGTTCTGCTGTCTGAGGATGACTGGGGATGTGGTTATCTGCCTTCACTTACTCCACTTTGAACACTCCTTCTCAGAGGCTGAGTGGGATGGCCAGAAAATAGGGAGGATGTGGTTTCTGAATTCTGAATAATGACAGTTTTTCCCCAATACTCTAATTTCAGCCTCGTAATTAGACTGTACTTGGTCTCAGGCTCTATGGGCCTTGACAATAGCGTCTTAAATTTCAGGACTAACCAGACGAATCAAATTAAATTTTTAAATTAAAAGTTCTCCTAAACTGATATGCAATTGGAGGTCAAGCTGAGCAACAGCATTTTAGAAGTCATTCTGTTACTTCCACTTCTGTTTCCATTTCTTCCCGAGGAATTCTTAAGTCCCACACTAATTCTCTTTGTAAAGCCTTGTAGTAGAGTCAGATTCAGGCTGCACACTAGAAAGAGATAATATGAGTGAAAATATTGCAGCAATTTGATCTTTGCTATTTCAACCTGTGTTTGAATAGATGACCTTCAGAGATCCCTTCCAGCCCTATTTGTTCCACTCTTCCTAATACCTAAGGGAATATGATGACGTAAAGAGGTGGATGCCCCTTGCTTGCAAAGATTTATTTCTAACTGGTAAACCAGTTAATTACATGTGTAGTTAAAAAAGAAAAAAAAAAAAAAGAAAAAAAAAATCAGCCAAACCCAACTAACCAATGAAAAAACAACCCCCAAAAAAACTTTGTGAGGCGTCCAGAACCTTAAATATGTACCTCAGAATAGTTGAACTCTACTTCTCTATTTTAGACAGTAAAGATATCATTAATATTTCTTCTCAGATCAGGCTAGAGCACTTGGAAGGGAAATCTGGTACTTTTGTCAGTTTTTACCCAAGTCCTTCCTGGCTAGGAGGTTCAGCTGGTATTTGGGTCACTTCTCTTCTGCATCTGGGTAACAGCAAGTGAACAAAGCCTCAAGTGATTAGCAGTGGTTCCTGCAGGACCCCAAGATCTCTCAGCAGACTTCAGTTCTGCCTGGTGACAGGATTCTCTTGGTACCTGATCAGGACAAAACAGGGATGCAGTGCATCCCACAGATATTCCCCATGAGAACTTGTGCTTAGAGCCTGAAGTTCTGCTGGGCTGAGCACCAGCTCCAGTGGTATGTACCGGCTTAGATATTGGTGTAGTACCTGACCCTCTATGTAGTTTAACACCAAACTCAAATTCATTCATACATTCAAGCTTCACTTGATTTACTGATCACCTCTTCTAGTCTTTTCTCAAGTTAGCTAACACATATAAACCTGTTAGTACTGTGATATTAACCTTTTTCCTGGCTACTGTTCAGTTTATCTCTGAAATTCATCTCAGGCTTTGGACCACTCTTACCTTGAAAGCTAAATGCAGAAATCTGACCACCACAGTACATCGTAAACTGTCTATACCTCATGGAAAAATCTCACAGATGCCTTACTTAGAAATGCTTTGGTTTAGGTATGTCATTCTATTTTGTTTCCTTAATACGTTGCTATGAAAACAGGATCATGGTTTAGAATTTAATCTTCTCTGTATTCCTGACTTCAGTCGTAACCTCTGTCCACGTCAAAATTAGCTGGAACATCATCTTTACAGCATACACCAGGTTTGAAAGAGATCTTTTCATCTTTTTTTTTTTTCCTGTAAAGATCTGAAACCTAAGCAGAAAAATAATCAAAGTTTTCTCATCCTTTTAAATTATTCTTAGTGTGAATTGATTTTGTGGTATTGATCCTAGGAATACTGTCTGTAAGCAGTTATATTTTGTGCAATATATTAAATAGTAAAAACAATTCAGTGCACGCATTTATAAAAAATAGAATAATTCTTTTATACATATAACATATGCTCCTATGTACACAGACATAATCATAGAAATTCAGTCAATCAATGTAGCTGCTGGTTGCATTAGTGCATTTACTTTTCTATTCTATGTTCTCACTAGAAAAAATGATAATGACCTTGCAGTTGTCTTTTTCAATGTAGAACAGCATATACATTTGAAACATATTGGGAAAAAACACCCCATGGATTTCCATGCATAGCTGAAAAGCTAAGTGAGGAAATTAGTGAAAGATGCATTGCAGCAACACACAGAATAAAACAGACAGCACTTTATACATACATAAAGTTACATATTCACTACAGGAAGGTGGATTTAAATTCAATGTCAGAATGCCATCACCTGCCCTAGCTGAAACAATGCCGTATCTTCTTTTGGTTTTAAGGCGATTGCATGTAAGCTATTAAAAAAAATAATCCCAAAATAAGCAAACTTTCCCTGGAAATTTGCTGCTTCTTCCTTGATTCAAAAGGATCCAGGAAATGGTAGGCATATGCATACTTCAAATCAAAGTCCAGGGCCTGATTAATGGGCTACCTGACCTTTCCCAGGGAGACACAGCAGGGAGGGCTGGAGAGGGCCTGTGCAGGGAAGAAGGGCTCCTTGGGGCTCTCCCTAGTTGGGACAAGAGCTGCATTAATGCATAATAATTTCTGAACTGCATATTTTCCACTCTTTTATGAGTTGTGTGATACTGCTTAAAGGTTCACCTGCATTCTGGTTTTGGGATTCATTTACCTGTGGATCAGTTCAGAAAGAGGTAGTTATATGGGTATAAGCTATAGTGCTAAAAGCACTGTTAGTCTAGTTCACCCTAGCAGGGCAGAATGTCACTGTATTTATATTCTTAAGTTAAAACATTACAAAAACATTACAAAAAATTAAACCATACCTGAGAGCAAAAAGATCAGATGGATGAGCTATATTGCAAAAGCTGGTCAGTATACTTTAGTGTTTACAGTGCTAATGTTGGTACTTTAGAATAATCTGCATTGTAACTTAAAAATAAATTCCTGAATCTTTCAATTTATTTCAGTTGTGATTATTTTGTCTTCAGCTCCCTTGTGAATGTGTGGCTCCTTAACAAAAATTAAACCGCACCTTATGAAACGCATTCATCCAAGACGGTTTCTTAGAAATCTTAGCTTGCCAGGAATTGCTTTAGTGCACTTGGAATATTGCAGGTTGGGACTCATCTGCCTCATCACGGTAAGGAGAACAATTTAAATAATTTCACTTGAGGTCTTGGTTAGTATTTTTTGCCTCCATGAAGTGATGTAAGAATTAAAGGATAACAGGAAACTCCCTCAAATCACATTTTCAAAAGCATTTTCCAAAAGTGACTATGTTAGTAGACTTTATTGTCACCAGAAAGCCTCTGGTAATCTTACAAAGCATCTGCAATGAATAATCTTCCCCTCCCCCATCTTTTTTTGTTCCAGAAACAGCTTATAAATGCTCAGTTGAAGATGGTGCCAAATTTTGCTTTTAGGCACACTTGTAAATAGAAAATATTTCCACTGATTTTGGTAGAATTATTCCAGATTTACGTAGATGCAAGTGAAAGCCAAATTTTGCCTGGGTCTTCCCTCATGGGTGCCACTTGGTGCCCTGATCAGCTCCAGAACTGCTGCCTCTGGTGTCAGTGGAAAGCAAGTGCTTCAGCTGAATCTGCCCATAATTTGACAAATTATTATAAACAGATTTGAACAAATATTTCTTTACAAAACAAACTGGTCAGCAGGCTCCAGGCTTTAGTCTCCTGATGCATTTTACAGGAAATAATATCAAGTTAGCTATTATGAAACTACCCCCTCCTCACACACGCATAATTGCTTCCAGCTTGCTGATTATTACCCTTTCCTTAACTGATAGAGTGAGAAGAGAAATAAAAATATCTCCATACAGTAGGCCAAATCCTCATCTGGTATAAATCGACATAGCTCCATCAAAGTCAATAAAACCATCTTGATTTACACCAGTCAAAGAGCTGATGCACTATAATTTTTTTACTTGCTTTTAAAAATAAAACCTTATGTGATTGTGTAACCAACATTGCAACAGAAACCAGCATTTTCTTTTGTGAAATTAAACGTGCCCTCCCTTTGACTTGCAAGCATTTTCACTTAGATCGTCCTTCTATAGCTTTTTTTTCCTTTGCCTTCTGGCAGAATGCTCCTACCACCCTTGTATCATGAGTGAGATACAAACTGGACTGAAAGATAATCACACACAAAACAATAATTTCATGGAGTAATGAGGACAAAGAATGAAATGCTACCACTACTCTCACCCAAAAGAGGAAAGAGGGTTAAGTACAAGATTAAAAAATTATTTCTGATATTCTCTCTGATCACCATTCTCCAATTAACAAATGTATATTAATAGCACCAAGAAATTATTAATTCTTAGTCAGGAATGACAGTACTGTAAACTACTATTATAGATTAAGATTTTAAAATAATCTTTAAAATAATACAATGAGACTTACTGCAAGGTTTACTGAAGCTGATAGAAACTGTGTGCTCTCTCTGGACAAACATTTCTAAAGTATTTTTTCGGTATTCTCTAGGGGCTGTGAAACACATGGTGATTTTTTTGGGAACACTCTTTGTCTCTTCTACTTCTCAAAAGCACAGCAAGCTGTTCACAGCAAATCTTTTACTTCCATTTCAGGGAGTTCTAAGCATTTCCGTGCGCTATATTGTCAAATAAAGGCCTAGCCTTTCCCAAAACTTTCTTTTTTTTGGCTGGTTGTTTTGATTGATGTGTACATTCAGCAGTTCATGATAATTTCAACAGCATCTTGAAAAATTGGAATGATTTAATTGTTAGTGCTGACATAGTTTTGCACTGGTTCAGCAAAGACTTTTAAGAAAATATACATTTATTAATTCTTGGTATTTAGCAGCACCTAACATCATGCTGGTAGTTTTATTAAAGTTAATGGTGATATTTGCAGGATTTCAGCCTTTAATTTCCAATAGCTTTTTTGAATACTGTAAAAAATTAAAGTGTAATTAAAAAATGCATTAACATGAATTTCCAAATGTTTTCATTCAAAATGCAGTCAAGATTAAGCTTGCTTTTAAATACATATTCCATTGCTTTGAGTAACATCTTGAAAATCATTCTGTGATGTCTGGAATCATTCTATGATGTCTTCAGTTGCAAAGACTGAATTGGAACTCAGTCACACACTCTAGTCTCTGTTTTAATACATAGTTTTTGATTCATAGACTAGTCTGAAACACATTCAGAATTGACTGGAAATGTTTTTCTAGTAAGACTTGAAAATTTGCATATTGTATTTGGTGGATATCCTTACACTGCTTATTTTGATTTGGAAAAGATTGCATATCTCCATTACACTGTGATCCCTCTAGCTTTGGGAGCCTGCTTTCTCTGAAACCATCACTTTAGACTGCAGCCTTTATTTTGTGATGAGGCTTTTCCATCTGGTCAAATGAATGAACGACTGAGATGCTGACACAGAAAAATTAAATTCAGGTCCTTTATTACCCCTCTGTAAAATATTATTTGAAAACATGACACCTGTAGAAGACAGTATTCTCCCAAGTACCCTATATGCAAATATTTATAGGCAGGCGCTCTCCAGATGTGTGCAGGGGAAATGAAAACAAAAATTGACAAACACATTCCATTCAGTTGGCATTGAAAGAGTGGCCTTGTCTGTAAAGAAAGGTGGTGGTGGTTCTTGCCAGACAATTCTGTCACACCTGGGGTAGGCCAACCTTGCATAACATGGGCAAGGAGTATCAAGGCCTGCTGGGGACAAACAAAAGTTGTTCAAAAAGTCAGGTCCTGTCCTCCCTAGTACTGATGCAGACCAACAAGTTGCTACAAAATGAAGACAATTAATCAAAAATATTTTACTTAGCTAGAAAGTGCAGTCCTTCACAGGGCCACAGTTGAGGCTTGCAGACTCTCAGGATGTTTCTGAGCTGCAGAAGCTTGACTTCCAAGATGCCAGTTCAATAACCCAGAGCAGGCAAGAGCTGCTCTCTACAAAGCTGGTTCCATTTCCTACATAACAGTGAAGCAACAGTCTCATGCCAATATGGACACTTGCAAGGGTTGAGTTTTTCCTAGAAAAACCACAACTGTTCTTTGAGGAAATTGTGTCAGCTGATACTGGGATGGATGATCTGGATGCTCTATGCACAGGCCATTTGCCAGCAGGTTGAAGACCAGAGACCTGGTGAGTGTGGTGCCCCATTTTGGGGAGACTGGCTCCAGCTCTGATTGCTGAAAATTTGTCAAAGCAGGGTGCTCCCAGTGACATGCTTCAAGCTCAGAACTTGTTTCAGCAGAAAATGCAAATGTAACCAGTTCCAGCTCAAGGTTCTTTCCTCTAAGCATAAATCACATGTGAAATAAGTGTAGAGGATTCACGTAACATCTTAGACTGCTTTTATTTTGTACACTAGAGCAAAACTTTTATTTTATTCCAATGTGTAGCAACAAAGATCGAAAAAGAACACAGCTCTGTCTTGCCTTAAACATGCTGAAGCTTTGTGGCATCTTTAGACTGGATTCTTGGCTTTGGAGACTAGAGAAACCAGAAAGTGTACTGGAAGTGAAGTCAAAACAGCTTGTTACCCAACTTGCTTTTTCCACAAAGTATTGAATTATTAAGAACTCAGGCAAATAACACCTGGAAACGACTCTCTTTGTTTGTGTTGAGTTCCATTTGTTTGTCTGAAGCCAAACTGGGTGAATAATTTTGCATTCTTTATCTTAGCAGTCAATTGTGTTTCTGAAATTTGAGTAAGATAAGATCACAAACATGTAAAAGCATGTGTAGGCTGAAAAATCAATATGTTTCAAAGTAACAGTTGAGAAACAAATTATTCCTGAACTAATAGGCTGAAAACAAGGTTTAGAGATTCTGCTAGGGCTGATAGTATTGCTAACAGTAAAGCAGTATTAAAAGAAATTTGAGCTGCCTCCATAGTTAGATGTTAATCATGCCATCACCTAGAAATAAGGTGGCCAGAAGACTGAAAATGGTAATTGTAACATTAAGGATTTTTTAAGAGTCTCAGTTTTTGCATAAGAATTAGATCTTGACAACTGTAGTTCTTTTTAACTACTCATCCTGAGGTCTGCTCTTTCCATTTATCCTGAAATTTTCTAACATTTTACTTCAGTTATTCAGAATAGCTACTCTCTTGCTAAGGTGTTCCTATTTTTCAGTTCAGGACTCAAGGTCATTGTCACCAAAGAGTGGCAGAATTCTTGCTAACTTAATCACATTCAGATCTATGCCATGCCTAATATCAGAAAGACATTAAAAACTAGCTTATACCAACCCAAGTCTGTTCTCTGAGTGATGATGCATCTCAAAAATAGTTTCCAGTAAATGAAATCATGAAATCTACATTTCTGTACTTAATTCTTAGTTTCTAAGAGTCACTCTTTTGGTAACCTTTACACTTTGCTGAAACAAAACACTCATTGCCCTTGAGAAACACCTGAATAAGCCATACCTAATATACAATTCAAGACTAATCAAAGGCAATAAGTGAAAATGTAGGCTAGCAGCAATAGAAAGGTTCCCTTTGCCACCAGAATCTGCCTTTTCCTGCCCCTGCTTCATCTAAAGCATTTAAAATGGTGTAGAATTCAAACACCTGACTGTTCAAAAATAGAACCTCCAGTCTCTGTGCCTGGTACATAATTCACTAGGACAGAACTAAACATCACCTGTTTATATTTCTGTCTATATACTGAAGTCTCCTGAGTGCTGACTTTGTCTACAAGCAAGCCATACACGTACTGTAAACATCCGTGTATTTATAACACAGAATTCCCCAAATTCTCATCACCCCAGCAGATGACTGACTTCAAGAAAGCTACACATGCAGTAGCAGTCTCATCCTCTTTGAAGGTATTTGTTTGGTCAACAGCATTTTTGAGAGAAAAGCTGTGTTGACAGGAAAACGGACAGGTTGTTGAGTTATGAGGCTGTGGAATGATTGCGGTAGGGAGGACTCAGCAGCAACAAGTAGAACTGTAAACTAAGACGGGTGTCAATTTGGTGCTTGGTGAAGCCAGACTGACTCAAGTGGCATGTTGAGGCAACCACACAGAGTCTTATCTGCTTAGTTCTACATAAATGTATTAAAATTTAAAAAAAAAAAAAAAGGAAAAAAACCCACTCAGAAATCAGCAGAGCTACATCTTCCTAGTGTGGATCATACTAACAGTGCTTAAGATGGAGTGTGGACTGGAGGCCTCAACATGTGAGAAGCTCCCAGTCCAGACTCTTTGATTTTTATGAGATGGGGGAGAACTGCTGATTAAGGGAGCTGTGTAATTTACAAAATTAAAATCCTCACATGTGATGTTAAATGGCTGAGGAAAGAGTAGAAATAAAGAAGACTGACCTATTTTTAACCTATTTAACATTGACTATAAATAGTTCAATCTACATGCCCCTGAAGTTCCAAGTTTATTTTCTTGGAAGTTTTTCAACAGCTGTGAAATCACTCGTTACTTGCCAATTACAGTGTAACTTAGAATAATCAATGACCACAGACATTCTAGAAGAAAAGCTGGCCACCGAGCATACGTATTTAAAGGGATGATTATGACTGGATGGTGAGGAGCAGAAGTTGGAAGGGATCAGGGCTGGAAGCAAAGGTAAGGCTAGAGAAAGCAAGTGGAACTGGTGCATAAAGGACAAAAATGTGTTGTGTGAAAGAAGGTGAAAACCCTTGTAGTAGTGCTAGGAGCCTCACACATACTGTGTGAGAAACCACTGTCATTTCCAAGGGAGTGGGGCTTTCTAATCTGGAGAAGCCAGAATGAAGTGTCAAATCTTACCAAACTTGGCAATTCCTGTTAGAATGTGGCCTGCTCCTATTCTAGGAAGATTTGTGGTGTTGTGAATTGATCCTATCACTTACGAGTTAGTAATTTCTAACTTCGTCTTTCCAGCACATTGACAACTGTTAACTCCATGACTGGGATCCTTCTGGACCAGTGACTGGAGCTTGTTTAGATTCCAGAACTGGTATCCCAGCCCTTCTCAGTTCCCCATGGTCCTTCAAGTCCCTCTTGCTTTTCTAATCCAAGCCAGGATGGACTGCAGCACCCTCAATGTTTGCAGGGGCAGCAATCCACAGCTACATGCCCTGGGGGAAGAGAACGCACTCCTGGGAAGAGGCTGTGTAGTAGAGATAGGAGGAGGCAGCCTGTGGGAAGGAGAAGGGAGCCAGCAGAGAGAAGAGCAGGACTCTCACTCTGCAGGCCTGTTGCCCAAGCCATTCAAAGGTTAGTTCTCTTGTGACAAGCCCATTACCAACCCAGTGGTAACACCATTTAGCCTGTGACATTGATACCTGTGTTGGACCTTTAGATATAATCCAATGAAATCCATCATGAAGTCCATGCAATCAAATTGTGGCTAAAAACCCCACTTAGGGGCTGTATTCAAAACAAAGAACACAACATGGCATTAACAAGATCCAAATGGAATTCATGCAGTAATACAGACATGGTCTTTATTTTTTCTACAAAGTTTAATGTGAGCCTGGTTTGAAATGTACTACAATAGGCATTACTTGTTATGAATAAGGAAACCACTTTTGACAGAGTACCCAATGGCATCTGCCATTACAAGTGACTTAAAAGCATTCTTATATACTATAAATATCCCAAGGAATTGTGAATTCTTTTTCCCACAAAAACTTTTTATAACATCAGAGCAAGCTAACTTTTGATGTACGCTACTGCTTTAAAGCTGGATATGACAGTTCAATGCCAAACTGTGTTTCTGATTGATAAGGATGCAGTTAAAGTAACATTAGCAATTGATTCTTCCTCATGATCTAAACTATTCTAGAACTAAAAGTTTTAGCAACTGTAACAAGTTCAGCAATACAACAAAACAAAACAAAAACCAAGCTGAAAAGGGTTACATTAACAGAAATGTTATAAATCTATTAGTTTTAAAATTGAGTGGTAAAAGGCACGGTGAAGTTCACCTTGTATAGATAACACCTATACACCACTTTCTTTGCAAAGTGTCAGAATAGGGAGTCATCTGGTGCATAACAATTTTCTTATCTTTTTCTGAGACAAGGTTCACATAAAGTGATAAGGAGATGGAGCAAATTAGAGGGTGGATGTTGAAATGATGAAAAGAGTAATTTCTAACAGATACCTGTGTTACTTTTTAATTTTTTGGTTGTCATGTGTTCATCCCTGTCGCTACCTAACCTTCCAAAATAGGATAAGGATGAAAATCTTTGACCCAGGGTTTCATGCACCTGCAGAAAAAGAGGACAGAATGTGATCATTTACACCAGTGAAGCAGCTTTAAACAGGCTGAAATCAGCATCTTTCTCAGGTGTCATTGATCTGTTCCCTTCTCAGTCAAACCTAGAAAGAGACAAGTCTGAGTCTGGAGAACATTAGCCATCATTTCATTTTGCTAAGCAAACCATACAAGTTTATGGTGTCTCTAGATAAGGGGTTTTATGTGTTACCTTCTACACTTCAAATTATTATAATCCTATCCCTGCACTGTTCAGGCTGCTTACTGTACTGGCAACCAAACAGGTTTAGTTTGAGGGTGTAAAGTCCTCTTTTTCTCATAACTGGCATCACCTATCTCTTAGGTGCACATTGAGCATTCCTCCCACTAAACATCTGATTGTCATAAAAGGAAAAATAACATTTTCTTCCTGGCATAAGAAGTTATTATTGGAAAGTTTAAATTAATATGTCTATCAGGAGGATAATAGGGCAGTATAAACTCTATCCCTTCATGTCAAGTTTTTTAAATAAACAGACAGTAAGAAATTTCATCTTCTCAAACCCTTGGTCCTCAGATCCATTCAGTGCCCCAAATGACTCTTTCTCTCTTTTCTTTCTTCTTCCTTTCACACAGTGTAATACTCAGCCAGCCCCAGGATTTGTTGCTAGTTATAAAAGGGCAAAGGTTTTACATCACTCTAGGCAACAAGAACACAAAACCAAAATTTCCATCCCCTTGCTCTAGGCAACTGTTAGACAGAGGTTTGGAGTTTTTGTTCTGTTTTGTTTTGGGGTTGGTGGATTTTTTTGCTCCTAGAAGCAGTGTCTTTGCTCTTAATTTATTCCCATCAACCTGGGAAAATCATGTGTACTGTCTGGACTACTTCTTGCTCAGGCCTTCAGCAATGGTTCAACTCTTTGCTTTGGAGAGCTGCTACCTCCATATTTCCAGAGTAACCACTGTACAAAGACACATAGCTCAGAGCAAACTCCAGTTAGGCTGAAAGAAGAGAGAGTAGGGCAGCCAGATATATAAATCAAGTAGATGATGGTCAAAAGATTAGAACTTTTTGATATTGATTATTAACAATTTTCAACATATTGTAAAATGTTGAGTCCTTTTTATTACTCCACAAATTGTCATCACTTCCTCATCAGTCAGAAGCTTGAGAGCATGTTTGTATAAAACAAGCAACAGGAATTCTAAAATGATACCTTGGATGATTCACTAAAGGAAAAGCAAACATGCCCAAACCCTACCAGGTGACATTAAATAGTTTCTCAATGTCTATTCTATCCTATCTCCAAAGATGAAGAATTAAAAAAAAACCAAAAAAACCCAACAAAACAAAACAAAAAAAACCCCACCAAACAAAAAAGGAGGATAGGAGAAGAAAGATATGAGAAACATTTTGTTTAATTATCTTGGAGTTTGTTTTGTTGTTTAAAGAATTAATCAGCTCTCCTTGCCCAGGGGGAGCATTCTGGAGGCAGAGATGCACTGCAGAGCAGGTCCATGCTTCCCATGCCTTTTGTTTCTAAGTTCTAGGAGTCAGAGTTCAGAAGTAGGGAAGTGTACACTGTCTCAGCAGGCCTATGCCTGGCAGAGCTGTTTCTGGAGAAGTGAAAATACTTATGGCTGGGGCAGTTAAGCTGGCTCTAGACCTGTTTTGAACTATTGGAGTAGTGCCAAGGATCTGGCTCAACTGATAGATTTTGTTTTCAAGTTGCATAAGCACAAACCTGCAAGACTTGATTATTTTTTTTGTACAGTGGTGAAGTTCAGATAGGATTATTTAAATAGCAACTACAATGGATCCCATATAACCACCTTTTATTTTACCTTAATCACCTTCCTGGGTGCTGTATCCTTGCTAGTTGGCCTTTGGGTTCTGATCTTACAGCTGCTCCAGTGTTTTGACATACTGAGCACCACTGAATCTTTAAAGATTCTGCCCATATTCCTTTAGAAAAATTGCAGATCTTACTCATCTATATTATTTTTATTAGGAAAAAATAATCAGATTTCATAATGAACACTAGGGTAATTTTAGTATGATTGAATTTATGTGGGTAACATTCCATCCTTCTGAATACTTTTTCATCTTACTGTGGACTCTTCATTCAATTTCTTTAGAAGTTCAAACACACTAACAAGCTTTCCCCCTTGCAGACATTATGCAAAGGCTTTAAAACATACTCATCTGAGGAAAATAATTATCTCTTGAAATACAGTTATTGATTGTCAAAGGAATTAATATATTACATTTAAGTGTAAAGGAAACAGTGTAAGTCAACTAGGAAACAGCGTGTTAAGTCAGCTGACAGAGATGGATTTTTATCTTTATTACTGCTGTAGGAGGGAAACATACTAGGACATGTATTTCAGATACTTCAAGGCAAATCTCCCTTTGGTGGGACAAGCATATACTTACACCAGTCATCTGATACAGAATTAAGCAAAGTTCCTTCACAAGCAAAATCCAGACAAAAGGAAAAACCAGTATATGCACAAAGCTTTCACTGGCTCATCTAGACCCCTTTTTACTCCTACTTAACTAAATACCTTTAAAACTCTGTGTTAATGTGCTAATGTAGTGTTTACACCTTGTTTCTCAGTGTGTCCACCTGACAGCTCACAGCACAGCCACTAAACTGATGCCAAAATAACTCTAGTTAAACTGGTTCATGGTCTGGTCTGCATGCAAAGCTTACGATACATCTAAGAGTAGGATTTAGGAGTAGAATGTGTTAAAAAAAATCAAGAAAGTTCTGTTCTGCATTCTGTAACACTGTGAAACCATAACAATTTACAGGAGCTTTTATCTTTCCCTAAATCCTTATGAACTGATAGTTTACAAAATAAAGAGAGAGAAGGGACAGACTTAATTTTAGAACAAAGGATGGTCACATGCACAAGGTCTATACACCATTGAAATATGAATCACTAGTAGATTCATTCTGGTTTAACTGAAGAAACAAAGTCCAAATTATTCCCAGGAGCATTTTGTTGTTTGACCCCCACTGGAACTGATTACATTTTATGACTCTCAGCAGAAGGACCTCTTAATTTCCGTGAGGTTTTATATATACCACGCACTGATGCTAGCACAGGACGTGATCCGGCTGGTGCAGGAGGATCAGCCCAGCTTGCAGTCCTGAACCAAGTGCTGCTTCTTACACTGTCGGCTAAAGGGGTGCCCAAACCCAGCACCCACAACCCACACGCTTCAAAGCTTTTACCTGAGACACTTCCTACCCAATTTTGGCCTAAAAGGTGGGGAGGGCCATGGGCCTCCCTGGAGCAGGTGGTGATGTGCTCCATGGAGTGCTGGTGGTGCACGGCTGCTGTGCAGGGGCCAGCAGCAGCCCCAGCACTGCCCAGGCTCCCGGCCCACCCTTTGGAGACGTGCCAGACGGACATGCGGAAGAGGCCGAGGCGATGGACTCCCCGTGGCAGCCGCAGCGCCGAGCCTACCTCCTCAGGCAGCAGGCCTGGGCAATGGTGGCCTCCAGCACCTGCTCAGCCCTGCCAGATGGTCAGGTGAGCTGTGAGGGCTGTCCCTACTCCTCAGCCCGCTCTGGTTAAGCTGTAACTATCCTCCTTATCCAGAGGTGAGCGGGCGGATGCTCCACCTGTGACAAGGCCAGCCCGAACGGGCAGCTGTGAGGGTCTTCCCCCATTCGGCTGCCATGGCCCACTATAGCCCCCCATATGGATGTCATGGCCCGCTGGAGACCCCTGTCACCAAACGGCTCGTGGTTTAGGCACAAAATGCGTAGTTCCCGAAAGTGTTTTTCTTCCAGATCCCATCATTAGTGCCAACATCCATCCAAGTCCCACTGACGGGCCAGCCTGCAAAGTGGTGCCCACCAGAGTGGCAATGTCAGCCTAACAGAAACAAATTAATGGCAGCGAATAAAACTCCTCTGGCAGCATTTCCTCATTCACGCAGTCGGACTGAGCTTCGCCAGACAAAGACCACTACTTCTATTTGGTTCTGCAAATCTGTTTGGAAAGTCACCACTTTTTGAAACCAGGTTTTACATGAACGTTAAGAAGAATCCATATGTGTTGGGCTCAGAGATGGGCTGTACTTACAGATTGTTGTGGAACTCATTGAGAATCCCACCATCGGCACAGACATGAGCTGTGTTTCCTGGCATACCTTTCCCTTTCCTCCTCCTGATTTTCTGACAAACTGTCCTCCTGCCAAAGAGATTCTTTTAGATGGTGTGAAAGAATTATTACTGGGGGCGGCGGGGAGGAAGTGTTTTATTTCAACTCGTGTCAGCTGCTAAACATTTTTATCCAAGCATGTGCGCATGCAATATGCACAAGTATTAGATAATGCTGAGGTTGTAACTCCTTTTGCTGCTAAACTCTCAGTTGCACAACAGGCAAGAAATGGAGAATTAAGGTCATGCATATGCCTTGCATGATTAAAAACCTATCTATGAAGCAGGAAATTCTCTCACTGAACTTCACTTTTGTCACAGAAGCACAACACATCCACTCACAAACATTAGAAAATAAAAATCAAGGCAATTCAGGGCAGTAATGAGAAGGCATGGGCAATTTTAAACTTGATCTTTTAAACCCTTCTTCTTGGTACCGATTCAGTGGGGATACTTAAGGGTATAAGGTGTAAAAGAAATATCTTGTACATTTTCTCCTTTTTTCTCATTATAAGCTGCATTTATTTCACTGTACCTCAAATGAGTCAGTATGGAGTGTAACTGAAAGTTATTTTTAAGGAGGGGCCTTATCCATTGCATCCAAGAAGGACTAGGCAGAGCTGTAGATGACTCTTTCTTTTTGCACTAAAGGAAGCTTGCAGTTACAAGTAACTTTCTGATTTCTGGGGCCAGCACAGTGGTTGGTATGCTGGTTTACACGTTCTTATCTCTGTAAATCTGGGTTTACATGCAATGTTTTACAACATCCTGTAATTATAACAAGGATGCAAACTTTTAAGATGTATTCTAGGCTGAGATATTTATGCCTTCAACATTAAACATGGGTACATTTAGAGATATATGATGATACATAGATACTAGAAAATGTTCCTATAGAACAATAAACTATGTGGATATAAGCATTTTTGCAACTTTATATCTGTGTTCACACTGTAGTCTGTAAGTTCCATGTGTGAAGGTAGTCTAAGGATTGCCCTTGCCTTTGTTTTTTGTCTAAGAACTTCTTGGATGACTGGAAATTACAACTGAAATAATTGTTGGTTCTTAATTCATAAGTTTCTGAAACTAGCAATTTCATTCTACCAATTGTGCACTAAATTGGTACTGGTAACAAAATGGTTTACATTTTCCTCTTTGCTATGAATGCTTACCAACTGTATGGTAAAAATCCAAATAATTTTCCAGGTGTCCTAAGTCTTCCAAAGAGAGCAAGACTGAAGTATGCACTGGATTTACCACCTTTAAAGTTTGTTTCCTTTAGTTCTGCTCTACATGCATGCTTTATATAAAACAGACATATTTACGAGTGCCTGACTTTTAAGAAATGTAGAAGTTCTGTCAGTATCTCACTTTCCCTTGGGTGTGAGGTGCCATCATGGGTACTGTGGACAGTGGTGTCCACCTAAAACATATCTGTCCCTGGCTCTGTGAGAGAAGGGAGAATGATCATTTGGGCTTGAGCCTGAGGAGCTATCCTTTCAGAGGATTTCCCTGGAGTATAGCATTCCCCTAGGGCTATATTCTGTGGCTGTGAGGTAGTATGGTTGGCTCCCCTCCAGATGTTGGACTCAGCAGGCTTGGAGCATCCTGTGAAAGCTCAAAATCAAAACTGAAGCTTGCTTTGCACACAGAGCAAGCTACCAGTTTACTCCAGCCCTCGTCTGCCTTGGCTGAAGTGGTCTGAGGATGAGCACAAGCATCCTGGTGGGGCTGTTCCACCTGTACACACCATGACTCGCCCATGTGTTGTCAAGTGGGGAGACATCCAGAGTCTTTTTCAGCCAGCTACTCTCTCCTACCAATTCTGCTTTAATCTGGGATCTGCCATCAGAAGAGTGCCTGGACAGTTAACCTCTTTGCCTTAGTTTTTAAGGTCTTCTGTTAGAGACGAGTAGCAGGACAGAACAAAATAAGGTGGAGGCCAAAGGAGTCTCATATTAAAGGGATAAGTCAGAATACCGGTTACAGTTGTGAGTCATCACATTTGTCAAATGAGTGACTCAAAGAAAATCTAGCATGGTCTGTATTTGATTGAGCAGATGTATATGCTTCAGATTGACTCATCACTGTAAGCTGACTAAATAACCCAGATCAGCTACCGGGCCAACTTCTCTTCATGTGCTCCTCAACAGAAATTGCACTGCATGGGATCATTTCAATGTGCAAGCGAGTTTGTCTAATCTCAGTACTAGTGACAAAAAAACCCACAAAAACCAAACACAAACAAACAGGTTGGGACTGTACAGTCATATAATAAAATCACAAAGCAACATCCTTGAAATTATTTGTTCTACTTATCGACTAGACAGAGAGGTGTTCAATGTAAGCAATTCAAATAAGATGAATGCAAACTTAGTAAATGGTAGGTTAGTATTATGGAGCTTGAGAGTTTCCAATCTTAAATTTGCCTGTACAAAGAATATCTTAATCATACAGATCCAGGTTTCATGCAGGCTGATTCAGGATATTTAAGTCTATTGTAAAATACCATACATTGCTCCAGTAGTGACAATGTGCATATGTAGCAAAAATTAGCAAATCTGCCCATCATTCATTCATTCATTCACTCAAAATCCTTAATCAGCCATCATTCATTCTAAATATTAGTTAGCAATAGAAATTCAGCATATTTTAGTGTAAGAAAATTACAGTTGTGTCAATACTCTGTATTCTGTGCACTACTGTAAGAGAGAAAATGCAGTAGCAATCCTCTCAGAGTTTAAGCTCGTTTCAGGACACTATTAGGAAATGAATAGTGGTTTCACAACATCATTTTATCATTTTGTAACCAGGTTAGAGGCCAATCATACATGGTCATTTCTGTAAAGTAGATAAGGTCAGAGTTCCTCCCCTCTAGTTTAAAGTTATCAGCTTAAATACCTTTAATAGTATTTTCTGAGAGAGAAAAAATATGATATGATTAAACTTTAAAGGAATGCATCTCTTAATTTCTAGAGTTGCACAGATATTAAACATGCAATGTCTGTTAAAAGCGGTGAGAACCATATGTCTAAATCCTATTAAACTGTGAAAAAAAATTAAGAATGTGCAATGCCTTTCCACAGAATGAATCCAGTGATATAAGAAACATCCCAGTGGCTTTGTTGAGGGATGGGCTCTGCTCTACAGGGTGTTTTTTAAGCTCAACAAGAGCCAAAGCAGACTCTGGCCATGACTTACTGCCCTCTATGATAGCAACAGACCCAACAATTTTGCCTGCATTTGCAACTGTGGAATGCCTGTCTTAAGGTTATTAAGAAACTAACAAAAATTGTGACCACACCGAAAATTCACTGTCAACAGGGATTCTTTACCTTTATTTGTGACTCGTGAAAGCAACAAAGTAATGAATGCATCCAGCAGCTGCAGAATAGGGAACCTCCTGTTCTTGTGATTACAGAGCTACTTTAAAAGTATGTTGAAATATAACTGCACCAGAATGAAAGAAAGATTAAATGTGTTGTGAAAAATCATGTGTCCTTCTTCCGTGGTTTCTTTTTTTGACTGAAGAATGTTATTTATAAGTGAGTATGTTATTAAACACTGAACATAGTGCTTTACAGCCAGTAAAAGACAATAGACCAAATGTTACTGTTACCCACAGCTGGAGTGGATTGATAAAACTAGCACATTGTCTTTGCTCACATAAAGTCTAAATAAAGATATATGATCAAAAGAGTGAATTGGCTTAGCAAGGTGACAGAGAAAGGGCAAAAGGTGGAAAAAAGCTGTATCAGTAAGTTATAAAATGCATTACTGGATAAATATTTTGCTGGGTGCCCTAAGCTTTAAAAAAATGATCTATGATTAATGTTTACACTACAGAAATTAAGGATTTTCAAAACAGCATTTGGAATGGAAAGGGATGACACTAGTCCCCCAAAATCTACTCAGTGCATTAAAATGAGTCAATGCTCGCATAGATGTTATACTTCTCCCTTTATATATGATCCAGTAAACTGGGAAAAAGGTAGGCATCATTGGTACCATGCCATTTAACAGAACAACTTACTAGCAATCTATCATTTACACATTTTCACATTTATCTTTTCAACCATATGTTTTTTACAAAAATTAGAGTTGAGAACCTAGCATACCATTCAAGGTCCAAGGATGTTCTTTATGAAGAAATCCAATTATTTTTTCTCTAACTTCAGTAAAACCTTGAGAGAACGAAGTGGCAACTTTGGGGAAAAAAAAAAAAAAGCAAGAGAGCAAGTGGCTAAACACACTGCAGAAAATACTCTCACAGTGCATGATAATATAGGTAAAACTGAGGAAAAATTCTCCTTTTGCACTGTTCCAAGTATATGATTTGGACAAGTATTAGTTATTCCAACATAAATTTAAGTGTGATTTTTAAACCGACAATCCTTTAGTAAAGTATTGCATGTGCTCTACTTTTTCCCAAATAACAGCAGTCACATATGGAATTATTTTGTAATGGACATAGTTGAATAAAAATTTTGGAGCATCTTTGTGTAAAGCAGCTCCTGGTAGTTTAAAGAGGAAAAGAAATAGGATAAGAAAATTAATCCGTCATACTGGATCCAGTGAAAAGTAATATGAAACTTTCAAACTGTGGGGAGCTTTGAAGGTGCAGCTGGGCAGGGGTGGAGGAGGCTGCCCCAAGCCTGGGTTGACTCTGTCCCTAGGAAATTGTTCTACCCTTGTAAAGTATAGAGACCAAGTGTTTTATAAGATTTTACGTTCCAAATACAACTATTTTTAAAGTTCTGTGAGTGAGAACTGCAATCTCCCTGACTAGAGGACTATGTTTAATATATCTGTTAGTGTATAAGTCATCGTCTAAAAGGAAAACAGCTTCATTTTTGCAGTAAAATCCACATCGACAATCCCACTGAATGTTACCAATCATCTCATTCCTGCATCTTGAATTAAAACTACTTTCAGTAATTTTTTAAAAAGTCTCAATTTATTGTAAAGATTAAACATAGTGTTAAAATAAAAGAAATACTCCTGTAGGAGTATTTCCTGGAAGGAAAGTAAGCTTTTTGTGATGTTTCAGAATTATTTTATGTTGATTTCTCAATGCCCACTTAGTAGACATTTAGCTGGTGTCATAAAAACTTGTTCTAGGTCCTGCTGACCTTATTGGAAGAAGAAGCAGAGCCTGGATTTGTAGATTTTAAAGAACAAAGGTGAAAACTAAATGAACTGCTCCTCTCTGTCCTAAGAACATGAAAACACAGTGCAACCCTATTACTCAGTGAGGATCTGTTCACTGGAAAATCACCAAGGAAATAATGAGGGGGGAAGAACACGAGGAGGAGGAAAAGGTGAGAAGAAAAGAGAAAGAGGGCAAGAGAGAGCAAAGAGGAAAAGGGAATTTGCTTTTGATGTCACAGTTCTATCAGCTCATGCATTTTTCATGGATACCAACTAGTGCTAAAATAATGCTGTGCTGACAATACAAGCATGAAAAAAGCAGCCATGTTCCCAAACGTCATGATACTGGCTTAAAAATAGTAAGATTTATGAAAATTTGTAACTCAAAGCTTTTCTTTCCCTTCTAATTCGTAAGCCTTTTGGGGCTGCATATTCCAGCAGTTCTCTCAAACTTGAGATTTAGGATCGTAATTATTTTTAAGGTGACCTGAGGTTCCAATTTAATTGCATCTGCTGAAGAGCTTAAAACAAAGCTAAGTGTTGCAAAATCGCTGCAACCCTGAGAGCTGGCAACATTAAATGCCATAAACATGGCGTACTACACAGTTTTGAGGCAAAGTAGACTAAAAATTACCAGATGTTAGATACAAGTGCATTAATTCAAGTAGCATTTGTGCCCTTTGCTAGAAAGAAATTAAAAACTGAAAGGGAAGCCAGCTGGTAAATGAAAATAAACTGGTAGGACTCAGGAGTTAACCTGGTTTGCAGTTCAAGCTTTGTAAACTTAATTTGAGGAAGTGAACATTAGCATTTCTCGGTGCTTTTAATTAAAACCTGATCTTTTTATAATAAAGTAATTAATGGATTGTATGGACACATTCTTTTAGGTTTTAGTCACACATGCTACAGCAGTGCCGATTGCTGCCTTTACTTGCAGAAGAAAGCAAACCACGCACAGGTGCAGGAAACAGCATCGGACCTTTATTCGCAGGAACAGCATTTTCAGTCGTTGAATTATTTAGGTATCAGCCTTCTGATATTAATCACCTCAATAGTTCTAAGGACTTTCTACAGTTATCCTGTAGATTTTTTTATATAAACACTGCACTTAGTTCTGATGAATTACAATGCACGTGGACTTTCTGTGGTTTTTGTCTTCCAACCTGGTTACCACTCTTAGGAACACAATTAATTTAATACTCTAGTTTTAATTACCAATGACACTGTAAATGCATTAGTGTTAAGCAAAAGCCATGAAAAATGAATACACTAATGAAACCATTTAATGACATTTTCTGAACTGGAAGGAAAAGCAATGTTAGGGGGCCCACGTACAACCCTCGTGCTCATCTTAACTATATTCAATCGCACTTTCTGCAAAATACACCCCTACGCCCCCGCCCGCGCCGATAGCACTGTGGCTCGGGGGCTGTAACTGAGAGAGCAACGTGCCCGGCCCTGCGCTGTCAAACGCCGAAATCCGCTGGGAATCAGCCCCGCAGGAGACGCGGCGGGGCCCCTGCTCGCAGGGCAGGTACGAAGGGCAGAGAGGGGGTGGCTCCGGGGCCGCGCGGTGGGTCTCGCCGGGGCCGGTGGTCTCACAGCTGCTCGGCGGCCCCTCGGCACCGGCTGCTGACACCGCTGGCGGGCAGCACCGCACGCCGCAGGCTCGGCCGCCCCGCCGAGCCGTGACCGCCGTGCCAGGGTCGCCGTGCTTAAGCCGCCCGCGGCCCGGCCCGGCCCGGCTGCAGCGCCGCGCAGGGAAAGCCGCCTTCCCCGCCCCGGCAGCCGGGCTAGGCGCACCCCCTGCACCGGAGGTCTCCGGCTGATAATTCAAAAATGGAGGATGCGCCGTCTCAGCCATTAATTAATAATGTAGCTCGCTGTCTTCCTGTGTGACACACGCTGGAAGGCACCGAGCGGCCAATAAAGATGTAGGGGAGAGCAGGGGAAGGCTCCTCCCCGCAGCTCTTCCTGATTGAGAGCTTGAAGAAGTAGATCAAAAACTTCCCAGGAGCCGGCGGGGGGGG
>VWZV01012925.1:107519-182068 GCA_013397155.1 Irena cyanogastra | reverse complement strand
TATAATAAATATATAAATATAATTGTTAATAAATATAATATATAAATATATGATAAATGTAGATTCTAAAGTGTCACTGCCTTTTGCAGTGTCACTGATCCTGGTATTTTATTGCACAGGAGCTGGACCCCTGAAGGAGAGGAGGGATCCAAACTTTCTGGAAACCCAGTTCATCCCTTTGAAAGGGCTTTAAGGGCAAAACTGACTGCAAACTTTTCAGAAATGCTGATTGCATTTGATTTAAAAAACAACAAAAAACCAAAAAACAGAATAGAGATTTTTTTTTCTCTCTTAATCCCTTCAAGGGAGGAGCAATCTTCACAATAAAAGAATAATAAAAAGACACATGGCTCTCCACGTGATACCTGAAAACATCTGCCATCTCCTGGGGGCTCGAAGAGAAAGAGAAAGGGGAGAGAAGCTCATGAAATATAAAATTACCCTGGAATCCATATGAATGACAGCAGACTGGCTGCAGTGTCCCCCTCACCCCGTGCTCCCCTGCCCCAGGGGAGCTCAGGAGGAGCTGAGGGGCAGCCCAGCTCTGTCTCCTTGCCAGCAGGAAATCAGCAGCCAGGGAAGACTGGGAGCAATTCTGGATTTGCTGCAGCAGGCAGGGAAGGAATTCCTCCCTGGAAAGGTGGTTTTCCACCTGTGCTCTGCTCTTGAGAGAGCCCAGCTGGAGCTCTGGATCCAGCCCTGGGATGCCCAGCATGGGAAGGATGTGGAGCTGCTGGAGAGATTCCAGAGGAGGCCACGGAGATGCTCCAGGGCTGGAGCCAGGCCGGGAGAGCTGGGGGTGCTCACCTGGAGAGGAGAAGGCTCCAGGGAGAGCTCAGAGCCCCTGGCAGGGCCTGAAGGGGCTCCAGGAGAGCTGGAGAGGGACTGGGGACAAGGGATGGAGGGACAGGACACAGGGAAGGGCTCCCACTGCCAGAGGGGATATTGGGAGTCAGGAATTGTTCCCTGTGAGGGTGGGCAGGCCCTGGCACAGGTGCCCAGAGAAGCTGTGGCTGCCCCTGGATCCCTGGCAGTGCCCAAGGCCAGGCTGGGCAGGACCTGGAGCACTCTGGGACAGGGGAGCTGTCCCTAGCCATGGCTTTAAGATGAGCTTTAAGGTCCCTTCCAACCCCAACCCTCCTCTAGCTTCACAATTACAGATGGAGACATTGAACAAACCAAGCTGGATTGGAATGGATTGGATTGGATTGGATTGGATTGGGATGGATTGGAATGGAATGGATTGGATTGGAATGGATTGGATTGGATTTGGATTGGATTGGATTGGGATGGATTGGATTGGATTTGGATTGGATTGGATTGGGATGGATTGGAATGGATCGGATTGGAATGGAATGGACTGGAATGGAATGGAATGGATTGGATTGGATTGGATTGGATTGGATTGGATTGGATTGGATTGGATTGGATTGGATTGGATTGGATTGGATTGGATTAGAATGGATTGGATTGGATTGGATTGGATTGGATTAGAATGGATTGGATTTGGATTGGATTGGAGACCCCCCAGCACAGGATCCAAAGCAGCAACATCCTTTCCAGTTTCCCATTCTTGTGCCAGCTCCATCCCTCACCAGATTCCAGAGTCCCACCAAGGAAGCTGTGGGTGCAGATGTGCTGTCCCATTTTCCCACCTGAGAGCCTGAATTGTTTCCCAGTTGTCTGAAACCTCAGGGAAATTCCTTGTCTCTGGAGATCCAACCAAACCCAAAGGAAACGGAAAGAATTTCTCCTCATTTAATCTTATTTTGCTGAACTAGCCACAGATGTGGAGCTGGGTGCCCTAAATAGCACATCTATCATTCTGCTTTTGCTTGGATAAAGTTTGCCCTTGGGGACTCCCAGGAAATCTGTCTTAAAATTACCAATCCTCTGCCATCTGAAACGATGCAGTTTGTGAGCTCCAAATGAGACAGAAACTTCAGTTTCCTTCTTGTTTTGCTTCAATTTAGCCAAGGATAAAAAAGGTGCTTTGAAAACATTCAGATTAATTTCCTTTCCCGTTTGGGCCAAATCCACTTCCACTCAAAAAATCCTGGAATTATTAAGTGTGGAAAAGACCTCTAAAAACACTGGGTCCATCCATGAACTCAGCACTGCCAAAGCCACCACTAAACCATGTGTCCCCAAGTGCCACGTTCACATGGCTTTTAAACCCCTCCAGGAATCCATCATTTCCCTGTGGGAAGCCCATTCCAGCCTGACAACCTTTTGTGTAAGAAATTCTTCCTAATATCAGATTTATGGATGCCCATGCAGGAGCAACAGTGTCTGTCCCTGTCTGTGTCTTGTTTTTTATGGCTCACAACCCCAGTGAGCTCTGGGAGGAGTGGGCAGAGCTGATCTGGGCTGTGGCAGGGCTCCTTTCAAGTTTAGTTTTGGATAAAAAACTCATATTTCCTCATATTTCACTGGAAAACTGATCTCTACCTTAAATGAGAAAAGATTATATTTACAGATTATATTTACATTTACATTTTATTTATTAAAGACTATATTTATGTTTACAAATGCATTGCCTTAAATGACCAAAGATTATATTCATAACACTTCACAAAGGATATAATCTGAAATAGAATAGGTAAGAAAATATAAAACCAGGGCTGATCAAACAAAAAGGGGAAAAATTCCTAAAATTTTTCTGCCTTCCACTCCACCTTTTACTGATACCACTAAGAATAATTTATATTTTTAAGATGCAGGCCTGGAGATGATTCCTGCTCCACAGGGATCCTTTCACCTGACACATCTTTGCCCAATAATATTGTAAAATAAGGAGAAAACCTGAATTTCAGCAATTGTGCTGCTGAACAGCCCCAGACACCATCATCTGTGCTGGGTGGGAGCCAGGAGGTAGAAAAGATGGAGAATTACAAGTGCCAGGCACAGAAGGAGAATTTTCCGGGAATATCACAATCTGACCCTGCTGAAATTTGATAGATTTATGACTTAATCCCAAATGACCAGGACAAGGATGCTCATACCAAAGGTCAGAGGGAGGCAGGGCCACGATACAGGAAAAATCCAACAAACAGCCTCAGTTTGGCTGGAAGGAAAGAAAAGATAAAATAAATTCTAGCAGAGAAATGATCTCCTTAACATGCCCAAAAGCCACAACTAAAATAAGAGCAGAGAGCATAATACCATTAAAAATCTGTTTATTATGACATTGTGACTGAATCCAGGCCTTGGGAAGCAAACTCCTGGAGAACCAACACCTAAATTTCTTTCCATTTTTGAGTGCTTAGTGATTGATGCATTCAGTGTTCAAAATGTAGTTTTAATTTATTCAAATGTCAGAGAAACCACAGAAAATCCGACCACTGACCTAGATTTATCCATTCCCATGCCTGAAATTTGGCTTTCACTGATAAAAGATAAAAAGCAATTTACTGTTTCTTGAACTTGGCCATATATAACAATAACAGATGATTAATTATTTTTAAAAGCATTAAGTTTAAGCACCTTTTCATTCCCCCTGCAGGTCAGGATGGCTGTCTGTTATGTTGGTGATAGGATACAGAACAAGATACATAAAAACCTCCCTGGCAAAATCACCCCTGGGTTCCTTTCCTTCCAGCTGGAGCTGCTTTCTTTTCCTAAATTGAAAAAAACAAAATTAACAGTTGTTTCCCATTCGTTGACACATGATATTTGGGGATTTTTTAGATTTATTTATTTATTTTAATTTATTGAAATAAGTTCCTGTGGATCTCTGCTGAAATATCAGCAAGGGCAAGCACAAATCTTTAGGTTTTTCTAAAGGTTATTAAGCCAATTTACATGGAATAACAGCATTACAGAATTGGTTCTATCACTGGAGGCACAATATTGCCCCTGGGAGCAGATAAATTCTCTGGGGAGATCCAGGGTCATCAGCTGGAGTTAGGACAGGCTTTGACATCCCCAACCCATGGAACACAGGCACCAGGTCAGGAAACAACCACAATGGGACAATCCTGGCCAGTGCTGCTCCTGTGGCACTTCCTGGGGAAATTCCAGCAGTTTCATGCCATCAAAAACTGGGAGGGACCAGGCAATCCCGAGGATCCCACAGTCCTTATCTGAAAAGGGATTTGAGTTCCTGGCTGATGTGGCTGAATGCTCTCTGTGCGCTGCTGGAGTTCCATGGATCCATTCCTTGTAGCTGTCCAAGGTGTTGGACAGGGCTTGGAGCAACCTGGGCTAGCAGAAGGTGTCCCTGCCTGTTGGATTAAATCTTTTTTAGCTCAGAGATGAGGTAACTGAGAGGTGTTTGAAGCACTTTCATTTTATTTTCAGTCTCATGTAGAGGGTGAGACAATGCAGGAATTATAATTTATGCCATTACAATCAGAGAACCCCCATGGCAGGGGGTGGCACTGGATGGGCTTTAAGCTCCCTCCCAACCCAAACCACTCTGTGCTTCTGTAAATCTCCAGGTGAGGATTTGTACTTTTCCTTAGAGGCAAGATAGGGGAGTTGCAGGTGGATGGAATAGATGGAATCCCTCTTTAAAATGGAAGGGGAAGAGAGTCAGGCGAGCATGCAAAATAGATCTTAGAACATCTGTGCATCAAATATATTTATCCAAACTGCTACAGTCAATCTTTTCCAGCTGAGTGTTCAGCAGTTCAAACCTCTACAAAACCACAGTAACTGTTCCAGGAAACAAGGGAAATATTCTGTTGTCTAAGGGAAGGAAACTCCAAAACTTACAGGGGAAAACTCCCTCTCCAGGTAGCACAAACTCACCCATGGAACACGGACATCAACTGAATTTCTTCCAACACTTTAATGGGTTAATTGGAGCTCCAACACTTCTTACAACTCATGATGATTTGATGTGTCTGTGTTTTTATATCCACGCTCACATCCCTGATAAATTTTGCTAATTATTGGCCTAAATGGGGCTGACTGGCTTGGGGGATGGATGTGTTCAGTGTCAGAATAATGAAAAGCTGATAAGAATATCTGAGCTGCTCTGCCCAGCAACTTCAGCTAAATATAGAGGAGTGGGAAGGGGATGGAAGCCTGCAAGGGACCAGATCCGTGTTCAGCAGTTCCTGGAACTCCACAAACCCAGCCAGGTCTCCTGGACCTTCCCATGGTGTTGCAGCCACGCCAGTGAACGTTAATTGACGCATCTCTAATTGCACCTAATTACTGACACTGAATTATTTAGTGTAGCAAGAGGGAGCATAAGCAGAAGTAATGGGATTAAATTAAGACAGGGAAAAATTAGGTTGAATATAAGGGAAAATTCGCTGGCAATGAGATTCATTAGGATGGCTCCCAAGGGAAATGTTGGGCACTGCTTTGCTGCAGACACAGAAAATTAAGTTAAACCCATATTCAGGAAAATTACCTCGATAATTTGGTACGTCTTTTCCACTTTTAAATTATTGAACTCTTCAGCAACTCGAGTGGTGCACAAGTTTGTGCAGGCAGCTCAGGTGCCAGCCCATCCCACCAGCTGAAGTCTCTGAGGAGACGATTGCCCTCAAAGCGCTTCCAGGAGAGCAGACCCTGTACTTATTCAAAGCAAGTTGTACTTAAACTTTACTGCAAAGCCAGCAACGCTTAACCCGTGGTTAAGTAGTGCTTAAACGCTCCCCAGGGTGGCAGTGAGGAGGCAGACAGTTATTTTCCCACTCTGAGATTATAATTATCTCCTGCTCTCCCCGGTAGAAATGAGCGATGGCAGGACATGGGGAGATAGGAGAACCCTTTCAGAGGAGCCATCCTCAGCTCCTGCTCTTTCATCTCATTTTATCACTTGACCCAGGAGAAGTTAACTGGAACAAGCTCCAGAAGGAGCTGTGAGCACAGTGAGACATGTGCAGAGGCAGCTTTTATCGTGACATGATTAATGATGTTTGGGAAGGCTGTGAGTGGCAGGGAGAGAAGGAATCCAAAGCAGGGAGTGGGGACTCATCCCTGCTGCTTACACTGTGTAATGCACCTCAAGGCAGGCAGGGAGCTGTGAACCTTTACAGGCTTAATCTCTGAAAATCCTAAATATGATTCCTTTGGAATTGCCTGGAAACTTCACTGTGGTGACAGGACTCAGCAGATGGAAAAAACCCAACTGTGTGGCCACTGGTGCTTGCTGGGTCTATTTATCTTCATCTGGTTAACAGCTGGTGGGGTTTATTTGAGCCTTTCTGGGGTTTAAATCGTACACCAGCAGCCTCAGCAGAAATTGTGGGGGGTTTTGGGGGAGCTCAGCCAGCCCTCACTGCCAGCAGGATCTCAGCTTCCTCCCAGCTGGGGATGAGACCATGGCCACTCCAGGAATTACCAACATCCCAGAACAGCCTTCACACCCCACAGGACACCAGGCTGCTTCCAGAGTTCATGGAATCATGGAAACTGCACCCTGGAATTAAACTGTAACATCCTGCACAGCTGAAACTAAAGGGAGATTGCCCCTATTTGGAATAAAACAGGAAAGAACACACACTCAAAGCCAAACAGGACAAACCTCCCTGGGTTTGTGTTCTGCAGTGCTGGGAGAAGCTCAGATAAAAATAAGGAGTGTATTTCCAGCTCTTAAGCACTCACATAGACACTGCTGCAGAATAAATAGCCACTATTCCCTGTTAATCTGCAGGTAAGGTGTGTCAGCAAACAAAAGCAATCCTAAACCCTTTTGCATTATTTTGCATCTCGTAATCTTTACAAAAAAATGAAAGGAAAACATCTTAATTGCATGAGTTACCATTTCTTCCTCCTGAGTCACTGACTTCTGCCTGTCTGGAAGCTGACATCCATCAAGGTGAGTCAGTTTTCCAGAGATATTCTGAATACCTCTTCATTTACAGAGACACACGAGATTTTTCAAGGTCCAGACTGTGCTCACAGACTTCAGCTGCTCCAGCCCTTTGCTGTCTTTTCTCAGAACTGCTGCTGATCAATTACAAAGCTAATTTAAAGAGCCTTTTTTAAACCCTTATTGATGAACTTGAGCACGTCCCTGTAATTTATAGCAGCACACTCTCCCAATTAATCCCCAGTAACTCATTTTTCAGCCCCCACCACCAACATGGCAAAGTTCAGTGATCTATGGCTGTTTCCAGAAGTCATTATTCATTTTACCTCCACTGAGGGCCACGTTACCCCTTACCCAGAACCACCATGCCCTGTGATTTAACTGCAGCTACGTGGGGCTGGGTGCACTTCCAGAGATCTGCTCTCACCACGGAATGACTCTGCCTTTCATCTCCTCTGAACACGGAGTTCTGAACTTCCATCCTCAAATTCCCGATGGGCTGCAGCAGAAAAGATGAGTGGAACATAAAAAACTTCAAACACAGCTCCTTCAAACTCTTGCAAACTTCCATCTCTCCCTTCCTCACCCATTCTCTCTCTCTTTCAGTGTAACTCTTGGTTAATGTTTTAATTTTCAGCTCAATTTTTTTTTTCTCCACTTGTAGAGGAAACCAAGAGTTTTCTGACTCTGTAGTAGGTTCCCCTGTGGTCACGTGGGCAAAATCCAAGTTAAAAATAGGTTAATAACCACATACAGCCCCTTGTGGGGCTGACAGCTCTAGGTGGGCACTTCCCAAACATCACCAGGGCCCTCAATCCACAGCCCCAGCACTGATCAGATCATGTGGGAACGATGAAATTCAACCAAACTCAGCTTCCTGCAGCTCTTATTTCTGTTTTTGGTTCCCATTGTGCTCTGGAGGCTGACAAAAGGAGAGGAATGATACTTATGGCTGAGAGGTCCCCTTTGGTCACACAGGAATTGTCAGGAAGATTCCCTTTGGATTCCCACTGCCAGAGGGCAGGGCTGGATGGGATTTTGGGAAGGAATTCCTCCCTGGGAGGGTGAGGAGGGGCTGGGATGGAATTCCCAGAGCAGCTGGGGCTGCCCCTGGATCCCTGGCAGTGCCAAGGCCAGGCTGGACATTGGGGCTGGGAGCAGCTGGGACAGGGGAAGGGGTCCCTGCCATGGCTGGGGGGGCACTGGATGAGTTTTAAGGTCCCTTCCAACCCAAACCATTCTGGGATTCTGTGTAATTATGGTTGTGGTGATACTGAGAGCTTTCTCCAAGGGCTGCTGCATGGATCTGTGGGAAATCCCAGGGGGAGATTCCCAGTGGCACCGGTGAAACCTGACCCCAGGGCTGTTCCTTTATTAAACAGAGCCAATAAATTGCATCTCTCCTGGTAACCTCTAAAAGAAACTCTGAGTTCAGGTTTAAATTAACTCCATAATTAGAGTGACAACAATCAAAGAGTGCAAATCCTTATTTATTTGCCCAGCTGTTAGCAGCAGTGCTCAGACACTGAGAGTTACAGATATCTTTTGTCTGGGCTTGTTTGTACAACATTCTGACTAAACAGTAACAAAGCTGGCAAAGTGTGACATCACCCTGTGTCATACCTGCAGTGTGTGGGAGGGAGACAAGGGAAATCTGAGAATCCAAAGCCCACAGGCTCCCCTGGTGATGAAGGGATTTGTTCCTTCCATAACTCAGAACATCACAAAAGAGCAACGTAATATTATGCAGTTATTCTCAAGAAATATTTACAACGAATTTAAAGATCCTATTCCAAAATATAGATAATTATACCTTGAAAGGAAGCAGCCAGGATTGGACAGAGTTAATTTCCCACAGCTGATTACTCATATTGACTTTACTTTTACTTTGTACACAATCACTGTCCCCTCCTTCCCATTTTCTCTTTCCATCCTTCCTGCTGGAAGCCAGGGAAGGCCCTGGGATCCTAATGGAGCTTTCAGAAGAACTGATGCAATTTTCAAACCCTTCACTATGTTAAACCCTCCCAGGGGTGCACGAGGGGGCTGTGTGGTGTGTGACACCACTGGTGACCTTTAGGGACAGCCACCACATTCCCAGTGGCCCTGCAGCCTGGTGGCACCAGAAGAAGCCCTGATGCTCCCATTCCAGACCTGCCACATGAGGATTTTTTTGTTTTCAGGATCAGAAGAAAATTCTGGGCCGTGCTGGCATGGTGTGAGTGCTGAGGTGGAGCCCCAGGAATGTATCTCTCATCTGAAGTTCAAAATGGACTCAGCTGTTATTAGCCCACGATAATTGCACCAGCACCAAAGATGGGTGAGAAAAGATAAAAAGAGCTCTGCACAAAGTTACAGTTTTCAAATAAAAGAAGGTGCTTAAGCACCATTTTCCCGCACACCAGTCTCTGCTTTGAAGGATCTGTTTAATTATCTCCTTTGTTTAAACCTTGAGGGTGCCAATTCAAGAGCATTTTAAGGAAGAGCACTCCCAGAAAAATCAGAAACTTCTGGCAAAAAGTCAATTCCACTTGTATTTTTAAATATACAACTCTCAAAAGTGCAGTCACTGGGTTTTGGTTCCCATCAAAACATCCATGCTGAAGGGAAATGGAGTGGGGTGAAAACACCTCCAGGAGCATTATTGGGATTTCAGCTCCATGAAGAGCAGAGGGCAGGGCAGGAACCCTGTCAGCAATTAAGGAATAATGAATCTACCAGAATAATGGATATTGATTAGGGACATTTCTTTCTGATAAAATGAGGAGAGTCAGCAAAAGGCAGAGATGTTCAACCTAATTATAGTGTAAGCTGAAACAAAGTCAAAGCAGTCACTGGGACCAAGCAGGCCTGGGACAAAAAGGAGCAGCACCCACGACATCCAAGGGCACCCAGAGGAGCTCCAGGGCAGAGGGAAGCTCTGCTGAGCCTGAGTTTTGGCATGGCAAAGCTGGCTGGGTCAGCTCACAGAGCCATGGTGCCTTCCCTCCTTCCCCACCAGAATGAACCCAGCACAAAGTGGGGCACATTGTCCTCCTGTCCTTGAGCACTTGGTTTGTTTAAAAAAAAAAAACAACCTAGAAATTAAGGCTGGGATGTGCAGGGCAGTTTTGCTGTGGAGATTCTGGAAGAATGAGGTGAATCCCAGAGAGTTAAAGGGTCCCTGCCATGGGAGAGCCCTCTGCCCCTGGCAGGAAAGGAGAACTGAGAGGTGGAAGTGGAAAGTTCTGATCCTGAGCAGAGGGACAGTGAGGGCACAGCCCTGCCCAGGGCTGCTGGGAATGAAGGGATCTTCAACCTGGGGCAGGGAAAAAGGAGGGGAATGCTGTGGCTGTGCTCCCTTGTGTCACCTTGGGCTCCATCCCTTGCCCCAAATTATATTCAACCATCTAAGCTCTAATCCTGAAATTTCTATTCCTGAGTATAGGGTGGAACATTCTATGCAATGATTTCTTTTACTGTTTTTATAACCTGACCTGCTCTGGGGTGTAAGGCCCTGGCACAGGTGCCCAGAGCAGCTGGGGCTGCCCCTGGATCCCTGGCAGTGCCCAAGGCCAGGCTGGACACTGGGGCTGGGAGCAGCTGGGACAGGGGAAGGTGTCCCTGCCATGGTTGGGGTGGGATGGGATGAGCTTCAAGGCCCCTTCCAACCCAAACTATTCCATAATTCTATGAAAATCCCAAATAAAATACTCTGTAGATTGCTACTCATGTTTTTCCTGTTCTAATCAGACTTATCAAATACATAAAATACCACTTTTTATTACAAAAAAATATTTTCCATGCTAGCAAATTGTCTTATTTTACACACAGAAAGATATAAAGGCTGCAAGTTTGAAACCTTGTAGAAAAGAAAAATCATTATTACAGTGCACTGTGCCATAGTAGAATAATTTCTTGCATGTTTAATATTAATAATAATAATAATAAAATACATGTTGAATTACATGCAGTGCTGCAATACTTTAATAATTTTAAAATTTTTAATATATTTTAATTCTTTATTTTTAAATTTTTCTGTGGTTCCGAGCAGAGTAACCAAAACACAGAGAAGCTTTTGACAGGGAAAGCCCTGGAATGGTGAACCTGGAGAGGGGGAATGTCTGTCCTGGGTGATTTCCATCAGCAAACAACCACCAGCTCACTTCATTTGTCCCTTGTAATTCCTCCAAATTATCCTGTATTGGAGCCTCCAGGGACAGAGATCTCCTCTCTCCTCCGTGGCACAAGGCTCTGTTATCTTATTTTCAGTGAAATCTCACCAGAAAACCAACTGGAGCAATTTCAGCACAGAAACCCCCTGGGAAGGTGCCCATGACACTCCAGTTTCTCAGTTGATGAGAAAAAGTTTTTTATTTTCAAATTGCCACAGCTCCACAAGGCTTTGTCTGAAATCAGAGATGTTGGTGCTTGCCATTAACCACATCTCCAGACCTTGTAATTCCTTCCCTGCCATAGGAAAGGAACGTTCAGGAAATTTCAATTTATTCCCAAAAGGTTCCCTTTGTACGTGTGCAGGAACAATCTTCCACTCCAGAATTAATACTCCTGGTATCTTTGAAGTTGCAGCTAATTCTCTACAGATTCTTTCCGAGGCGTTTTTTGGGATGTTCTTGCTCGTGGTGAGAGCCCTCATGGGACAAGGAGACATTATGAGAAATATTAAAGGCACAAAAAAAAAAAAACCTTTTAAGATGAAGTAAGTCGAACAAGGAAAAGAATGAGCCTGTTATCCTTGGAAAGAATCAAGATGCTTTTTCAAACATTTAATCTCCTGTTCTTCCTTGAAAAAGATATCAAGGCTAAAACAAAGAATTGTGATTTTGACCCAAAAAGGCAAAAAAACCCCAAATCCCCTATTTTGCTAATAGGCACCTTGTGGCTTTTTGAGGTTAACAAGGACCCTGAAACAATTTAACTGCATTACAGTTCTGCATATTCATAAAGATATGCTGAGCAGATAACAGAGCAAATGATTTAATTGAAAAATCAGCCAGTGTGAATATTTTTTCCTGTGAATCATGGAAATGCGACAAGATCTGTTAATTAACATAATCTCATTTATTTGACATTATTCTTGTCACTTAATATAATCTTCCTGCAAAGAGGAAAAAATGGAAATTGCCAAAAAAAAGAAAAAGAGAAAGAAAAGAGAAAATATAAATGTGGAAATGGAGAAAAAAGAGAATGCCTCTGGAAAATGGAAAAGGATGTAGAGTACATTCACCACTAAGAGGGAAAAAGAAATGGAATGAGTCAGGAAAAAAGCAGAGATAAAGAAAAGGGAAAATGGGGAGGAAAAATAATCCAGAACATTGAGAAAGTGCTTGGGACTTGTGAGAGTGAGGGAGGAGACAGAGAGACCAGACTGGCCCCAAGGAGGAGAAATCCAGCAAAGAGAGGAGCTGGAGCCCTGCTCCTGCAGGGAATTCCTGTGGCTCTGCTCTGGGCTTCACCTGGCTGATGAAAAAGCATGGCTATGGAAATTTGGGGGGTGAAGAACCCAATCAACATAATTTATAATTTATAATTTATAATTTATAGTTTATAGTTTATAGCTTACCTTCAGGAATTTGTTCTATTTGCCACCATTTTTTCCCTTCACTTCCAGGGAACAAGGGGCAGGACAACAGGAAAGGGCCCCAAGTTGCACCAGGAGAGGTTCAGGTTGGATATTTGGGAAAACTCCTTCACCCAAGGGTTGTCCACCTGAACTTGTGGTGCTGCATAAATAACAAAAAAAGGAAATAATGCAATTTATCTACGCCTCAAGGCTGCAAACTCATTTAGTCCTCAATTACTTCTGTTACTATGACCAGAGATATTTAAATGGGAGATAAATCCTTACAAAGCCACTTGTTAATAGACACTATTAGCTAAAATTTCTGTTCGTAATTGTAGATATTATTAAGTGTGGGAACTGATAAAAAAAGAGAAGCCTAATTGGAAAATGGAGATTAATTTCATTACAAAGGATGTGTTGATAGAACATTTCTTGTTTGGCTTCTCCAAATAACTGGACTTCAGGGCCAAGCTGTTTGGGATGAATTTTTTCCTTGCAGGGCAGGAAAAGAAATCCCCTGGAATTCAGGAGGAATACAGATCTAGAAATCCCATTTTTAGTGCCATTGGAAGGAGAGAGGGATGGATGATGGATGGACAGAGATGGTTTCAAATTGTAGGAGAAAATAAGTCTAAAAAACCAAAGCTGAATTAAAGAAAACTAAAGAAAAATGAAATCAAGTCTCTGCACGACAGCAGAGCAAACAGACTCCTCTGAAAGCACCACACAAACCTGAATTCTCTGATTTATTTTACAAATACTTGTTAGTACAACTGATCAGGATATATAATTTTTCACGGCTGTTTATTACAATAAAATGTTCTTTTAAAATCCACATAAGCAACATGCAACAAACAAACTGTGAGAGCTTTATGGCTGCTCCCTGCAAAGCCTCATTTATCACCAAGACTGAAGAGAAATAGCTTGAAAAGTGATATCAGAATGAACAGGCAGGGGAAAAAAAAATAAAGAATTATTTCTTTATTTTGTTATTTTCCCAAGCAGAGAGGGGAAAAAAAAAACTCAGGAAATGCTTACAATATTTGTTCTGTCATTGACAAAATCCTCATAAAAGCAAACAGTTACCCACAGGATAAACTGCAGAGCTTTTTATTCTGCAGTATTTTCACTCCGTTGAAAGAGATGCTTGTAAATGTATGTTCTATTTTTACCAGATTAAAACCTAATTTCAATAAGGACTGCTTGGAAAGTGCTCTCATAGTCCCAGTGCTAAGCCCTTTTACTTTCTTTATTTTATGACTATGACTCCACCACTCACATTCTCTATTCTCCCTGTGAGACCACCACACATGAAATAGGATTAAAGAGTGAATTTTGGGAAGTCTCTTGAAACACAGCCTTCTCCAGCCTGGACACTGATGAGAACATCTCAGGGCTGATTTCGTCATCCAAAGGGATCAGAGGGAGCTTTTATAGAGATGTAAAATCTTATTTTTAGCAAATTAGCCAAGTGTCCACTTTTCAGGTTCATTACTCACAACTGTGACAACGCACTGCTCAGTGCCGCTGGCTGCTCCATCTAGAAATAAAAATGAAGAACACAGGAACATTAAAGCTCCTGATTATGGAATAGTGAGGCAGTGAAATCATTTAAACCCCAGGAATGGCCACATCCACCTGTGTGAGTCAGTTCAGGCCTCTCTCTGCAGTTTCCCAGCCCAGGCAGGCTCGGCTGTGGGCAGGTGGAACTGGTTTTACACTCCTGGCATTCAGCTCTCCAGTCCTACAGCTCTTCCATCAGCCTGGATTACTGGAGTGAAATATATCCATGGGATGGATTGAAATATTCTGGTTAAATGCTCTCCTTTTATATTCTCATTTTATATTATATTCTCAGCTGGAAGGCTTCTTTCTACCAGTTTAATACTGGTGGATAAAATACCAGGTTGGAGGGGACCTCAAGGATCATCTGGTCCAGACTTCCTCAGCTAAAAGCCTGGGAAAGATTCACCCATGAGGGAAAAAATGAATTTTCTTATTTAATGAAAGAAGTTTCAACTGATTTCTGAAGTTTGATCAGTGCAGCCAAGTCTGCTTGAAGGTCTCCAGTGTCCCTCCTCACCCTAGACAACGGGAGAATGGCAGGTAGGATAAAAAATGTAGGGAAAAACCAACCTAAGATGTGCCAGTGGTGATAAACCTCTTGTAAATAAACCAGAGCTGAGGTGAGTAACAAAACTGTCAGGTTGGAAGAACTGCCCAGAGTTTGGCACAGCTGCCCAGGTTTTATTTGGCAGAAAAAGAGAGGTTTTCTCCTGCTACCTACGTGACCTATTCTGTACATGTTTAAAAATGAGCTGCATTATCCTCCCTTCACTGATTGCTGAGGGAGGCTGGATGAAAACACAGACTGAATATTCAGCATGTGAACTATTTGAGGTGGATGAGGACATCATGGCCAAACTGTCCTGACAGAAACGGGGAGAACATTCCTGGCCCCTCCTCTCCTGTCAGAGCTGCTCTCACAAAGGCTCACAAATCTCCCTGAAGGAACTCCCTGATAAAATCCCCCTGAAGGAATTCCCTGATAAAATCTCCCTGAAGGGCCACACTTAGCCCTTGGAGCAGAATGTAGGGTCTAGAATCCACAATCCCAAATTGGCTGCAGCGTTTATTGTTCCCCATTAAAGCGATGGAGCTCTTGGATAAACATTCCCAGCTTTCTGTGCTGCGATGCCTGAGCAATAAAAAAGAGCTCCTGCTACAATTTCATCTATTTATATATTCCAGAGAGCTGACTTGGGGTTTTTTACATCCCACCTTGCTCATCTAAACACGCTGCATTGGCAGAGCCAAACCCACCACCTCTGCACCTGTGGAAAGCAAAGCAGGGAAAAGGGAAAACAGGGACACAACCCCAAATTGCAGCAATTTGCCCTCCCTTTTCAGGGCCATAACTAAACACAGAAGGTGAATTTGGGAAATGGGCCAATTATTCCTCTCACCCCAGCCTGCTGCTTCCTCGATGTGTGATCCAAGCTCGTGTTTTACTCAGATTTGTGCCTCACAGGGAAGGCAATTGCTCAGCTCACACAGGGAATTAAATTTATTTGTCCTTTTAGCAAGGGAATTTCCTTCTCCTCACAGTCAGGGCCATGGGTCAGTGGTGGCCTTGGCAGGGCTGGGTTAATGGTTGGACTCCATGACCTCAGAGGTCTTTTCCAACCTAAATGATTCTGTAATTCCCAGCATGCAGTCACCAGGGATATGCCTGGTCAGAAAACCCCGGGATCTGTGGTTACTGCTGCCCTGCCACAAATGGAATGGTTTAATTTGTGTTTTCACAGGTGAGCTGTGGGGGGACAGCCCCAAACGGTGACAGCCTGGTACAGGAGGTGACACTGGGCACTGAAATCTGTCTGCAAATGTTTCTCTGAGAGGCAGAGAAACGGCTCTGACTCGGGAAAGCTGCAGATGCACCTGTGATCAGAGGCACGCTGGGCATTTCTGCTGCCCACCACACCTTCAGCCCCACAGGAACAAAGGCAAGAATATTCCTCTAACTCCCCAGCTCCTCAGCTCTGCCAGGCACACCACCCCAGCAGCAAGCTGAATTGTTGCTGCACCGTTACCAGCACAAGGTCCCTCCCTGGGGTCAGTGAAATGCCAGCACTGTCCTGCGTGGGCCCAGCACTGCACTCCCCTGTCCATCACCACTCCTCAGCACATCCTCTAGCCAATTACTCGGGCTCCTAATTGCATTTCTGCATAATCCACTTGGATCCATTTGTCAAACACGATTTTGAGGCACGCCGTGTCGAGGGCTGTAGTAAATTCCAGATGCTTTCACACGCTGCCCTGCCTCCTCCTGCTAATTTAGGGTTTAATTAAAAAAGGAGTCGTCTTTGCTTGACACGATTTGTTCTTTACACACCCATGCAAGTGATACTGTTTCTAAAATTAAATAAAACTCTGGACCTTGCAGACCCTCCGCTGTTTTCTCTGAGGATTCACGACATCTCAGTCAACAGGATTTGCCTGGAGAGGAAGAAAACTTTAGATCCTGAAAGGCTCACGATGTTCTGTCTATTTTTGGGTTTTCCTGCTGTATTTCTATCACACAGCTCACATTTGAAGCCAAAGAGCAAAATGGTTATTATGACATAGTTTTTATACAGTTTAGATTTTTACTCTCCATGCCCCAAACATACAAAGAGTGAGATCAGACTTCTTTTTTTTTAATCATGAGGGAATATCTAGTTTATTAACTATGACAAGCCTGTGGTTTGCCTGAAAGTATCTGAAAATGGGATAATTATCAAGGTGAATTGGATCCACATGGTTATGTCTGTATAATATTTAATATTCCAGCAGCAAACTTCAACACCTTCTTGCCATTTTTGTTCTGAAATTTAAACACTAGCAAACAATTTGTCGCCGAAGAGATTCTTTATGCAGAATTCCACCAACTTCTGTCAAAATAACTTGCAGAAAATACTTAAAAACCCACAGAATGAAAAAATGCATGTTATTTGTTAGAAAAGGAGAACGAATAGCATGTAGTAATGGAAGGCCTAGTAAATAATTTCCTGCACACCAGTTCATATTTACTCGTAATTATAATTCACAGGAGTGCATTCCTGCAATCAAGAGACAGGGGTGCACAGCATGAAAAAACATTTAGCACCGAGCAGACTGCATGAATAATTGCCTGTCAGAGTGGCTTATTAAAGGGAAACTACAATTTTACAAGACAATTCTTGTATCTGCTTGTCTAATCTAAAGACAGAGGGCTGTATAAATGCAGAGAGTTCAAGGAAGAAATATTTCTGGCTCCGCAGTCGAGTTAGAAGTTGAGTTTTTAAAGCACTGAAAGAACAATCAAAGTGTGACAGCTCCGAGATGCACAAGCTCAGACCTCTCTAAATTGGAAAGTGAATCCTTTGTGTTTAAGGTGGCAGTGCAGGCAGGGAGATGGAGGGGATGGAAGTGTGGCCATGGAAACCACACTCCCTCCTGTAAGCAGAGGTGATGTCATCCCCGGAATGTCCTTGGAAATGTCCCAGCAGATGGACCCGGAGGGTGAGAGCAATCCAAGAACCCTCCTGGAGCTGCTGCCTTCCCCAGCAACCACCAGCAGGGAACACTGGGATGACTGGAGCCTTGCAAAGTGACATTTCCCCTCCAAATGCTTTGGCAGGTTTGGGAGCCTCCAAGGAGCACCTGGTGTCCCCTCTGCCCGCTGTGGGGAGGGCAGGGACAGCTCCCAACATCCCCAAAGCTGGGGAGGCTCCAAATCCTGGGAGGAATCCTTCTGCTTTATTCACCCAATTAATGAGTTTCACTTCTCCTTCCCTGACTGATGCAGAAGGTCTCAGACAACAGGCTGAATTCACACAGAATTAAGTTTAAAAGAGGATAATGCTGCAGGGGAAGGTTCCAAAATTAACTTCAAACCTCCCAACAACCCAAACAAAGGAAAGGTGTCCTACATGAACTCATGGCCTGTGGTGAAAATCCAGCTTCATGCAGCTACTTCAGCTGTTTAAAACCATCCTGGCATTCTTTTTTAAATGGCTTTGAGGTGATTGAGGTGCACACCTGGCAAGGGGAAGAAAATAATACTTCATTAATAAAGAGCATTGAGAAACAAAGGCTAATGTGACATTATGAGCCTCAGGAACAGCACCTGCAGCCCTGTGGAAAGCAGTAACATTTTGTCAGGCTTGCCTGAACGCTCATGATTGAGAGGTCTAAAACCTGAAACCTGTTCACTAAAGAGCTGGGTCAGAGCTAAATCCCACCAAAATCCACGTGAGCCTTTCCGTTGATTTCAGGGAGCTTGGACCAAGGCCAGGGGCGACAGGACAAAGGCAGCAGCTTTGAAAATGCTGCACAAAAATATCTTGCCCTTTGTTCCAACAACCACTGCTGAGACTTTAAAGCCACGTCCTGGTCCCTGCCTGGGTGCTGGGGCTGTCCCAGGTTTGATAATGGTCATAATTTGGATTTTCCACTGTGAAATACACCCGGGCAATTTGTGTTAATAAGTCATAGTAAAAATCATCACATGGAAACATCCTGCAGTCACTGAAAGAAAGCTTTGCTCCTTTCCAAGTAACACACTTGATAGTGTTTCACTTGCAAAAAAAACCCTAATAACTTTTTTAATAACAAGCTGAGGGAACTTTCAGCTGAGGGCTCTCCAGGAGAACACTCAGATTCCAAGAACAGGGGGCTTGGGTTAGAAAAATTATTACCAGAGTTGAACATTATAAAACTGACATAGTTTCCAGAAAAGGTTGTAAACAAATTTATTAGGATCTTTTCTTCCGAGAAATACATTAAAAACAATCAAAGTAAAAAAAATTAAGTTGGCCACTGAGAAATGTGTCTAGACAAAGCTTCCATTATATGATTTAACAATCCCTGGCAAATGCTGCTTAAAGATAAAATTGGATTCCCGTCCAGAATATTAATACTTTTATTGCAGAAATATGTGTATTTTAGAGATAAAAGTACATATTCTTAGACAGATAGATGATGAACATTGAAAATGGCCTGGAACACAGTTTATTTTATCAGTGTTTTTCTCTCTGTCAAACAAGTAAAGCAATGTTTTTCAGGTGGAGGCTTCTGATGAGGAGGAAGATTTTCTCATTTTCAGACAAGGCCTTCTGTATTTCCATTTCAACCACTATCAGCACACATTGGTGAGTAGTTCCTGTGGCTGACACAAACAACTTTTGATTATAGAATCAGGGACAGCACTCCCAACTTTGCATTTCCAAACAACTCCACATAAATAGTTGGTAAGCTGAAGTTTGGGCAGAGCCAGAGCAAGCTCAGGAATACAGATATCAGCTTTATTGTGTTTGACTCCTCTCGGTGCAGCAGCCTGCTGGAAATAAAAATGTGACATTTTTCCAACATGACAGGAGAGAATTCTGAGATGTTTTCCTAGGCCAGACAAAAGGAAGGCACTGAGCATTAGATCAGCTCCTGTCTTTTTTCCAAGCAGGAACGAGGCGCAGTTTCCCGTCTGGCAGCCAGCTCCAAACAGCTCCAGTGGAAAAGGGAGCCTCCTGCAAAGCCCAGCAAATACTGCACCTTCCAGGAATCCTGGATCTTACACCAGGGGAACAAAAATTCACCTGGTTTCATAGAAACAGAATTGGTTTGGGTTGGAAAGGAGCTTAAAGCTCATCCAGTTCCATCTGCTCCCACGGGCAGGGACACCTGCTGCTGGAACCTTGGCTGTTGAGAATTTTGGGCTTTCTGAGCCCCAAGAGAACACTGCATGTGACCTGAGGCTGTGGACAGGCTTCCAAAATTGAATGATGGAACTGGGGTTGTGGATGTGGAGTTTGATTAGGAGTGTGTGATATCACATGGTGGAAAACTTAAGAGTTTAAGGGTTTAGAATATAGTAATATATATAAAGCAAGATGGGGGTTTTAGGGCAGTGGCTGGTCCTTCTTCTTCACCTTCTTCTTCACCTTCTTCTTCACCTTCTTCTCCATGGGTTTGGGTGGTTTTGTGTAATTGGATAAAAAAGTCCCCATTGCAGGCATGGATGGTTGGTTATTGGGTTAAAAGTAAAAATAATTGAGGTGTCATTTCTTAATTGGACAGTTTATCCTTAAAAGGCTTTGTAGGGAGAGAGATATGTCTCCATTTTCAGTTTGTTAGAGTGAAGTGCTGTAGAACTCAGGGTTTGTGAGACTGTGACATAGATAAAAACTAATAAATATCAGAGTCCAAACATGAAATACTGTCTTGCCATTTAATCCCAACCTAGACAGAAAAAAGAAGATAAGAACCCATTGTCCCAGGCTGCTCCAAGCCCCAGTGTCCAACCTGGCCTTGGACACTGCCAGGGATCCAGGGGCAGCCACAGCTTCTCTGGGCATCTGTGCCAGGGCCTGCCCACCCTCCCAGGGAAGGATTTACAGCAGATCAAACAAGTGGCTGAGTTCCTGGCTTGCTCCTTGTCCCCAGGGGAAGATCACACCTCATTTTGGAGAAGCCAGTTTGAGCTACTTCAGTCATCTGTGAGCTAGAAGGCTAAACAAAATTATTTGGGATTTTCCAGAAGGAACTGGACCTACCATGGCAGCCCAGGTGGAAGGTGTGGGTTTGCCACCCCATCACCTCCCCTGAGAGTGGCTGAACTGAAGTCTCCATCGAAAGGCAGAGGAGAGCAAAGGTTTTGTCCTAAGGCACAGCTGAGAAAGTCCTTTGAAAGACTTTTTAGGGAACCAATCCTGCTCGGTAGGAAAGCCTACCAGAGTTTGCAGTGAGAAATCCATTTAGAAATCCAGTTCTGGAGAGCAGCCAGTGAGAGATAATGGCACCACTTGCCCCCAGACCCCATCAGAGCTGCACAATTCCCTGAGCAGGGTTTGCTGACTGCTTTGGATCAATCCCTTGGCAGAAGTGATGTCAGCTTCTTGCACTACACACAGCCTCGTGTGCACCCTCCCACCCTTCTCAACTTGGCCTTCCAAGGGCTCAGATGGATAAAATTTGGGTAGAGAGTTGATGGGATGGGTTTTTTTCCCTTCAGAAATTAACATTTTATACGTGGAGGCCATTTCTGTGAATCCCACCCGATTCTTTGTTCCCACAAACTCATTTTCCTCGTCGCTTCAAACACTCCATATTGCAGTAAACCAGTTTTTCAAACCTTCTAACAGGTGCTAGTACATCATGTTCCCCCTCTCTGCCATTTCTCATTGTCATCTCATATCGTTCATCAAAGGATGAGAGGGAACATTGTCTGCAGGCCGAGGAAATCATCCAATCTAACCCTGCCCCAGCCAACGTGTCACTTTTGGCCTCAGGAAAATCACATCATCAGGAGGTGACAGAAGTGGCCTGGCATTCTGAGTTTCTAGTTTCTGAATGCCTGTCACACTTTAAAAAGCTGGCCTTAGCTCAGCTGCCTCCCCCTTGCAAATGGAGATCCTGAAACCTCCCTGGATCACAAGAGAGAGTTAATATTTGTTCAGTGCTTTCAAAATGTTAAGTGCAACATGAGTGCTGAGCCTTATTACCAGGAATAATGGATGTCTGCAACTCCAGCCTGCACTCTTCTGTGTCATCATTATTTGGCTTCTAATAAGCAACAGCTTTACTAGAATATAGTCCCAGAAAACATCTTTGGAAAATGCTCTTTATTTTTACTGTGAGCTCGAACACAGATTTAAGATCACAGATCTGTTGGAGTTGATATAGTTAAACTTCACTGACTTTCTGGGAATGACTCATCCCTGACCTGCTGCATCCAGCTTTTTGCTTCACCAGTTACATTTGAATTTGTCAGAGAGTTTTGTAAATTGAGTTCATAATCTCATTTTGAGTGTAGATACCAATATATGAAAAATGTACCAGCAAACACCAACAGAAAAACCACATAAACCCTTGTACTGCTGGTTATTCACAGGTATTGCAAAGAGGAGCAGGTTGCCACATCAGTGAGCTCCAAGTTGACTTGTATTTTAAATTATTTTGTACAACCCTTTCCCTGAACTGCTTTGGGCTTGACTGTAAAATCTGCAAATGCATTCCTGAGTCTGTTGCTATTTATAAGAATTAAAGCTCAGTTTGTGGAAAGAACTGCTAAAAATTAACTTTTGTGTGCTTTTGGAGTTAACAAGGTAACACTCACATGAGTGAGGGTATCTTCCTCCTGTTAGTAAGTACTTTAGCTGGGAATAAAAAAAGTTTACCTATATTTGGTGAAATTTCTGGCTGCAGAGAGTTGGAGAAACCTGCAGTTGCCAACAGGATTTCAGCTGCCTCAGTCCTGCAGGAAGGAACATCCTGGGAAGGTGAGGGGTAAAAAAAACCCTGTAGGGAAAGAACTCATGAGCCAATGCCCAAGACATCACAGAAAATGTCCTTAAGGTGACGCCTGGGATGGTTTTGACCAAAGATCTGCTCTTTATGTAAACGGTGTTTATTCAGAGCACACAGTGATAGCACTGACCCACCATCAATCTCCCTAAAGAATGTAAAACCTCACACTCTGGCACGGTCAGAAATCAGATTTCTCCCTTTCATAGACATGAAGCTGCTTCCATTTATTGTGGCATTGTAAAGCACTTTTTATTACAGAGCACAGGATGAAATACCAGGGTGTAAACTAAGCTGTACCCATAATAATCCCATCCTTCCAAAAGCACATCACTTTGGGAACCCCTGTGCATTTGTAGAGAGTACCTGGGAGATGTTCACACATTTGCATCTAAACATCCAACCCCTCTGAAAATTCCTTGTTTTTTCTGTCACTTCCAGCAGCACAGTGTGAAGGAACATAATTTAGGAAACAATCCCTTTCATTATGTACAGCCAAGCTCCATTTTTTAGGCTAAAACATAAACAGTTTAATAAAATAATATTACTTAATAAATTAGTATCTTCAGCTCCTTTCTGGACTTCTTTCTGAAAGAAATAATAAATCACCCTCTAAATCCCTAATAGCCCCATAATCTCTGAACATAAAAATTCAAATGCAAGGAGGCAGAAACTGCTGATGGAGCCAGCAGGATGGAAGAAGAGATGCTCTTTAACCCTTCCCAAAGACCCTAAACCACTGCAATGACTGCAGTGTGCATCCCAGGAGCTAAATAAATTCAAATGTTGCATTTGAACACTTCTGCTGGCAAACGAAGCCCTGCATGCAGCATGTTGGGCACCCCAAATGCCATCCTCTGGAAGAAAAGCTGAAGACACACCCAGAGACAACCAAAATGCTTCTACAAAAGTGAGAGGAAGAGGAAAGATTACTGAGCACCCTTCAAAGCCACAGAGCTTCCCTCCAGCACTTGTCAAACTTGGTCCAGGTTTGTGAATGCCACACCTTGGCTGACAGAAGCCAGCAGGAATGTCAAAGGAAATGCAGCTTTGGCTTCTTAATTCTCCCTGAAAGTGGTTCACTTTCACCTGCAAGACACCCCCAAGCTAATCAGACATTTAACAGCTATCTGCAAAGCCAAGGCTGAAGTCATTTTTGTAACACAAACTCGTAAATTTAATTTTTTTTCTGTTCTGGTTCATTGCAATGCATTGTAAACCAGAACATTTATTAAAAGCCTCTTCCCAGCAGGTGTAAAAGCTTCTTATTTTGTGTACACCCAAACACGGAACGTGCAGCCAGTCACAGACATCAGGGTCATTGACCCTTCATGGAAATTACAGCAAAAATAGACGATCAGCAGCTGGAATGGAAGCCATAACATTTCCAACAGAATATCTTTAGTGCAAACAGAAAAGCCAAGAAATGATTACATTATTTTTTTACAAGTCCACCCATCTCCTCCTGGGAGGAATATTTCCAAGAAGAATTTGCACTGTGGGTGTACAACAACTACTTATGTGTTTTGTCTGAAAATGCTGAATTTACCTCAAGGCCTGTCAATGAGAAGAAATGACTACAAAAACCTGTGCTATTTAACTGAGATGGAACAAACATCCCCCTGGTGTAGTCCTCTGCAATAACCATGAAACAAATCTTGATCACATCTGTACATTGATGGAATATCTCTTTTTTATTGCAAATCTGTCTCAAGCAGGGCAGCAGCTCTGTTTCCATTCATCCCTTTGAAAAGATGCTGTGACAAGAATTTCAAACACTATTCATGGCCAAATACTGCATTTGGATTTCTTGGAACTAAGAAATGAAAAGGAATGTTCATTGCTCCAAGAGAAGTGTCTCCAATTCTGCGTGATGCATTAAAAAAATCAGATGAGAACCCCAAGAGTTGACATAAGGATGTGATAAAACTTTCAGATTTTATGGAAAGAAGCATTTTTTCAGTTTCCTCTTAATAAATGAAAAACCCACATGCACAGTGCAAAGAAATATATTATGTCTAAGCATGTAAAATATGTCAGCTTGAACATTTTACAGTTTAATGAAAAATGCACTTTTTCAGGACAGTTTATATTACATTTGCTTGAGAAAAAAATAAAAATCTTTTATTTTCTCCATATCACAGTCCAAAAATTACCATTTTTTCCTAGCTGTAAAACCCCAGCATTGGGATATTTATGCATTGTGAATTAGAAGCATTTTTTACTGGCTATCAAAATTTTAATAGCATTAGCTCTACTTGTAACATGCTTTCATTAAAATGAGAATATGGAAAGCAGTAAAATAAATACAGACCCTCATCAGTAGCAGTGAGGCTTTATGGTGGTCATGGGATCAGCTGTGTTATATTTGTTAAAGATCATGATCAGACAGCAGGACAAACCTCTTCTTTTTCACTGACATCAACATAAACTGTGCTATTGAATGGATTTAATATGTAGAAGTTATAAGTAATTCTTTAACTTTCATTTTATTGAACCTGGTGCTTCCTGCCTTAGGCTCACACTTGATTTTTGGTGTCCACATAAATCCCATTTAGTGCAGATATAGAGGTAAGCTGGGACTAAGGAGTGCCAATTTTGGGGAGAATTTAATTTAACTCTTGGTTAACACCTGAAGAAAGCTTGGCAGCAGCACATTTCCCATGGACGGAAACACGAGTGCTCCCCTGGCCTCCCTTAAAACAGAAACAAACACATTTCAGCTTTGAACCTTGAGGCCCAGAAAGGACAGACTGCAGCAATAACTCATTTATTAACTAATTACAGGTTTAAATTAACATCAGCATCCTGCTTTGTGTCCCCTGCTCACACCCTGGCCCTGCAAAGCCACCAGGGCTCCACAGAAGTGATTCCTGGTTATCAGTGATGCAAATGAAAAGTCAATCAGCTTCCAGATTTACAGATTGCTCCAGAAATAGCCTCAAAACTCCCCAAAGCACCTGAGGCCTGAGCAGCTCTGGCAGTTTTGCTGCACATATTTAGGAGCAGCACAGAAACAACGCAGCAGCTGTATAAAAGGGTGTAACACTCACAGCTGGAAATGAATATTACTGCTTTTCACTTTCCCTGGTGTGGAAAACCAAAGGTGGCTAGAGGCACAGAGCGAGCACATGCAGGATTTCAGTCAATTCACTTTGATTTCCCTTACGAAAATAAAGGTGTGGAATCCAAGAGCTCCCTTGTAAGTTGGCTTTGGGAAGGCTCTGAATCATTGATCCATTAGTGCAGGATAACGAGGACAAGCCATGACTTTGAAAACCTTTTGATGCCCTGACTCCTGGGCAGAATGAACAAAGGTGGCTCCATCACAACCCCCTGGGATTCTACAGGACAGCTGCAATAAAATCTGGATGAGTTTGAACATGCTGGTGATGTCCTGGGCAGCCAATGCCAAGGGTGGGGAAAGGGAAGGCACAAGGAAAGAGGAGCAGACTCACTCAGGGGTCTGAGTACTTGATCTCAGAACCTGACAGCAAAATGCTGGTGCAGAAACTGGTCCTCTGCCATCCACATAACACAAGAAAATAAGGAGAAAAAAGATTCAGCCCTGGATCTGTCTTAATCCTTAAATTTGTGCTACAGGGCGTCCCCTTTGGCAGAGGACTAATCCTACCAAATGACAGCCAGTCAGTCATTCCACTTCTCTTTATTCCTTTTAAGTGTTAGCCCTCTGCTGTTTCTTGACTTTTACACACTTTATTTTCTGGTTCCTAAAGGCTTTAAACATTTATTTTTTAAACCATGGTCCTGGATGTCTCCAAGACTATAGGGATTGGGAACAGGAAGTTCACTTCCCTCACTTGTTCTTTTGTAATCATTTATTCCACACTTAATTAGCCAGGAGATGCTAGATTTGGATAAGATTTTGGACTTGGGTCTAGAAATCAGAAGGTTTATAATCTTTAAGCCCTGTCCAACCTGGCCTTGGACACTTCCAGGGATCCAGGAGCAGCCACAGCTTCTCTAGGCATCCTGTGCCAGGGCCTCACAGCCAAAAATTCCTTCCCAACATCCCATCCATCCCTGCCCTCTGGCAGTGGAAGCCATTCCCTGTGTCCTGTCCCTCCATCCCTTGTCCCCAGTCCCTCTCCAGCTCTCCTGGAGTCCCTTGGGCCCTGGTAGGGGCTCTGAGCTCTCCCTGGAGCCTTCTCCTCTCCAGGTGAGCCCCCCAGCTCTCCAGCCTGGCTCCAGCCCTTGGGGTGTATCCACGGCCAGCTCTGGAATCTCTCCAGCAGCTCCGGGTCCTTCTGATGTTGGATCCCAGGGCTGGAGGCAGCTCGGCAGGTGGGGCCTCACCTGAGCGGGGCAGGAGGACAGAATTCCCCTATTTTGTACTGCCCAGGGTGTGGGATCAGTCCAAGACTCGAGGTTTTTCCCCCGCATGGCCGGGGCATGTCCAGCTGTGACCACCAGAGTCCCGAGCCCTTCTCCCAGGGCTGCTCCACCAGCTCAGCCCAGCCCGCATCGGAACCGGGGCTTTTCCCGACCCCACAACAGCCGCACTTGGCCTTGTTGAACCCCACAACATTCGCAGGGCCCCGTGCTCGCCCAGCTCCCGCACGGCAACCTCCAAACGTGCCTCTTGCCCCAGCTATTAAACATTCGCTAAAAACTTTGTTTTAATGCCGCACCTCCAGGGAGGAGGCGGCCAGAAACTTTCGGGCAGAGCATAACTAGCTGCACCTGGGACACAACAGGGGATAGGCGGGGAGACACCTTAGACACAACCGGGTGCACCTGGGACACAACCGAGGAGAGGCGGGGAGGGACCTGGGACACAACCGGGTGCACCTGGGACACCACCGGGGCTAGGCGGAGAGGAATAAAACCGGGGACAGACGGGTGCTCCCTTTGTGTGGAGCTGTTCCTGTCGCTGGCGGCCGCGGAGCTGGCCCGGGCCGCCGACCGGGCGCGGAGGGGACGCTGAGGGGCGGCGGGCTGGGCTGGCTCCGCCCGCACCACATGACTTCGCCGTCGGGAGAAACTTTTCCCGTCCCGCGGTCGGAAAATGGCGGCGTAGGGAGCGGGGCTCTGGCATCCCGGCGGCTCCCGGCGCCATGACCCGCTGGGTGCCCACCAAAAGGGAGGAGAAGTACGGCGTAGGTGAGGACGCGCCCGCCCCGCTCCCGCCTGTTGCGCACAGGGGCACCCCCCGGCCGCGGCCTCCCCGTCCCTGCCCGGCTCCCCGCTCCACTCCGCGGCCGGGATGGAGCGCGGTGTTCCCCCCGAGTCCCCTCCGGTTCGTGCCTCCCCCGCCCGGCTCCTCCTGGCTCCCAGGAACTTGAGGAGTTGTCTGGGAGCGCCGTGCCCCGCTGGGAGAAGTTGTCTTTTCCCCTCCGCTGCGCTGCGTTCCTGTCGCTCCCCGAGCGCTGCGCGGAGCGAAGAAGCTCCGAGTCGTTTTCACATCGGGTTTTTTTGTCCCCACGGCGGAGCGGGCTGCGCTTCCAGGCTGGCTCCTTTGGGAGCCCTGTGTGCTGTTCCTCGGGAGTGTGATGCTCACACAGCTCAGGGGTTTCCCTGCGCGCTGGGATCCATTTCCTACTCCGCTCCTTCCGTCCCTCGCGAACAGAGGGGAATTGTTCCCACCTCAGACATCCCCGCTGGGGCTCAGCGGGACCAAACCCGATGAGGTTTGGGCAGGGCTGTGCCGGCAGGGCCCGTCATGAGTTTAAAGATGTTGCTTTTGGAGCAAAAGGTTTTATTTTCGGGGTTGCGGCGCAGAAAACTCTATTGACGTGAATGAGCGTTTGTCTGGGGGAAGGAAATAATAAATCTGACTATTCAGGTTGGAAACGTGGAGTTCAATGCCCACCACAGTTCTTGGGGTGAATTGATTGTGAAGAGCAACTTTTCATAGAAACTCACAGCTAAACCTCATAAACAAAGTGAGCAGGAAGACGGGAGTTTCTAGGGCTGAGTAAAGCCTGAATGAATTGCAGGCACTAATTTTAAATTCTGCGTGCGTGTCCCTAGAAAACCACAGCAAATATTAGAAAATCCCAGCTCCAGCGTGTAGGGCTTGTGGGTAATTCCAGCGCTGAGGATACAGGACAAACATAGGGAAGCAGGAGTGCCACTGATGGCAGTTGCTCGTTAAGTTTCCAAATTATCTGCCTGGTGGTGTGGGATGGGTATTTTGGAATGACTGAATTGTCACGTAGTATAAGCTGATGTTACAGCCCGATGACACTCGAAAGCAAGTTCCTCTTTTGCAGGAACTTTGTGTCTGCTGCTGTGGTGGGGGTGACTGCCTGGGCCCAGCTTTCCAGGAATGTTTTGAAATTGACTTGAAAATTACATGAGAAAAAAAGCGTGAAATAGACTGGTTGTTTATAACGTGCTTTAAGTGTAGTTGCATCTCCACTGTAAAGGGGTTGCATGTGTAGTAAGAAAACTGAATTTAAATGTAATTTAAGAATAAAAAGCCCAAGGCAATGTGCTTAGTTGGTATTTTTTTGTGTCCACTGCTCTGCAGAGGTGTTTGTAATGGTTTTATAGTAGCTTTATGTTTCTCTGATAGTTTTTCGTTTTCCTGCAAGGAGGCTGAGGTCCTCACCCACCAAGCTGGGGGATTTCTCTGCTGCGTGACAGATATGTGACGGTTGAAAGTAGATGAAGTGTGGCAAGGAGATAAATCAGATTTAGAGCTAATTGAACATTGGATTCACTGGCCAGTGCCATTCTGGTACAGGCTGCTTTGGGAGGGATAGCTTCTTTTCAGTGTCCTCCTGAAGAAAATGAATATTCAGTTTGGTTCTATGTGTTTTATGGACCTTTGTGTTAAGAAAAGGCACTGTGAGTCTTCTGATGTTTTATTTTTTGCTGCTTGTGAAAGCTGGAGGTTGTGGAGAATTGATGCAACAGTTGTGTTGTCCCAAACAGAATTGGAGATGGTACTGTTAACCTGAAAACTCGGACTTGAGAATATTTTTCTTCCTATTTGCTGTGACCAGTCCTGGGGGCTGGTGTTGACTCAGTATTGTCTGGCAGGGAGAAAATCCCCAATAGGAATGCTGATGGGACTAGTGAAATGTAATGTACAACGCTTTGTGTGTCTCATCAGTCCATGCAAATATCTCCAAAAAGATGGTGCCAGACTCATTCCAGTGGTGCTCAGTGGCAGGATGGGGAGCAAGAAGCCAGGAGAAGTTCCATCTCCATGTGAGGAAGAACTTCTTTCCATGAAGGGTGGCAGAGCACTGGAACAACTGCCCAGGGAGGGTGTGGAGACATCCCAACCCACCTGGATGTGTTCTTGAGTCACCTGCTCCAGGTGACAGGCAGGATTGACTGGATGATCTCCAGAGGTGCCTTCCAACCCCAAATATTCTGGGATTCTGTGTGCAGGCTTCCCTAAGCAGAAATCTTAGGAAGGTTTTGTTGTGGTGATGTTTCTGTCACAGCGGTGAGAGCTCAGAAATGTGTTTATATGTAGAGGTGTTCTATATGCACATGTGTGTTTTATATGTACACATTTCTGTCCCTTCTCCCCCCTCCTCTGGCATATCCCTGTGCACAACAGAGTTTTCTTAACATGTCAAGACCTGAAGGTTTGCTGGCTGTGGTGCAGCTGGAAGGAATGATGCCAAGAGCCTGTGGTGACAGCTGGTAGGACACAGGTGTGTCAAGGAGCACTCCCCCGTGGCACAGGGGGATTTGGGGATGCTACTGGATGCCCTGCACGCCTGCAAAGTGAATTTGCTGCCCCAGCCTCTGTGCAGAGGCATTATCTCAGCAGGCAGTTGAGAGAGTGACTCAGCTCCGCTTCCTGAGGGAGTTCAGGGCTCGGCTGCGGGAGGAATGGGTGTGGATCTCATGGGCTAACACGGATATTGGGGTGACATGTGGGGAGCCAGGCGGAACAGGGACACGATCAGCTTCCTTGGAGAAGCTTTTCCTTGCTCCCAGTGCTGCAGATCCTTGTCATTCATCTCAATCCTGCCTCTCATCCCTCCCTGAGTTGGTGGGGAGCAGTGTGGCTGTGTGGAGGGGACCATGTGGCTGTGTGGCTTCCTCCACAGGGACATCAGAGGCTTCCAGAGAGTCCTGAGAGCTGTTCATGTCCTCTTGGTGTCACAGAGTGGCCATGGAGTGTGCCTGCTCAGTTTCCCATTCCCTGTTTTAGTGTCATGTGCAATTGGTGATTTTGGTGGTTTTCCTTCAGCTGGGAAAAAGGGATGTCAGGAGCAGCTTTGGGAATCTGGGAGCCTGACCAGCACCTCTGAGATCGTGCACAGTGGCTGTGGTAGCTTCCAAATCCTGAATTCTGCTGCTCTTTTCCCCTTTTCCTTTGGGCTGAGAACTGCAGCGAGGTGTAGAACTGCTGCTACTGTGGTTAAAAAATATGGTATTTAAAATTCCTTTATGTTCAAAGGTTTGAGTTCATGTGGAGTAATCAGACCACTACTGTGGTAGTTTAATCCTTTTTTTTTTTTTTTTTTAATTGAATAAATGGTGAACCAGAAAATGAGTGCCACGTGCCCTTTTGTGGTCAGATGCAAAAGGAGAACTTCACAGTTACAGAGATTGAGTCCCCATCCCTGGAGGTGTCCAAGGAAGGACTGGATGTGGTGCTCTGGGCTGGTGGCAAGCTGGGGATTGGACTTGGACTTGATGGTCTTGGAGGTCTTTTCCAAATTCAGTGAGCTCCAGTATTTTTGTTTGTTCCTGGTTTTTGTTGTGTGTCCTGACTTGGCAAACAATAACAAGCCTAATTTTAGATGGGGACACTCAGACTTCATGGTCGGGGTGTTGTAGTGCCTCTGAGACTGGGATAGCTTTTCCCAAGGGGTTTCTGGAAGTACCTTCACAGCAGGTGCATAGAAATATATACATTTTATTGTTAGGGGAGGGCTTTGAGGAGTTGGTGGACCAAGAGGTGATACAATGATCATGATTTTAAAGTTCTGCAGCTGAGTTCTGCTCTTGCCATGTCTCTTTGAATGGGGGAGGGGAGTGAGAATTTGTCAAAGAGGCAAGCTGGTGAAAGCCCAAGAAATCCTACAGCCAAGCCCTGCTGCTTCTCCACTGCTGCTTCAAGGAGGACTGTGGTGCTTCAGGACAGATTTAAGGCTTTTATGGAACCCTGGAGTTACAGTCCAGGCTTTGGGGAGCTGTGGTGGCACGAGGAGACTCTTCTTTAAGGTGATGATCTTGGGCCTATTTGTGCCTTAGAGCAGGGAAGGAAACATTTTAAGGAAATTGAAAAAGATGCATCTTAGGGATGCATCTTGGTGATTTTAGTGCTGCTGTGCTGTGAGGTTTGGAGCTGCCTGGCAGGACAGGACAGGTGACTGCTGTTAGTGACAGCAGGGCTGTGCTGTGACACATCCCAAACCCGTGGAGCAGAAGTGGAAGTGTGGAACGACCTTGGAAGGTTTGCTGCTGCATGGATCAGTGCATTGGGGTGAGCACATGCAGATTGTTTCCTAGAGCCAGCAGAGCCCCTGGACACCCAGATCAGGGTTTTATTTGTTACATCCCTCTGCTGTGAGGGAAGGCTGAGAGAGTTGGGGTTCTTCAGCCTGGAGAAGAGAAGCTTTGGGTGACCTCATTGTGGACTTAGAGTGCCTGAAGGAGCTGACAGGATGGAGAGAGACTCTCTACAAGGGATGGAGCGATGGGGCAAGGAGAGATGGCTTTAAAATGACAGAGAATAGGTTTAGATGGGATTTTTGGGAAGGAATTGTTCCCTGTGAGGGTGGGCAGGCCCTGGATCCCTGGCAGTGCCCAAGGCCAGGCTGGCCAGGGCTTGGAGCACCTGGGACAGTGGAAAGTGTCCCTGCCATGGCAGGGCTGGCACTGGGTGATATTTATTATCCCTTCCAACCCAATCCATTCCACGGTTCTATTTCCCAATAGCCTTTAATTCCCTGCTTGCTGAGGGAAATGTTTCTGTGCTGCCCCATCCTGGCACCTGCTGAGGCAGAGGGAGGGGGCTGGAAGATGTACCACACCTCTTCCTGCAGCAGTGACCTGAGCTGGACTGCAGCCTGGTGCTCAGCTCCTCCCAGTTTGCTCGGCAGCCACTATTGTCCTCTGTCAATAAACACTTGTTGCAAACAGCAGATTGGAGAGGGATAACCTTACCAGATAAGTGGAAGGCACTGTGGACTCCTGTTTGTTTTCATCTGGGTCAGCAACCATATTACGAGCTGGGATTGTTCTGAGAAGTGATTCCTGATGGAGTTTTCCAGGAATTATTTTTTTTTTTCCTCATTGGGCACAAACTCAGTAGGTAGCCAGCTGCCTATGGCCATAATACAGAGCTTTTACTTAACTTTGCAAAGGAAGTTTTCAGTCAGTTTAGGGAATTTTCAGCTGGTGATTTTACTCTTTATCCCAGAAAATAAAAGAGGAGGTAGAAAAGTGGTCTTTTACACTTTACATGGTATGCAAGTATGGCAGTGATAGTAGTCAGGGGGCTGATTTCAAGTGTTTGATTTGGTATTTCCATCCCTGGAAGTGCCCAAGGCCAGGCTGGATGGGGCTGGAGCACTCTGGGACAGTGGAAGGTGTCCCTGCCTATGGCAGAGGATGGAATGGGATGAGCTTTAAGGTCCCTTCAACCCAACCATTCTGGGATTCTCTGATTTCCAGTAGCACCTTGGTAGGTTTTGTAATTATCCCTTTATCTGTTCTGTTGGAAATGCCTGACTTAGGTGCACTCAAACAATGCTGATTTTGGGCTCTTTGCCACACTTGGCACAAGTTTTTGTGTTAAAGGCATTTTCCTTTCTGCAAAGGCAAACCTTTCAGGGAAGGGAAAAAAAAAAAAGAGGCAACTTAAAATCAAACCTTCTCCAGGCAGCCCCTCTGTCAGCTTGCAGCTACAGGAGTAAGGCTTGGGGTAATTTTCCCTTTAAATATTGGTGTTTCTGGAGTTTGTCCCGTGCTGGCTGTCGAGCACAGGGAGGATCCTTTCCTTTGTCTGATCCTTCAGTGTGGTCCTGCAGGACTGAAATCCAGTACCTCTGTTAAACACCTGGGGATGTGTCCAGCTGGAGGTGAATAGCTGGGGCTGACTCCTGGTAACCAGTGGAAGCTCCGACAAGGAGCTGCCTCTAATCCCATTTTCAGGTGTTTATTCCATCAAGGTGTCAGCTTTGCCTCTCCCCTTGGCCTTCCTGCAAGTCCAAAACTCCCTCAGAATACTCAGTGGAGCTGCTCCTACTTATGGGTCTTCTTTGACAGGGTGGTGGAGCACTGATTAGTCAGATTTTTCTTTATTAAACTTAAAAGCATTTTTAGTTTTGTCTTCCAGCCTGTGGTGGCCCCCAAGGCTGTTCTGACAATAGTAATTTTCTGAGTAAGGCTTTAATGAATTCCTTGATGAGTTACTGGAATACTTTCCTCCATTAGCTTGGGGAGGAATTGAAATCATGCCTGTCTAAAACAAAAAAATCTTCAATAAGAGAGAATTCTTGTAATTCTGAAACTTTGTCTCTTTTCAGACTGTAGTTATGCAAACATTTATATATCTATAGAATTATCTGCCTGTGTTTATGTAATTTGTGCATTAAATCTGATTTCTGATGTAAAGATTTGTAATACAAGAAGCTGCAGTTGCTGCATTTCAGTTTCATCAGCAGAAATATGAAATATCTCTGGAAATATTTTTCTGCTCCATATAGCTTTGTAAGTAAACTGAAATAGTTGCATTGAGAACTATTATGTGTAATCATCTACCCTATATGTAGCAAAACAAACAGATGGATGAAGAACTGAAGCGACCATTGGCTGCCATACATGAGTTTGGGGTTTTTTGTATGGTTTTTTTTTAGTACTGCTGCTTTATTTCGAGTGCTGCTTATATTATTTCGGCACAACCCTTTTTAGAACATGTTTGCAGAGGATTTTGGTGGCTGATTTTGCCTGAGGGTGTTGGAGTAGCAAAATGTCTTTGTGTTCCCCAGTAGAAAATACCAACAAGTGAGTGGAGCAGGGTTTGCTGTGTGATTTTTGAGTAGGAATGGCAGCAAAATTGTACAGAATCAATGTTGGTGCTTGTAGGCACTTGGGTTTTGGAGGCACTCTGTACATCCCTGCTCTTGTAGTAGCTGTGCTGCTTTTATGGATGTGCTGCACAGATTATTGAATATTGAGGTGGAAAACCTGCTGGAGCAGCTGCCTGGCTGAGCAGGTGGGGGGGTTTGGGAAATCTTGTTATCCCTGAGGAGTCCCACGAGGGGAGGGTGTCAGGAATTCTCTCCCTTGAGGAGGAACCTCCTGGCTTGGCCTGGAGAGTTCCTGGCTGCTTCTGGCAGAGCTTCCTGGAGCATTTGGAAAACTTGGCAGTGCAGGGTTGGCACTTGGGACTGGAGAGAGCACAGGGAAAATGTTGCTTTTTATTTTCTTGTTTTTTGTTTTTGTTTGAGTTAGGATTGAAAGTGTTTGAGATGGTATTTTGTGTTTGGATTTAGGTGTTTATTATTTCTTATTTATATTACAGTTTTAGAAGTAGTGAGTTTTACGATATTTTACTAACAATTTACAAAATAGTCTTGTATCTGTTTTTATAAGGTTTTTAAAGGAAAGACTATCTAATTAAGAAATGACATTTAAATTATTTTGATTTTTAACTTAATAACTAATTACTTGTATTCTGTAATGTGGACTTTTTTGTTTAATTACAAAATACTACTTAAACTCATGAAGAAGGATTAGTTACATCTTTAAAACTTTTAGTTTGTATATATTTTAAGATTTTGAAATCTACGTTTTTTACTGTGTGATATTGCACACTTCTATTTAAACTATATACTTATAATTTTATTGTTATGAATTAATTTTGGAAGCTTTTTTTATGGTTTTACTTTGAATGCGGTGTTTTCTTGAGGGTCTGTTGTGCCTTTCAACACAGAAAGTCTAAAATTCTCAGCACCCAGAGCTTCTGGAATACCTGAGAGCCTCTTGAGGCACGCAGATGTCTCCTGCCAGTGCAGCCTTAGGTGTTTGTGTGTGCTCTGCCTTCCTCCTCCTGCTTATCCAAACAAAGCACGGAAATGCCGGCGTCACCGGGCTGGAATAAAACAACATCTGTGGAGGGAGCAGGGCCTGAGTGTCCTGGGAGGACAAGGAACACATGAGGCCATGCCATACCCAAAAACCTTCAGCTGGGCTGTGTTGGAGGGTTTTCCCTGTTTTCCTGCATGGACTAAAAAGGAAAAACCAGAATTAAGGGAGAACGTGGGCAGCCCCAGTGCTGCTGGTGTGTCTGGGAGTGGGCAGGAGTACAGGATGATGGAAAGCTCCACTCTCACCTTCCCTGCCTCCCAGCTGCTGCTCAGCCTGGAGCATCCTCCTCGTGCTGCCAGCTGGTCTGCAGGAGAAATTGTTGGCAGCAGGGAGTGGTTCAGGGCATGGAGTTGGGTGCTTTTATTGAGGAGTAGTTTCATGCAGAGTCCGCGAATCAGAAATGAAGTGGAAGCAACTGGTAATAGAAAAAAGTGCTCCTGCAGTAGAGCCTGCCACAGGAAATCTCTCAGTGCTGAGCCAGATGGAAGCTGCTGATGAGAATTTGAGTTTCTGAGTCTTGAGGCAGATGGTGAACGATTGAAAAGGACGCTTGCTTTCAGGAAAATCTGCTGTGCATATGACTCCAGTGAGCAAATCCTGCCCTGCCGTGGCAGGGATTATCAAGGCAGTGGCTTGTGATGCCCTGTAAATGCTGTCCTCTCTAGGAGGGCTGCCCTGTGCACAGATATGTGAAATGTGTCACTTGGCCAGGGAAGTTGGAGATAAGGGCCTGTGGGAATGTTTCTGTTGATAAATATGAGGTTAATCTCTCAAAGTGGGAGCCTATGAGTGAAAACTAACATCAGCATGACAAGAAATCTTTAATTACTGTTTTTTAAGTAATGGGAAGAGCTAAAAGAGGATGTGTCCAGCAGCTGTTGTTTGATTGACTTTGACTTTTTCCTGCTGCTTTGGGGTTCTGTGGGAGAATTACTGTTCTTTTGCATCAATCTATGGCTCATTTGTAGCTTTATTATAGAAAATAATGCTTGCACTCAAGCCTTTAGTATGCTCTAACCTGAGGTAGTGGTGATGTCACCTGTTGTCCAGCCTCTTTTTTTCCTTTTTATCTCTTCTTTTGTTTTCATTGTACAAATTCCCACCAATTTTCTGCAGGCATCACCTGTTGCTTTGTCATCCCTGCAAGAATTCTTTCCTTCCTGCTCACCCTTTTTCCTATTATTATACTCCTCAGTGTTGCTTGTTAATTTTTCTTGCCATGACTGGTAGGTGTTGATGTTTCCATCAGTGCATCACTTTCTTTGACCAAGAATCTTAGGTGGAGAAGACTTGAGAGCCTATTTTATTTCCTTCTGTCTGAGTCTGGTGTATCTTGTGGGTTTGATTTTTATTTTTTGGTGTTTTTTTTTCCTTCTGTGGATTGATCTCTGAAGTTTCCAGTGTGAAGGGTAAATGGTGTGACTCAAAGTGGTTGTAAAAAAAAAAAAGTTGTGGCAATTTAATTTTTTTTTAGATTTTGGAGGTATTTTGGCTTATCTTTCACATCAGAGTTGATCTGTAGAAGGTTTGTGTTTGGCATGGCAGGATCCAGCCCCGTCCTTCCCTGCCAGCCTGTCAGCCACACCTCTGCAGCTGCTGACAGTCTGTGTGCCACTTCTCTGTCACCTCCCCTCGCTGCTCTGTGCTTTTTTGATGCTGCTCACTGACATTTGGGCGTGAAGGAACCAAAGTTTTGTCCAGGCCGTGGCAGGAGTGTGCACAGGAGCAGCTCAGAATTCCTGGAGCACTGGGACTGCCTCACAAACAGCTGGCATGACTCCCTTTTAACATTTAATTTAGTGACATGTGACAAGGCAGTGGTTAAAGATCCTTTTCCCAGAGATTTCAGTCATTGAGCTTTTTTGGTGAGAAAACAGCTGTCCTTGCTCCCAGTGAGGTGGCTGGAGATGAGAACAGATTTTTTTGTGGTGCAGAGATATTTCTTGGCCAGTAATTTCTGTAGTGTGTGAGTCAAATGGGACAAAACACCGACCCCAAACTTTTTGATGCAGATCCAGATATTCTTTTGGTGTTTATTACACTACACTTTGTTTATTTGTATTTGTTGGTTGTGTTCTTGAGTGTTTGACTGGAACTAAGACTCTAAAAGGATTTAAAAAGCACATTAGATGTTTATCTGGAAAAAAGGGACATCTGCAGTTAGATGGGATTGCTTTAATGCTGAGCATTGCTGCCCTGCAGAGCTCCAGGAGGTGCTCATGGTGAGGGAATATTTTATAACATCTTGATTGTCTTTAACTGCTGATTATGGGAATTAGACTTTGCATTCTGTTTGATGCCTCTCCTGCTCAATCCCAGTTTTGGGATGTTGATGGAGATGCTGCTTGTGCAAGATTATGGCAAAGGCTTGGTTAAACCAGTGCTGCAGCCCCAAACTGGGAATGGGGTCCCAGCAGGTGGTGCAGTCCCCATCCCTGGAAATGGCTAAAACATGTGAGGATGTGGCACTTGGGGACGTGGCTTGGTGGTCACCATGGTGCTGCGTTGGCTGCTGGACTGGATGATCTCAGAATCATTAAAAGATTAGCAAAGTGTTTTTGGGAAAAACATCCCAAACCTCCTTAAGAATCAGTTGAGTCTTCAAGGAGTGACTAAGGTCTCTTGCCTTGAGCTCTGTGGGGAGGGAATTCTTATTCCCAAAAAATAAAGACTGGATTTAGCCAGATAAACACATTTTAGTGAAGACTGGAGAGAATGACTCAGTTGTGGTGCTGCTGACATTGTTGGAAGTTTTGTGTGGGTTCAGCTCTGGTTTGATTTTCTAGTTGAATGTATTCTTGAAGTGATTTATTAACAGATTGTTATCAATCACTTGTGCTGCAGAGGAGGCCTCTGTTTATTTACTGGGCTGTGATGACTGATGGAACTGGTTCAGATTTTTGCCTTAAACACAGAAAGTACAGTTTGGGCTTCCTGCAACAGCTGCAGTTTCCACAGTTAGAGCACACAAAGGTGAATGTGTTCTTGGCTGAAAATCAGGAATTTTAATACTTTTAGGGCTTGAATATTGAAAATATTGCCATAACTGCAAGCTTTTGCAGTCCAGGTGTGATACCATCTATAACACAGCGTGCTGATCTTAAATCAAGATATACAAATATAATACATGAACTTCTGGTCTTAAAAATTGAAAGTGTTGTCTGGGTGCTTCCATAACATTTACATAAAAAGTGTGGAAAATACAAAATAATTTTGTGGAGAGGAACTAGAATAATTGTGTGCCAGCTTAGGTTTTCAGGAGATGGGTAGTGACAGCTTTGAGAAATGCCTGGGTAAACTGAGTGAAAAGTAAAATATTGGTGATCATTAATGAAATCTTGAGTTTTACACTTGTTTCCCTTCTTGCTGCATCTGCACCTGACAGAATTTGTGTTGTTACCTTTGCATGCAGCAGCTTTCTCTTGCTCTGGGGCCGTTCATGGTGCAAGAAGCATTTTTAAAGTTTAAATTGTTTTTCTCCAGAACACTGAAGGCTGCTTAGCAAGGTGATTGAGTTAGATACCTCCAGGAAAATGGCACAAAAAGTCTCCCCACCTCTTCCAGCACGGATCCCACTGGGTGCTCCTGGTGTCTCTGAGAATGCTTTCACCAAACATAGCCAGGGCAAATGTGTGATTTATATATCAAAAACGAGCTGGCTTGCTGGACATGAATGGAGTGTGGAGTGTGCTGGCTGTCATTAATTTGGTTTTTTGATAGCTCTATTTTGAGGTAGAGGTGCCGCAAGTGGAGACGAGTTGAAGAGTTGAGAAATACACCCACTCCTTTTAGGTGAATGCAGTATTTTTTCAGTGAGGAAGGCAAACATTTTAAGGTGAGAGTTACACTGTCCAGTCTAGCACAAACTTTGCTGCCTGTTGGGGCTTTTCAGACAGACATTGAAGCAAATTTTGGGAGTCATGGCAGGGAAATCAATCCCTTGAGCTGTTGTTTGCAGTGCTAGGAGCAGCACGGATCTGCTCCTTGGCCAGGAGCTGCTCTGGCCCCTGCTCTGCCCAGGGCATGTGCTGGGTGCTAATGCCTCCCCCTTTTCAGGGAGTTCTTGGAGTGGAGCTGGGAAAATAACCTGCCAAAAAGGGGGAAAGAATAATCAAAATACTCCTTTTCTTACAGCAGGGGTTAGGGAGTTACTGCTGGGTTAGGGGTACCTTAATCACACTCCTGGCATTGTGTGGCCATCAGGGGGTTTTTAAAATACATTTTCCTTGGGTAATTATGCTTGGGAAGGAAGGAGTTACAGCTTTGAATTATTCTGAATTAACAAAGGCAATTTTGAGGCTCAGGGCAGTGAGGGAAGTAGGTATAAGGGTTATTTTTGATTTGTTTCAGTAGGCTTAGCAGTGGGGAACCAAGTTCTCACCTGGGAGTTCCTGTGTACACCTGGGATCAATTACTGGGCTACACCAACTCTAAAATATTAATTTATTACACTATATGTATTAAAAATAATTGATAAATTTAAATAATAATAAAAAAAGAGTTGGCCTTGATGATCCTTGTAGGTCGCTTCCAACTCAGGATATCCTGTGATTAGGCTAGAAAAGGCTTTAGAATTATGAAATTAACTCATGATAAAGTGAATGGTTGTGAATGTACAGGTGGGCTCTTATTGTGCCAAAATTGTGGAGCTCAGGGTCTGGAAGCAGAGATTTAGGGTGTTCCTCTGCTCTGGTTTTCCCCTCTTCCCAGAAGTCTGAATTTATGGAGCAAAACATAATGCTGGGTCTTTAATGAATAGTGGGATCATACCAGTTACTTGTCTTTATTTCTTCCAGGAAATAAAGAATAATTACACAAAAAATTGGTGTGGGTTCTCAGGATTACCTTGAGGGGGGGAAATTGGAATTCTAGGGATGTGAGCTGTCTCTGAGAGCTGCCCCAGGGCTGGTGCTGAGAGGGAGCTGGACAGTGACCCTTTGTTAGGGCCAGTGGCCGAGCCAAGTCCGCTGGAAGCTGCCTGCAGCATGTGATTGCCCCTGCTTTGGAGAAAAACAATTTTTCCCTGTTTTTGCAAAATGCTGCTCTTATCTTTAATGCATTCAGGGCTGTTTGACTCGCTCCCATGGTGATGTTTTCCCCCCAGTTCCGGTGTGAGGTGCAAATTGAGGAAAAGCCTTGCTGATTTCCCATTTCTACTGTAGCCTGGCTGTTTTGGGAGAGGGGGAAAGTATTGCTGGGTCTAGCTGGGGCTCCCAACAGGTCATTCCTCTCTCTGGGTGTTCTTTTGGGGAAAGCAGAACAAGTTCCTTGGGCTTTCTTTGACTTGGGGTCTGTACTCCTGCTGTTGGAGACAGCCTGGTAAGGTGATGGCAAAGAAAAAGAAATTGAGTAAAGTTTGATGTGTAAAAGGCCTCAAACTCCCTTCATCTTTTTTCTCCCATTCCAGAGGCTTTCCTGAGAAAGGACCAAAGGAATTTTGATTTTGTTTTCCCTAGTAGAAATACTGAGAAGGAAGAACAGTAGGAAATGAAAGCATCTTCCCATCACCTCATTTCCTCCTTGCTTTAGGCTCTTTGCTCTGCATCATCAGCTCGGTGTTGCAGTGAATTGTGTCAATTTTTTTTTCCTGTTTCCACAGCCATGCAAGAGGATTTTCAGTGTGTTGAACTTGATTTTTATAGTCATTGAAATGCCTGTTAAAATATAGCTGTGCCATTAATCTCACTGCTGTAGTAATGCTTAGTAAAGACACCCTCTTAGCACAGTTCTGCTCATTGCAATAGGGATTTCCTGCCATGGCAAGGGAGAGGCTTGAAGAATTAGGGGGCTGATACCTCAGGGATGTTCAGGGGGAGCTCTGTGGCCTCCTGGAGCTCCAGATTGGGCCTGGGAGAGCTTTGACATATTTTCTGTGGGTTTAGCCTGGAGTGCTGTGCTGGGAAGGACTTGAGGGTTTCTAAGTCCCTTTCCCTGGATTTAAGAGTGAACTTGTGACATTTGGGATGTTGCACCTGCGTGTGTTGGTTGGATGTAAATTAAACATGAGATGTTTCACCTCAACATGAGGAACTCTTCTCCACGAGGGTGCCAGAGCACTGGAAGAGCTGCCAGGGAAGGCATGGAGTCTCCTTCTCCAAGGGAGACACTGCAGACCCACCTGGGTGTGCTCCTGTGACCCTGCCTTGGCTGGGGGATGGACTGGATGATCCCAGAGCTCCCTTCCTACCCAGCTCTTTTGGGATTCTGTGGCTGGGTTTGGGACTCCTCCTGGGGCTGTCCTTGCTGTTGATTTTTTTGGGATTCTGTGGCTGGATTTGGGATTTTGCTTGAGGCTGTCCTTGCTGTTGATCTTTTTGAGATTCTATGGCTGGGTTTGGGACTCCTCCTGGGGCTGTCCCTGCTGTTGATGGAGTTTTTGGGTTTCTGTGGGTTTGGGACTCCTCCTGGGGCTGACCCTGCCGTTGATGGAGTTTTTGGGTTTCTANTTCTGTGGCTGGGTTTGGGACTCCTCCTGGGGCTGTCCCTGCTGTTGATGGAGTTCTTGGGTTTCTGTGGGTTTGGGGCTCCTCCTGGGGCTGACCCTGCCGTTGATGGAGTTTTTGGGTTTCTATGGCTGGGTTTGGGACTCCTCCTGGGGCTGTCCCTGCCTCTGATGGAGTTCTTGGGTTTCTGTGGGTTTGGGACTCCTCCTGGGGCTGTCCCTGCCGTGGATGGAGTTTTTGGGTTTCTGTGGCTGGGTTTGGGGCTCCTCCTGGGGCTGTCCCTGCTGTTGATGGGGTTGCTGCTGTCCCTGAGGTGCTGAGCGGGCTGGCCCCTGGGCAGTGCTGGCTGAGGATGGGGTGGGAGCAGGGGAAGGGCAGGGATATGGGGCACATCAGGCAGGAGTGGCTGTGGAGCTGCAGCTCTGGCAGTTCTGGTCTCTTCTCATCTCCTGGGGACTCGGCTGGGGGATCTGCCCTGGCTCACCACCAGCCCAGGCACATCTGGTGCTCTGCCAGCACTGACCAGAGGCTGGATGAGTTCCTCCTCCCCTCCAGCCTTGAACTCTTGACCTTCTCCTGCCCAGCAGACCCCTGGGGGCATTTTCTACATAGCAGTGTTGAAGCTTTTGCAGATTTTCTAATAGCCATGTGTAGAGGTGGTTTTGATTTTTGCTTAATTCCAAGCACTGAAATCCTGTCTTGAGGCACAAATAGTTTTTTTTGGGAGAGCATAGCTAATGGTCAGATGCTGTCCTTGCCTTCCTGGAGGATGGTGCCAGAGCAGGAGCCAAGTTACAGCTCCTTAGTGGCCTCCAGTGAAATGTAGGAGGTCTGAGGGAACATCAAAACTCACTTACTTTGTGATTCTGAGTTTCCACAAGACAGATGCCAAAACATCTGCCTCTGGATAATGTTTTGTGTTAGTCTAAATCAGCATCTTGCTTTTCTGCAAGAGCCACTGTGAGAGCTCAGGGTGATGTGATTACTCTTTGCATCCAGGGTGTTTCACTTAATGGACTTCCTAATATTAAAAATCAATTTGGATGTTCTTGATTATGCCTCTTGTTAGCTGTGCATTATGGCATATTAATAATGCTGTTAGAGTCAATAATGATGTATATATATACTTTTTAGCACTAGTTTCAGCTTTATATCCTCAGTGCTCTGAATACAGATTAGCCAAAAGGAGGGGGGGGAGCTGGTAAAATGGTGACTGAGCATCTCACTTCATTAGCTCCCTGAAAATAAAGTGTCTGGCTTGAAACGAGGGAGGAGGGAAAGCAAGAAACTGAACTTGTTCCTTGGAAATCTTGGCTTTGTCCAGAACTTTTTGTTTGTTTGTTTGTTTCACAGAATCCCAGATTTATTCAGGTTGGAAAAGAGCACCAAGATCTTTAAGTCCAAGCTGTGCCTGATCCCCACCTTGTCCCCAGCTTAGAGCCCTGAGTGCCACCTCCAGTCCTTCCTTGGACACCTCCAGGGATGGGCACTCCAAACCTCCCTGGGCAGCCCCTTCCAATGCCCAACCACCCTTTCCATGGAGAAATTCCTCCTGATGTCCAACCTGTTCCTCCCCTGGTGCAACATTTCCTCTCCTCCTGTCCCTGTTCCCTGGGAGCAGAGCCTGACCCCTTGGCTGTCCTCTCCTGGCAGGAGTTGTGCAGAGCCACAGGGTCTCCCCTGAGCCTCCTTTTCACCAGGCTTTATTTCTTTCTGCATTTTTAAATTAGTGCAGAAAGGACAGGCGAGCATCTTGTTTTGTCCTACAGGAGCTCTGCCAGCAAGACNCTCCTCCTGGGGCTGTCCCTGCTGTTGATGGAGTTCTTGGGTTTCTGTGGGTTTGGGACTCCTCCTGGGGCTGTCCCTGCCGTGGATGGAGTTCTTGGGTTTCTGTGGCTGGGTTTGGGACTCCTCCTGGGGCTGTCCCTGCTGTTGATGGGGTTGCTGCTGTCCCTGAGGTGCTGAGCGGGCTGGCCCCTGGGCAGTGCTGGCTGAGGATGGGGTGGGAGCAGGGGAAGGGCAGGGATATGGGGCACATCAGGCAGGAGTGGATGTGGAGCTGCAGCTCTGGCAGTTCTGGTCTCTTCTCATCTCCTGGGGACTCGGCTGGGGGATCTGCCCTGGCTCACCACCAGCCCAGGCACATCTGGTGCTCTGCCAGCACTGACCAGAGGCTGGATGAGTTCCTCCTCCCCTCCAGCCTTGAACTCTTGACCTTCTCCTGCCCAGCAGACCCCTGGGGGCATTTTCTACATAGCAGTGTTGAAGCTTTTGCAGATTTTCTAATAGCCATGTGTAGAGGTGGTTTTGATTTTTGCTTAATTCCAAGCACTGAAATCCTGTCTTGAGGCACAAATAGTTTTTTTTGGGAGAGCATAGCTAATGGTCAGATGCTGTCCTTGCCTTCCTGGAGGATGGTGCCAGAGCAGGAGCCAAGTTACAGCTCCTTAGTGGCCTCCAGTGAAATGTAGGAGGTCTGAGGGAACATCAAAACTCACTTACTTTGTGATTCTGAGTTTCCACAAGACAGATGCCAAAACATCTGCCTCTGGATAATGTTTTGTGTTAGTCTAAATCAGCATCTTGCTTTTCTGCAAGAGCCACTGTGAGAGCTCAGGGTGATGTGATTACTCTTTGCATCCAGGGTGTTTCACTTAATGGACTTCCTAATATTAAAAATCAATTTGGATGTTCTTGATTATGCCTCTTGTTAGCTGTGCATTATGGCATATTAATAATGCTGTTAGAGTCAATAATGATGTATATATATACTTTTTAGCACTAGTTTCAGCTTTATATCCTCAGTGCTCTGAATACAGATTAGCCAAAAGGAGGGGGGGGAGCTGGTAAAATGGTGACTGAGCATCTCACTTCATTAGCTCCCTGAAAATAAAGTGTCTGGCTTGAAACGAGGGAGGAGGGAAAGCAAGAAACTGAACTTGTTCCTTGGAAATCTTGGCTTTGTCCAGAACTTTTTGTTTGTTTGTTTGTTTCACAGAATCCCAGATTTATTCAGGTTGGAAAAGAGCACCAAGATCTTTAAGTCCAAGCTGTGCCTGATCCCCACCTTGTCCCCAGCTTAGAGCCCTGAGTGCCACCTCCAGTCCTTCCTTGGACACCTCCAGGGATGGGCACTCCAACCCTCCCTGGGCAGCCCCTTCCAATGCCCAACCACCCTTTCCATGGAGAAATTCCTCCTGATGTCCAACCTGCTCCTCCCCTGGTGCAACATTTCCTCTCCTCCTGTCCCTGTTCCCTGGGAGCAGAGCCTGACCCCTTGGCTGTCCTCTCCTGGCAGGAGTTGTGCAGAGCCACAGGGTCTCCCCTGAGCCTCCTTTTCACCAGGCTTTATTTCTTTCTGCATTTTTAAATTAGTGCAGAAAGGACAGGCGAGCATCTTGTTTTGTCCTACAGGAGCTCTGCCAGCAAGACTCAGCAGAGTGGCTGCACTTTGGGAAGGCACCAGGCCTCAGGTTTGGGATTGTTCTGGATTTCTGAAGTTTCCTCAGCTTATGAATCAACTCATGTGGGGTAGTGAGTGATGAGACACCAGATGTGGTGCAGAATGTGTTGCTGCCTTTGCCATCTGGTGTGAAACCTGAGGTGTGTGCTGAGAAAAGCCTGGTGGCCCTTCACTGTCTGTGTGTGTCCTCACTTTGGCAGAGGGAGGCAGGCTGGCATGCCAGGGATTTCAGCCTGAGGGGTTCCAGAGGCTGCTGATTTAGGGTTCTCTCACCTCAGCACATGCCCTGTGTACTCCTGGAAGAGTTTCCAGGTGAACTGTGGTGTGTTTCAGGAATTTGCTGCTCCCAGAGAGGAGGAGTGACAGGAGCTGCCTCACCTTTGTAAGGGAAAGTGGTGATAAATCTTTTCTATGTACTTGAACTTGTGGGATTTGGGCTAATCCTGCGATAAAAGTCACATTCATGAATTTAATCAATAAGATTAAAGCATCACTGGGCAGGAGGAACCTTGAGATGGATTTTCTCCTTTAGCTTGGTGGTAACTGTTCAGATCTAAGAATTTCTCCAGGCTTCTCCTCTCGTCAGGAAATTAATTTTTTGGGAGTATTTAGATAATAGAATAATTAAAATATTGAGAAAGAACTCTAAATCAAGCTTAGTGAGACCAGGAATGACAAAACCCAAGGTGAGGGTGAGAGGATCTACCCTTGGTTAATGCACACATGAAATAATTCTCTTTAACAGTAGCACTGCTTTTTTGCTTTTGCTTCTCCATTAGCCTCAGGTGTAGCAATTAGAAACTTCTCCAGGTGAGTAGCAGAGGACTAAGGAATCTGCCTGAATACTCAAATCACCCACTTTCATTTTAGGGAAAATAGGAAAACCTTCAGGTGTCTTTTAATACCAGAGAATTTACAAAAGACTTTGCTTTCACTGGTGCAATTTGTCTGCTTTTATTGAAAAAGCACAGTTAGGATTTAGGGATTTTTTTTCTTTTAAAGCCAGTGTAAAATAAAGCTGGTAATGTGTTAAATGTAGTTTGGGTTCATTTGGGAGTTTAGAATGATTAATACAGCCTTTAAAGCAAAGTAATACCAGGGAATATTACTCTGTAACATCTTTATGGTATCTTAAGATATCTCACCTTTTGTACAGTCAGAAAAAAGCTTTTTCAGTATAAATTGAAGTTACTTTTGTTTGCTTTTTCCTTTGTTTCCACCACTAATTCATCTAGTGTTGGCCTCCTCATTTTTCTGATGTGTGCAGATGAATGAGTGCAGCTCACAGAGGTGTTTGTTTTGTGTTCCTGAGTGGTAAATGAGGGTTTGGTGCAATTACTGTAATGCCCTGTTCATTGTTCTTTACTTTATCAACTCCTGGAGCTGAGAAAATGCCTCTTTCTGTGCCCACACTTAATCCTTTGCTTTTGGCACTTTGGGACTCTCATGTGGATGTTGGATTTTTAAAATAAAGCTAAATAGTCTTCAGGTAAAAAAAAAACTTTCTATTTTTAAAGTTATACCTTGTATTTTTAAATATTTTAAATGGTAGCTCAGTATACAGTCGATGAGACAAAACGCAAGCATATCAGTTTCATGCTTTACTCCTCCAAACTTTGGCTTTTCCTTTAATTAAAGCCATGTCATTTGCTCTAATCAAACATTTTCTATCACAGCATCTTTTGATGCCACTGCACATAAAAAAAAATCCTGTGAGCAGGAGTTCTCTGCTCCCTTGCAGGGGAGTTTCTGGTGCAGTTCAAGCCTTGCTTTGTAATCACAGGGGTGGAATGCACTTCAGAGTTATTTTGGTTGTTTGCTTCACGATCTGTCAGTGCTGTTGGAAGCATTTCTCTTGCAGACATATTTTTCACACACATATATATATATATATTTTTAAAGCTAAGTCACCCCTCCCTGGCTCCTCAGTCAGTTGAGGTCAGTGGAGCTGGCGTGGGCAGTAATTACCATTTGATGGCTGTTTGTCATCTTCTGTCACAAGAATTGGTCATTACACTGCAGCTCCTGCTGCCTGACCTTCGCTGTTGTGACAGACACCAGTTTTAGCACTCTTGGGCAGAAATTTTAGTGCCTTTTATTCATAGCTGCCTTTGATCCTGAGCGTTATTCCACTTAAATGCTGGAGAAATGCTCAGCTGAAGTGTGAATTGAGCACAGGACTGGTTTTTAATCTGCTGTAATGCAGATTTCTCCTGGCTGGGATGTCTAGTGTGAGTCAGTGAAGTTGCTTGTCAGGGTCCTGGAGGTGGGAGACTGTCCTTGGATTCATTTCTGGGTGTGAGAACATCCCAGGGGCCCCATGATTGAGCTGTGAGCATTGAAGGGATCTGAGCAAACACTCCAAGGATTGATTTTTTTTTTTTTTTTTTTTTGTATTGCAGTCCAGCCACGCAAGCTTGGAGGAGTTAGGGCTGTGTAACTTGAAATGAGAATATTTCTGAGGAGTGTTTCCCAGCAGACTGTCCCACCTGCTCTGTGTACAGCACTGTGAGCAGTTTAAAATGCTCATTTTTGCATGGTGTTTCTCAGAACCCCCTTCTCCTGCAGGGCAGCATTTATGGCTCTCAGGTATCCTGTGCCAGATACCTGGGAGGGAGAGTTTATCTGTCTCTGATAATGGCAAAATTAGGATAACATTACAATACAAATAGCTTGGCTTGTTTTGATGTCAATAGAAACTGTTACTTCCTAAAACCTTCATTTAAATCCTGGTGATATTGGTCTCTGCAGTGCACCTGACCTTTATTCTTTTCACCCTGTAGTGTGTTTTTATTCCATTAATAATCTTCCACCTTATACAGTGTTTTCCAAACTGCTTTTCCATGGGTTTTCTTTTCCACTTGTGCACTCAGATTTGTTTTTTTACCTCTTAACTCTAAAGTCTGTCAAGCCAGGAGAGTTTTGCAGAGAGCAGGACCTGGGTGGATTGATTTATTGGTGAGCTAGTGGATTGTGGGTTGATTTATTGGTGAGCCAGTGGATTGTGGGTTGATTTATGGGTGATATGAGGGGTTGTGGATTGATTTATGGGTGATATGATGGGTTATGGATTGATTTATTGGTGAGCCAGTGGATTATGGATTATTTATTAATGATCTGGTTGTTGGAATTCCAGGGGTTCTGGGGAGAACCAGCAGGAATTCCTAGAGGCTGGAACTGGAGGAGGCAGTGAGCTCTGTGCCCTGTCCTTGTGCTGGGATCAGAGCTCCCCTCGTGCCCCCTGGGATGTTCCTGGTGTGTGAACATCACCAGATTTGGGCTCAGAGCAGTGTTTTTGCTCAGTTCCCAGCTCTTGCAGCTGTGGTTTGTGCTGTTGATGTCCTGTGTGATGCAGAAATGCTGGGCTAGGAGGGAGCTGGCCAGGTAAGGCAGGTGTTGCCTGGATCCAACCTCTGATGGCTTCATTGAGAGCTCTGCCACAGGTTTGGAATTTGAGGGGTTTTTTGGAAGTGCTTTGTTACCTGTAGTGAGTGTGGAACCTGTTGTGGATGGTCTGTGAACTCTTGGTCTGAAAATTTTCTCTTTTTGTTCCAATAAAACATTCCTGAGTCTTGGGAACTGAGGCAGAAAGACAAGCAGTGATAATCTGAGGGGTGGTAGGAACTTCAGAGGTAATTATTGTGTTCTAAAAATGCTTTTGGTTCCTGAAGAGTTACAACAAACAGTGAGAAATTCTGATTTTTAGGTGTTACTGATCCTTGTTGGAGGGAGTAGCTGCAGTTGGAAATTGAGGAAGAAACTTCTGTGGGTCCACCTTGACTAAAGTTCTTTAATTTCAATTTCTTGTGAAATATTTCAGTCTCTGCCTTCAACCATGAGGACTCTCCTTGGTATTGGAAGATTTTTTTTCTCCTACAGAGAATTTACTCCATATAAAACTTATAAAAATTTGGCTGTAGGAGTTATAACTGTTTTGTTTTTCAGATCATGAGTATTTTTTCCCCAACCAAATGTGGTTTGTGGCATTCTTTGTCAGATGAATTTATGGACATTGCTGGTCTCAGTGCTTGAGAGTGTCCAGATGTTCTTTTGGGAGTGGCAGGGAGGAGTTGTCTTTGAATTACTGTTGGATTTGTTGTAGTTTATTGTAGTGGATTGGTGCTGTTGCCTCTGACACTCAGAAATTCTGAAATCATATTTTTCAACATCCTATGCCTGCAGTAACTGAATGAAATGTCTGAGAAATCATCCTTTAATGTTGGTGTGGCAATTTGAGTTTTCTAAGACACTTTGTAAGTTTTCTGTGTGTTGAGCTGACAGGGGAAGACAGAGCAGTTCTTTGTAGAACTGCCTAAAATTGACACAAAGTGCTGTGGAAGGCTGGCAAATACAACAAAAATTGAGTGTATTGCCATGAAGAAGCAAAGCATTATAAACACAGTGAGGGACAGCTTTAGACAGTGAAATTCTGGGGAGTTTTTTCATTACAAAGGGAAATATTAATGGATTTAAGAACTTGATTGAGTTTTTATAGAATTAAATTTATTTTTTTTTACGAAAAGGTTGGGAATGGCAATAATGAGTAATAAAAGCAGTGCTGTGAGAATCACCTGGAATTGTGCTGTCTTGCCTGTACTAACAGAGTGTTCCCTCTGCCCAGCTCTCTACAACTACGATGCCAGGGGACCAGATGAGCTTTCCTTACAGATTGGGGACACCGTGCACATCCTGGAGACTTACGAGGGTAAGATGGCAAAAACTGAATTGAAAAGTAGGATTTTTTTTTGAGAATTGCATTCCTTTTCTGTTTGTGACCTTCTTGAACTGGAAGTTGAAGCAAATGGATTGATGAGCTGGAGGGTAAGCACTGGATTTTGTGGGGAAGAAGAATTTTCCTACAGCTAGGTTTGTGTGGGTCAGTTTTGTGGCCTCTCCCCCACGTTAGAGAAATGAGAAATGCTTTTTGGGTACCCTTGGGTGATGCAAAGGAACCTGCTGCTACGAGAAGTTCAATCTGAATTTGGAAGTCACCTGGCTCTTAAATGATTTCTGTGTCTCTTCTGAGCTGGGTGCCTGTGCTAGTGCTGTGCATGATTTCAGCCTTGCCCAGATTTGATGTGAAACTCTGCAAGCATCACCTGCACCCAAACCTTTCCTCCCTGGTCCTTGGACAAGGGAATCTCAATGCTGAGTTTGATAATCAACATGATGTGGAGATAGTTGCAATGTTTTCAGCTCTTAATCCAAGCAAAAGAAAGCTTTCATTAAATCCTGGAGTTGAAATTTTATGGCAAGCTGCAGTTGGGAAAGGTGTGGGGAACATAGAACTAAACTGTGTGTTTAAAATAGTGTAACATTGTTTGCCTTGTGGAAATGTGGTTTACTTTAATATATTGATATAATTTGCTTCTCTAGACATTGATCTTTTGGTTGATCTGGGTGATAAATTTATTTTAGGTAATGGCTTAGATGGATTTTTAAAAATAGTTTATTTGCTGAAACAAACAGTGCTATTTCAACAAGAGTTGATCATCACTTCAAGTGGAATTTTTAAATTTTCTCATTATTCCTGGGCTGGCCTTTCCTTGGAGCTCAGTTTGCTGCTGCAATGCCAAGTGAGCAAAACAATCTTTCCAGTATCAGATGTTGCATGCTTTAATAAACCTCTAATAACACAAAGATTTTAAATGCAAATGGAGCAATTCAAATATTGCATAGTTTTATACTTTTATATATAAAGAGATTTATTTAATGAATGTGGGAGAGACTGAGCAGGGAATGTGAAACCCTGTTAGATGCTGAGTGTTCCCAAATAAGTGGGACAGTGGGGATGAGCCACTTTTCCCCTGGAAATAGAGGAAACCTTCACCCTCTCAGGGCTTGGGGCACATGGGATGAGTTCATATATGAGTAAAAGAAATTAGTAAAATAAATTAGTTCAGTAAAATATTAGTAAAATAAAAAAAAATTAGTAAAAAATATTTACTAAATTTAGTAAATATTATTATTAATATTTACTATTTATTTATACATATATTTTACTATTTAATTTATTATTACTAAATTTACTAAAAAAATATTAGTAAAATAAATGAGTTCATATGAGTAAAAGAAATGCAAATTCCTGTTCTCCCAAGCACTGATTGCTTGTTTCTGACCTGAGATGGGGAAACTTCAACTTCTACAAATCAAACAAAAGATAACAAGTTTATAAAAGCTTTTAATAGCCTTAATTCAATCCTTCAGCAGAATATATGGAACACAACAGGCCACAATTATCTAAACCTGTTTTAATACTTGGAAATAATGAACTTCCTTTACTTTTAAAGTTATTTAATTCATTAAGAAAAACTTTATTATTTAATTTATTAAGAGAAACTGTAACATCTCCAAATTTCTAACACCTAATGCTCAGAAAACTCTCCTAAACTACAACAAACTAAGAGCAAACCTCTCTCTGAGTGGGGCCTCTCAAGGCAGAAGAACTCTCAACATCACTGTTCCTACAAAACCCTCACCAAACCACAACAAAACCCAAGACAGAGACATCCAAATGCTGCTGTAACTCTTCTCTCTCGTTCAGAGCTGCCAGGATTAGGGGATTATTTGAGTTGTTTGATCTCCTGCTTTCCCTGGATAAAACTGGAGTGGATTGTGCCCCTGGGAGGTTTTGTACCCTACAAATTCCCAGGTGGGCATGGGCCCATCCAAAGGAAAACTCTGATTAAATAATCCTGGGACAGAAGAGTTGATAAAGCCCTTTTGCTGAGGATTTTGCCTTTTCCTGCCCCTTTTCCCTGTGGGAAAAGCTGTTGGCTTTTTTCATGGGTACCTGCTGGAGTCCACATTCTGCTCCTCCCATCCTGCTGTAGATTTGATACTATTTTAAATTAATTTTCTGCAATAATTCCTGAGTTGGGAGTAGTTTTGAAGACTGGTCTGTCTCTCTGGGTTTGAAGTGGTAGAAATCAGTTTTTTGGGGTTTTTTCTTCTGAATCTGCATTGCCAAGAAAAACTCCTGGGAAATCCTTGCTCAGCTGGGGTCTCTGCAGAAGACAGATGAGGAGTTGGCAGGGCTCAGTCTCAAATCCATGGTCTGCAAGATCTGATTTTAGGACAGATGTAGGATATCTGCTGCTACCATGCACTGGAATTAATTTCTGAGTTGAACTTTACCCCTGTGTTCAAAATTAAACTTACTTTTGTTGCCCATAAGTAGAGCTTATTTTGGAATTTGTGTTTATTATTAAAAAAGTTTTGACATTTTAAATACTAATTGTGGAAACTTTTTTTTTTCTCTGAAATGCAAAAAAAAAATTGTGTAGAAAGAATTCAATGTGCAGATCCTGTAAAGTTTGTCTTGGTGAAAACATCCTCTGTTTTTATGGGAGTGAGGAGATTGGAAATGAATGTGCACATTTCCCTTTTAAATCCTAAATTTGTGTTCTTCCAGGAACCAAAGTAAAGATGAAGCTACTTTCTAGACTAATTAATGTTGAAAATAAAATTAATTTTTCTTTTAGAGAGTATTTGTTTATTTTTCAGTTAGAAAACTTTCTCTGTCCTTCTAATCTGAGCCTTAGAGGGAAAGCCAAACAGGGAAGCCATAGGAATTCTTAAATATCCTGCTCTGCAGGAGAGGAGGATTGCATTTTGTAGCAGATACCCTAAAACCCAAGTCTTTGCCACATTCTGGATTAGCACTTTCCACATCTTTGTCTTAATTCTGTTTCTTGGCATTATTTGATGAAATGGGCAAATGGAAGCATATGATCAATAAATGTGGCTGATTAAGGGGAATTGCTGGGAAATGGAACAGAAAATCAACCTCAAGACCAAGATTAACTGCTGGAGCATCAATTAATTTCTAGTGCTGCTGTGAGAAGGGAGTTTGGCTTCCCAAACAGGGATTTTCGCACAAGTTATTTTTGATATAACAGCAAAGTTTAGATTTTGTTGCAGTTGTTTTTTGTTTGTGAGTGCAGTGTAACCGTGTCAAAATGGATGCATTGTTTGAGGGTAGCCACAGCAAATTCTTGGGTGCCTTTTGCAGCTTTGACAGACAGAAATATTTCACTGGTGTCTTAGCTGAGCATTTCCTTGGATGCACATTTACAGCTGTTTGGTCCCAGGTTTTTTTAAGGGCAGGGTCTGGTCTTGAACAGGTCCAAGGATGAGGAATGCACAACCTGTGCCAGGGCATCACCTCCTTCCCAGGGAAGGAATTCCTGCAATCCCCCAAAGTTTTGGGCTGGAAAGGACCTTAAATCCCACCCAGTGCGACCCCTGCCACGGCAGGGACACCTTCCCCTGTCCCAGGTGCTCCAACCTCAGTGTCCAGCCTGGTCTTGGGCACTGCCAGGGATCCAGGGGCAGCCCCAGCTGCTCTGGGGATTCTGTCCAAGCCTTTCCCCATCCTCCCTCCACTTCCCTATGGAAAATTGAAATTCAGGTGGGATGTGCAGGGCTGAAGCATGATCAGAAACCACCTTAGGGTGCTGCTGAGCTGGGAAGGAGCAGCTGGAGGGGCCATAAGTGAACTTTTTAATGCTTTTCCCCTTTTTTCTCTCCTAGGCTGGTACAGGGGTTATACACTACGGAAGAAATCCAAGAAGGTGAGTGTTGCCAGAGTGTGGTCCTCATTTTTCTCTTGGAACAAGATGGGTTCTGGCACTGGGTGTGTGGGTTTGGTGGAGCTGCATTCCAGGTGTGCATTGGTCCCTGCTGCTCTGTGTCCTCAGCCTCTGCTCAGCAGGAATTTCTCAAGTTAATAAAAACTTATTTTAGCAAGGCCTAAAAGATGAGTGGCATGTCCAGCTCTGGGCTCCAAAGGAAGAACCTGGAGCTCCTGGAGAGAGTCCAGAGCAGGCACCAGGATGGAGCAGCTCTGCTGGGAGGAAAGGCTGGGAGAGCTGGGATTGTTCAGCCTGGAGAAGGGAAGCTTTGAGGTGACCGCAGTGTGGTTTTGCAGTGCCTGAAGGAGCTACAAGAAAGATGGAGAGGGACTGGGGACAAGGGATAGAGGGACAGGACAAGGGGGAGTGGCTTTAAGCTGGAGGAGGGGAGATTTAGATGGGCTGTTGGGAAGGAATTGTTCCCTGGGAGGGTGAGCAGGGGCTGGGATGGAATTCCCAGAGCAGCTGGGGCTGCCCCTGGATCCCTGGCAGTGCCCAAGGCCAGGCTGGGAGCACCCTGGGACAGTGGGAGGTGTCCCTGCCATGGCAGGGGTGGCACTGGGTGAGCTCTAACCTCCCTTCCAAGCCAGGCTATTTCAGATTTCTGTGATCCCAGTTTTTGCATTTTAAAGGTAAATCAGTCACTGAATCTTGATATGCCCTTTTTTTTTTTTTTTTTGTGCAGTAACTGCTGCACCAAACCTTTCCTCAGTAAAAAGTTCAGACCTTGATGTTCTCCTTGGTCTGTTCAGTTCCTGTGAGATGCAGCTCCCTGACCTTGGGAGTTCTCAGTGGCTCCCTTTGGAGAGAGGAGGAGGTTCCTCCTGCCCTGGGATTCCTCTGTGCACCAAGGGCTGCATTTACAGCAGCTTTTCTGGAATGAAAAGAGAGGAAACCACACAAATACTGGTTCTAGTATTGTGTTTTATTTTTTGTGCCTTTTACTTCATAGTAGTAATTAAACCAAATTAAACTTGAGGGTTTGCTGTTTTTTTTTTTTTCACTGAAACACTGCAAATGCCATGTTTGCCTCCAGAGGTGTGTTTTTAGTTGTTTCCATGTCTAAAAGTACAGAGTTTGGTGGTTCCTTCCACCCATTTCCTTACCAGGCCTGAATTTTTATTCTCTTTTTGTACTTTCCTTTTTTTTGTGTGTGAACACATTGAATTTCTTACAAACCATATTTTGTGAACGTGCTTTTTACAGTCTGAGAAGCAATTAGACATTTTTCTTGCCTTAAATTAATTCCATGTGTTGCTGCATTTGTCTGACTGCCACTAAATTTAGTGATTTTCAAACATTTTTTAAACTGGGATAAAAAGTTCTTATGCCCATGCACTATTTCCCCCAGTGGCTTCCCAAGAATTTCTATTACTGCATTCCCAGATGATCAGAAAACTGAACTCCTACATTGAAGGGTGAGATGGTAGAATTTGCTTTATCAGCTTGACTTAAATTATTTTAAAAATATTGTTTTATTTCTGGCATATTGATTAATTTAGGATATTTTTTCAGAGAAGCTGTAAGGTTGCAATAACATCTTGAAAGGACAGACAATACAAAAATTCAATATATATTAAAAAAGTCTCAAACACAATTCTTCTGATGCTCAAGGATGTGAATGGCTCTGCACACCCAGCAGTGTTTTGGCATATTTTAGGTAATAAACACAATATATTGTATGCAACTGCTTAAATAACACATTTTTTTCCTTTCTCTACCTCTCCAAGGGCATATTCCCTGCCTCCTATATCCATCTTAAGGAAGCAATTGTTGAAGGCAAAGGGTAAGTTGGGTTTGAAAAGAACAAAACTCCTTTTTCCTCTTTTATCCACATCATTTCAGTGCATTACCAGGTAACTTACACTTGTTTCCAGGTAGTTTTCTGCCTCACTGAGAAGTTAATTTGTAGTTTTCCTGTCCCTTTCCCTGATGTGTGCAGTAGTTGGAGCTGTATTTGTTGTTCAGCAGCTTTTCAGATCCTCATGCATCAAATCAGCTTTGCTGGACATGCAGGTAGAAGTCTCTAACATCAGTATAAAAATTGAGTTAAAAACCAGGGAAAAAAGCCCCAAACCAAATCCAAAAAAGGAGGTGGAGTGAAATTATTAAATCATTACCCAGGTATGAAATGGAGTGAAACAGGATTAAAATGTTTTATTCCTTTGTGCCTGATTTATTTTTATACTCTGTTAAATATGTAAATGATCAAACTACTAATCATGAGATTGCTGCATAATGACATCTTCCTTGCTGATTGCAAAACTGCCTTTTAAGCACCCTACTTCTGCAATATTCAAAGATCTGGCTGGTGTTTCTTACCTTCCTGGCACCTCGTTTTAAAACAATATTATAAAAGCTTTGTGGAAATGAATTGAATCTTAGTTTTTTGTTGCGAGACCAATACTTTGAAAAAAGAACAATAAAGAGGAGGTGGCATTGCAGGTTGGGCACATCTAGTTTTTATCTTGGTTGTTTCTTGTAAAATGAATCAATCAGTAGTGAATATTCTAGTGAGGTGTGCCTTGATATCCTTGAGAGTGGAGAAATGAGGAGGGGGGGGAGAAAATTGTCAAGGGTGTGGAGAGATAGGATAAGAGGGGATGGCCCTGNTTATTCTGGAACTCTGCCCGGCCTCTGCTTTAGGTCAGCCTGCACAAGGTATCAGTTCAAGATCATCTTTGATCTCTTCCAACCTAAACCATTCCATGATTCCATAATCTGAGCACATCCAAATACCTTTTATGTGGTGTGGCTTTAGTGATGTCCAGTGCTTCAATATCTGATAACATTTTTCCTTATAAATTTACAAGAAGTGATTCTAATTCCAACCCAATTGTATTCCGCTCCCTTTGGAGATGAACACATCTTCCTTAGGAATTATTCTAGATCAGGTGATTTAGATAAGATATCAGCATAAAAATTTCCACAGGAGAGGCTGCTCTGTGCAGTGGTGGTGTCACCATTCCTGCAATTGCTGAGAAATTGTGTGGATGTGGCACCTGGGGACAAGGCTTAGTGCTGACCAAGGTGGTGCTGGTTGCACTCAATGACCTTAAATCTCTTTTCAAACCTTAACAATTCTGTGCTGCTTCATTCTCACTGAAGTTGCTGCTTAATTCAGCCTTTTTTTTTTTTTTTAACTCTTTCTCTTCAGCCAGCACGAGACAGTGATCCCCAACGAGCTGCCCCTGATCCAGGAGGTCACCACCACGCTGAGGGAATGGTCCATCATCTGGAGACAGCTCTATGTGGTGAGGACAGCTCAGGAAAACCTCCACACCTGGAGGGTTTTGTGGGAAAAGGGGTGCTGGGAAAGGTACAGGGAGAAATAGAAAGGAACTGCTATTTATGAAGGATTTCTTAGTGAATTTCCCCTTCTGTTGTTGTTTCTAAAGGCTGCTTTCAGTGCTGAAAATCCATGTAGCATCATCTCTGTTAAAGCACAAATCCCAGTGGTTTTTTGTGCTTGTTAAAGCACAAATCTCTTGCTGTATTCTCAAATCTCTTTTTTTCTTGTGCAGAATCAGGGGTTTTTTTTGAGTGTTACCTTGATCTAGCAATAGTTTGAGCAGTTACAATCCCTTTTTCATGAAGATTCTGTTAGAGAAAATGTTTATTTTTGAGGTATATACAGATTTGGAGTAATTTAACATGTAATTTAATTAAAGAAATCGTCTTTAGGCTGTCAGTCTCTTATGAAATAATTGAGTATTTAATGTTGAATTTGTGGGTGTAAACTGAAAGCTTTTATAAGATTATCAGTGTAGACCTTTAACCTCTCAGTATTCCTTTACATAAAGTTGATTGTTCCCAAATTTTGACACCTTGACTTGTTTATTTTGGTATGCTAAAGTTTCAACCACATAAGAATATATTCTTAGGAAATTCTAGTGATAATTATTCATAGTCTCTCAGATGAGAAGATTACAAAAACAGAGGTGGAAGTGCACATAAATAAGATCAAGAGTTCAAATTTCTATTTAAAATTGCAGTTCAGTTGTTAAGCAAGGCCTGCTGTGGGATTTAAGGTACCTGGCCCACACTTGTGATGCTCTCATTGTGCAAGGTCACTGTAACAAGATAATGGGAACATGAAATGCCTTTATTTAAAGCAGGGTTTAATGCAGTCTCTGTTTCCCATAAATATGTTTGAAATCTTGTATCATAAAAGTGCAAGCTGTGTAATGAAGACACTGAGTGTAATGAAGGTGTTTGTGCTGACTAATGTGGCTTTTAATCACATCCATGAAAATAAAGATTAGGAGTAAGGGTGTAATGGAAATGATGTAGTGTGGCAATATAGAAGATGAAGGATAATATCTTCTATGAAAAGGAACAGATTATGTGTTAAAGAGAGAGCTTTAAGGAGTTGGAGTAGCAGGGAGTTTGTGTGCTGAGGAGCAGGGAAGGAGTTGAAATAAAGGAGGAGGAACAGAAGCTCAGGAGGGACTGGGAACAGCTTTGCCCTTGGTTCCACTGCTGTGGAATCCCAGAATAGTTGGAGTTCTGAGGGACTTCAAATCCCACCCAGTGCCACCCTCTGCCATGGGCAGGGACATCTTCCACCATCCTGGGGTGCTCCAAGCCCCATCCAACCTGGCCTTGGGCACTTCTAGGGTGGGAAATGGGGCTGGGACTTGGAGCAGCCTGGGACAGTGGAATTTGTGAGTGAGACTGACTTGGCTTTAAGGTCCCTCCCAAACCATTCCATTCTATGGTTCCATGTTAAACAATCCTTTAGTGCTTTGCTGATAATTTTGAGTCCAAGAGCAGGCAATCAAGGGAGGTTTGCTTCACTGGAGGCAACTGATCTCAGACTGGGCAGTCTACAGACTTGAGGGATAGTCCATGCTGTCCTATCTTGCATATCAAAACCCACTAAATGTCCACCTTTATGCCTTGATTCAGTTTGTAATTAGTGTTTGAATCTTGAATGGATGCTCAGTTTTTGTTTGCAGAGAGCAGGGGATGTGGAATGTTTCCCATCTCTCTGGTTCATGATTGCCTGCAGCCTCGAAAATCAGGAACCTCTTCCCCATTTGGGTTTGTCTGTATTTAGCTCCCAGCCATATGTGCCTGTTGTGTCTTTCTCTGCTACATTAGAGAGCTTTTAATAATGGGTATTTTCTCTCTGTGAAGGTTCTCCCACTATAATCAAGCCAGCTTTTGGATAATCTGAACAGACTGAAGTCTTTAAGTTTCACAGTTAGATATCCTATTCCCAGAGTCTTGGAGTCATTATGTTCTTTTCCTGCATCTTCTGCAGTTTTTCCTTGTTTTTTTTTCTAAGTGGAGAATTTTATTGTAATTATTTAATTATTCCTAGCTTAGCTGACTGTTGCCAAGGAAAGCTTGTATATGCTGCGGGCAGTATTTAATATCCACACTTCCAGACTTTATAAACACTTGAGGTATTTAACTTCCCATCAAGTGTAGGTCTTTCCTGGTGTTTCACTGTCCTTTAAAAGTTACCTGTGGGCTACCTGTATGGCACTGATGTGCACAATGAGGGATTTTCAAGTGTAATTGTGGAGGTTGAACCAGGGACAGAGAGGATTCTCCCATCTGTTGCAGAGCTTGAGCCTCTTGCTGTTAAAATGCACCATTTTCAGTCCTGCTCTGCTCAGTGCAGAGGGTCACTGAACAAAGCTGCCCTGGGAATCAATAAAAGGACATTTTTCCCTTGAATGCCTGAAAGCAGCATGACCCAGGTTTTAAGGTAACTTAAACCCAAGCATTTACACCTATTTAGCTCCTTACAGCTGGGTGCAGCACTGAATATTCAGTGTTCTGTGCTGTAGGAAGTTAGGCTCCTGTTTCAGAGCTGCTGTGGACTTACCTTTGAATTCCTATTGATAATTGCAGTTTATCCTGTGTTCTCCCAAGCCTTCAAACCTGATTTCTCCCCCATTTCCCCCCACAACAGCAGGACAACAGGGAAATGTTCCGCAGCGTCCGGCACATGATTTACGACCTGATAGAGTGGAGATCCCAAATCCTCTCTGGGACCCTGCCCCAAGATGAGCTCAAGGAGCTGAAAAAGAAAGTGACTGCCAAAATTGATTATGGAAACAGGTTGGTGAACAGCATTTCCCAAGTTCTTCTGCCTGAAACCAGGTCACCCTGTATAAGATGCATCAGCTGTTGGTGAATTCTTGGAGGGTTCTTTTTTTCCCTGTAGTTGTAGATGAAATTTTGGTATATTCACACTTCTGTTACAGCAAGATAAAGATTGAGGCAGCATCTTTAAAGTGTAATATGTAAAGTGGAATCCATCTCTCTCTCGATGGTATCATCAATTTGACAATGGTATGAAGCTGTAATTTTTTAAGGTCAATTCAAAAGTGCAAGTATTGCCTGCCTTGAAAATAGAATTTTAAACTCCACTCGCTTCTGTGGCACAAACAGTTGTCACCCTCTGAGCACCAGCAGCTGCCTGTGCCCTGGAGTCACTCAGCTGTAATGTGATGTTGAAGGATTTGGCTCAGAAGCACCATTTAGCTCTTGGTTCCTCTCCTTGCACAGCATCCAGCTGGTAGCATGAGATGAACAGGGAGATTTCATAGAAGAAAGGAGCTGTTCAGCACCAGAGAGTGGAAGTTGGGAAGGAAATGCTGCCCCAAAACGCAGTGCAGGTTGCATGTGTTGGATATTTCAGTGATTCAGATGCATTCTCTCCCCAGATGGTTGGCTGGGTTTAAAGACAATTTTTATAAATACAAGTTTGAGATTAGAACTTGTCTGTACAATTAAGATTTTGCATTTTGGTCAAAAGTGAGACATCAAATCTTACTCTTCATCATTTGAAGCAGAATTTTGAATACTGAGAGACAAAACACGTTGTAGTGCTCCCTTCAGTCCTGCCCATTGTGTGGGATTCTGTTGTCCTGCACATCTGGGGAGTGAAGAAGTTTGCACCAACCCAGTCGTTCAATGCTTTGTGATGCAAATATCTCACTGTATTTCAGCTATTTGTGTTTAATTCCTTAAGAACAGCTAAACCTGCAGTATTTCTGCTTGTGTACTTTATCAGCAAAAGCTGTGATTAAAAAAAAAAGAAATTAAAAGTATAATCAGTAACTGCATTCATTCAGTAATTATAATTTGTAATCTGAGGTATGGACAGTGGTACCTCTGCAGACAATTACCCAGATGTTGTTGGGATTATTTGTTTGGCTACTGGATTTCACCATCTGCCCAAGGAGTTGGTGAAAGTTGCTCTGAATAACCTCCAGATGCTCAGCCTTCAGATGCAGTGGAACATCTTGTGCTGTGCTTTGTGTTAGTGCTGTTCTGCTGGGCTAATGAAGTGCTCAGAGTGTTCTCTGGGGAGTGCAGGAGGGAGGTGAATGTGAGCTCCTGGCTAAATCCTCACCACTGAAAGATAACATATGTTCCTAATAAAACCCTAAACCCTTCACTTGTGCCTAAAAGGAGCACGAATGGGGATTTTAGGATCCTGACAGAATGAATTCATTATCTGCTTGATAAATACCGAGTGATCTTTGAGGTCCCAACCCAAACAATTCTAAATGTTTTCTGTCCTAATCGTGTCCTAACCTTTCCTGACTTGTGAAACACTGATTTGCAAATAAGTTTTTTTTTTCTTCTGTAAATACAGACAGAAGTTTTGCAGCATATTGTCAGAATAACTGAGGAAGCAAAAATGGCCTTAGGAATCTGTATTTTTAATATCTTTCTGAAATTGGGTCAGGTAATTTTGTTGTGAAAATGCCTTTTTTTTTCTTCAGTTGCAAATATCTGTAACTGGGACGCTTAAGGGAAAAAAAAAAATCAGATTTTTTCCCAAGCATCATTTGCAAGTTAAAGGCTAAAACAAAGGAATTAAGTCAAAGGAGGGTTTGCTTTGACTCCTTTGACAGCCTGTGCAAACATTGGTGTGTTGTAGTCTGGGCTGTGAGGCTTCCCCTGAATTTCTGAGCTTGAATTTCCCCTGACCCAGGCAGTTTCTGCCATGGAAGGACTCTGACAGTTCCAGTGCTCTGTGGGTGTTTCTCCTGCTGTGGCTGCTGTCCAGGGAACAGTAGTAGGGAGGAAGAAAACAGCTTTGGCTTTTTTTCTCTTTGCTTTCAGTGATGAAACCATTTTCTCACCAGAAAATTCATCTGGGAGTGAGATGTTCTGTGGATGCTGGAGAATTTTTTGGTGGCTGTGTCCAGCTCCAAAGCAGAGCTTAAAAATCTGCTGCCTCCACCCTGCAGCTTGAGTGATCTTTGTGTCCCCTGCAATTAATGCAGTGCAGTTAATTGCAGGGGTTTGGGTGTTGACCCCACTCGAGGGTTTAGCAATTCCAGGGGTGAGGAGTCCTCCAAGTCCATGGAAGTATCTTTGTGTGCCACAGCTCATGTTTCCAAGTCCTTGCAGGTTATGCCCAAAATAAATCAGGAACCCCTGTGTGACTTACCAGACACAGCAAATTTGATTTAAGCTCATTGATCAAACATATTTCAGCTCTGAAGTTAGAGCAGCTCCACTGGGAGAGCTGCCCAGGGAGCTAGAAGGAAACAGGGACACATTTATTGGGGTGGAGGTGACAAGGGCAGTCCTAGGGAAGGGACCTGATTTTTTAACCCTTGGTACTGCTGCCAGCACCATGGGAAATGTGGAGAAATGAGAAAGGTTTTTCCTGAGCCTGGATTTGATTATGGCAGAAAGCTTCCTCTCTGCAGAAGGTAATTATGGATGTTAACACCCTGCTGACAGGGATCTGGCTTCTGCTGTAAGAAAAGGAAACAACTTCTGCCTCATCTTGTGGGGTGTGGGTAAAACATGAGTTTGCAGTGGGAGGAGAAGGTGGAGTGGGAGACACCAGCTGTGTGTGGTGGGATTTGGTTGTTCAGACTGTTGGGTAAATCAGAGGAGGAGACCAAGTCTCTGGCAAATTTATTTATTTAAGAAGTTGCTTCCCCAGCTGTTGTGCTGTTTCATTTCCATCCCTTCTCCCTGTGCTGTGGCAGTAAGTGACTTGGCTCTCCAGGCTTGGTGGCATGTTAAATTGCATTATCATGTCTCAGATAATTTCTTTTCCATCATGTGTCAGATGTGCAAGTTGAACACTTGGCAGGTGGTTTTGAGGTGTTTCTTTCAGCACTGTTAATTCACAAATACGTTTTCTGTCTTGTTTAGAATTCTGGATTTAGATCTGGTGGTTAGAGATGAAGATGGCAACATTTTGGACCCAGAGCAGACCAGCACCATCAGCCTTTTCAGAGCACATGAAATAGCTTCCAAGCAAGTGGAAGAGAGGCTCCAGGAGGAAAAAGTGAGAGACTCTGTGGCTTTTCCCTGTGAAACATAAGGCTGTAAACTAATTGACTGATATTTTTAGCATTGCTAATGAGGGATTTGATGTGTTTATGAAGAATTATCAGGCTTAAAATTTTTGTAAGAATTTTTATGTCTTAGGCTTGGGTTTTTTTATCCTTTAAAGGGTTTAATAGAATTTATGGTTCAGACATGTGTGAATAAATCAGCTGCATTTGTAGGTTAATATCAGATGTGCATGTGAGAGGTTTCTAAGTTAGGTTGTCATCAGAGCTTCTATTTGAGCATCACAAAGACTAAAATCCTCATTCTTGTGTGCTTTCTTTATGCCAATCCTAAAAACTTGTTGTTGAAATAAAAGGGGCAAATTTAAAGCCCTTCTGAGTCTTGAATTGTCAGCACCTTTGCAGTTCACAATCCTTATTTTTAAAAGGAAGAAGTTTTCTGTTTCTCTTTCTGTTACATGTTCCTGAATTTTTTTCAGGTATATTTGAGTCTCTGTTTTTTCTCCATTTATCTCTCTCTACTTAGTAAGTGAAGACATCTTTTCTCTCCTTTTTATTTTTTTTTTAACTTTTTCCTTATGGTGTGGCACTTCAAGACAGATCCAAAAAATGCTGTCTGTCATAAAACTTAACAGGAAAAAGATCACAGCAGCAGACACTCAGTGGAAACCTCCTCCTCTACTTTCTGGAAGGTTTTAGGAAAGTTTTATAGCAGGTGGATGTCTGTTAGGCTAAGTTAAAGTTTATTTTGTTCTTGAATTGCAGTCTCAGAAGCAGAATATTGATATCAACAGACAAGCCAAGTTTGCTGCCACTCCTTCATTTGCTTTGTTTGTAAATTTAAAAAACGTCGTGTGTAAAATAGGAGAAGATGCTGAAGTCCTGATGTCTCTGTATGACCCCCTGGAATCCAAATTCATCAGGTCAGTGCCTTTTTAGCTCTGCTTGCTCAGGGATGGTACTGAGGGAGTTTTGGGGCTTAGCAAAGTCAAATTTCTGTGAAAGGCAGAGTCCCTTCACTTGGGGCACGTTTCAGGGTCGTGCTGTGCTTGTGGTTCCCCAAGAGCAGATGGAAATTCAGAGGTGAATGCACCTGCAGGGGCTGTGCCCTTGCTGAGCTGCAGAATTCCCACTCTTGGTTGCTGAGGAGCTGCTTTCTTTAAAAAAATTGTGTGCACTAAGGGAAATGCCAGCTCTCTGCTCAATATTTGTTTCCTTAGGATAAGGAAATTGGGTTAAAAAGTCTCCTGTAAATTCTGAAGTTTGATTTGATCTGCTTGTGTTGAAGGGCATTCAGTGACAGGATATGGGGGAATGGCTGGAAGCTGGGAGAGGGTAGATTTAGGTGGGATATTAGGAAGAAATTGTTTCCTGGGAGGGTGGTGAGGTGCTAGCATGGGTATCCCAGAGGAGTTGTGGACTTCAGTCCCTGGCAGTGTCCAAGGCTGGGTTGGACATTGGGGCTTGGGGCCCCCTGGGGTAGAAGAAGGTGTCCCTGCCATGGCAGGGAGTGGAATGAGATGATCTTCATGATCTTTTCCAGCCCAAAGCATTCTGTGGTTCTCTTGCTCTATGATTTAAACTAAAAGTCTTGAAAATATTCTTTTCAGTGAGAACTACCTGGTGAGGTGGTCGAGCTGTGGCCTGCCCAAGGACATTGACAGACTGCACAACCTGCGGGCCGTGTTCACCGTGAGTGTGCCCTGCCCCGAGCCTGGGAGTGGCAGTGAGCTGGGTGTGACCAGCGTGGGGCACCTCTGCAGGGGAAACAGGGCTGGAAAGGGCCTCTAGGGCAGGGGATGGAGTGAGAGGACACAGGGAATGGCTCCCACTGCCAGAGGGCAGGGATGGATGGGGTATTGGGAAGGAATTGTTCCCTGGGAGGGTGGGCAGGCCCTGGCACAGGTGCCCAGAGAAGCTGTGGCTGTCCCTGGATCCCTGGCAGTGTCCAAGGCCAGGTTGGACATTGGGATTTGGAGCAGCCTGGAATAGTGGAAGGTGTCTCTGCTCATTGCTGGGGCTGGAACAAGGTGATTTTGAAGGTCCCTTCCAACCCAAACCATTCCACAGTTCTGTGCTGCCGAAGGCTCGCGTGAAACATTTCTCCTAAGTGGCTGTTAAATATTCTCAACACCTGGGAAAAACCAAAGTGAATTTTTGAACTTTTAACTTACTAGAAATGGTTTGACCTCCTAAGGAATTAATTTGCACAGAACTCCAGTAAGATTTTGAAGTACTGTTACAAAAGCTGCTTTACTCTGAGAGCACTTTTTGTTAGAGGCTTGCACAGCAGAGGGAAATTCTGAGCAGCAAACCCTCTGCCTACTGAAATGGAACTTGAAATTGAGCTCTTAGAAAGCAGCCTGATGTTACTCCTGTTTGTAGGACCTGGGCAGCAAGGACCTGAAAAGAGAGAAGATCAGTTTTGTGTGTCAGATCGTGCGCGTGGGCAGGATGGAGCTGCGGGACAACAACACCAGGAAGCTCACGTCGGGGCTGCGCAGGCCCTTCGGGGTGGCAGGTACCTCTGGGGTGCATCTCTCCATCTCCTCTTCAGTTTTCTTCCATGGAAATTGGGTGGTGGAACTGCTGTGGGGCTGTATAAACTCAGAGTTGTTGCAAGTCTCATCAGACTGGTTGCTGCATCCTGTACCTTCCAGGGTTTGTGGTAGCCCAAATTCCAAAGCTCATTGGCACCGTGTTATTCCATAGGCAATTCTGAAATTCCACACTTGATAATTCCATCCCTCTTCTGAGTCACTGTGGCTTCAGTTCCCTGGGGGGTTCCCTCTTCCCACGTTGCTCAGTTCATTCAGTGCCCTTGGTTTGTCTTTGCAGTGATGGATGTTACTGACATCATTAACGGGAAGGTTGATGATGAGGACAAGCAGCACTTCATCCCATTCCAGCCGTAAGTAGGGAGCAGCTGCAAGAACAAGCAGGAGTGAAAAAACTAAAATTTTAACTTTGATTTTTAAAAAAGCTAGTTTTTTAAGTTAATTTATTTCCATGGGATATTTTCTCCAGAGTAATATTGCTGATATATCTTCCCTGATAATTTGTCATTAGCTGCAACAGTGATATCCCCAGAAACTTCAGGGGTTTTTGAGTTTAAAGCATGCATTCCCAATTTTGCAGCCTTGTTTTCTTTTTGTCTCAAGATGCTAGGGGGAGAATGTGTGAGAGGTGAAATGCTTGCAATAAGTTCATTGCTGGTTTAGCTCTGCCTGAGATCAATAGAGATCATGTTCCATCCATAAATCCTAAGTTTTTACTTCCATGAAGTGAGGAGAGGTAGAAGGGATAAGGCAAATAAATTTACATGAGGCATGGATGCTTAGTTTTCCCATTGTGGAATATGCTGGACTGCCATCTGTTCCAAAAGGCAAAACATAGTTATGAGAGCTAAATTCCTTGATTAATACACTAATGGATATTCAGATGGGCTTTTAATAATATTTTTTTAAAAAGCTTGACATAATAAAATCTTAACTTTATTTTGAGAAACAGGCATAATTCAGGAAGCCCCTGTGGTTTGAAGGTGTAGGGCTGATGAGAGGAATGCAAGGTCCTGCAGGCATAGGGGCTGTCAATGACAAAATCTCAGTTCTATTTTTCAAGGAAAATGGGGTTTGGGGAAGAGAAGGATATGTTTATTGTGTGGTAAACAACAGCAAAGCTATTTTTTAGCCAGTGTGGAAGTATGCAATGAAAATGAACCTTTCAGAGGGGTTGCTAATGGAACATCCAGTTTTCTGCTCCATTAGCACTGATTCATTTTTCCTGTTACATATACACAGATGCACAATGTGATTTTTCTTTTTCCTCTGTAATAAATGAAAACATTCTCCTGAAAAAGTCTATCCCAAAGGATGTGAATAAGGTGGAAACAAATGCAGGGTGAACACTGGTGGTGTTGTTTCCAACATAGACTTGGGCTGTGTATATGAGGCACATTTTTCTCCTCATCCCATGCTTTGTTTCTGTTGTACCACATGCAAGTCTGTTTTCATATCTTTGTTTGTATTCATTCACTGGCCACCAGCACAATGGCTGTCAAAAGCACCTGGCAAGATTTACTTCAGTGCCACCTGATGCTGCTGTTTATTTATCATCCCCATCTCCTCATTTGTTCACCGAGTTTGGGTTGTCTGCTCTTCTCCTCCTTTTCCCTGTGAGATTGATGGGAGCTTTTCCTTCAGGCACTCCACCAGTGGCATGACAGAGGTGACCCTGGAGGTGTTGCAGGGCCAGTCTGCTATAAATACATCTATATTTCACTATTTATATAAAAGAGAACTGCCTGTGTGGGTTTTCTCTGCCTCTTCCGGGAGTCTCAGGTGGGAGACTGCACCCTCCCCCTGCTCCCTGAGGACTGTCCCTGTCCCTGAGGGAGCAGAGCCCTCACAGGTGTGCTGGACTCTCTGTGGTAGATCAGCGTTCTTCTGATTAATGATCTCCCTCTGTCTTTCTTGTCACCTTTCCTGTCCTTTGTCCTGCGTTGACTAATAAATACTCTTTGTCACAACTATGATACGATCTTTTGTGTTCCCTTGTCACTGTGACTTCTGGTTTTCTGTGCCCCTTTGTCTCCTGGTGTTGGTCGTCATGTGCATCCTCCAGGCTAGCGTTGGATGACGCCATTCGACACAAGCAGCTGAACATATCATCCCGTTTTTCACCCAGGGTGGCAGGGGAGAATGATTTCCTGCAGACTGTTATAAACAAAGTGATTGCTGCTAAAGAAGTCAACCACAAGGGTCAGGGTAGGTACTGCTCTTTCCTGTGCACCTTGATTTGCTTTGTGTGATGGCGGGTTTGATTTTTGGAATCACAGAGTTGTTTGTGCGGTTTGTTCCTCCCTTCCCCAGCCCTCAGGGTTCAGCCTGCTCTTCCCCCTTGCCTTTAATTTTTTCCCTGCCCAGTGTGGACTCTGCATGTTGTAGCATTGTTCAGCTCTTGGATGTCTTTCTGTTTCTGCTGGAGAGGGTCCATGGAGGCCACCAAGATGATCAAGAGTCTGAACATCTCTGATGAGCAGAGACTGAGGGAGCTGGGCCTGGTTACCCTGCCTCTGTCTCCTCTTCCCCAATCTCATTATTCCATGTAAATACATCCAGAGGGTGCCAGGGGATGGGGCCAGACTGTTTGAGGTAGTTCCCCATGACAGGAGGAGGAGCAGTGGCCATAAACTCAAACACAAGTTGCACCTCACCATGAGGAAGAACTTCTTTCCATGGAGGGTGGCAGAGCTCTGGAGCAGCTGCCCAGGGAGGAGGTGGAGTTTTCCTTTCTGCAGACATTCCCAACCCAGCTGAACATGTTCCTGTGTCACCTGCTCCCCTTGGCAGGACTGGATGATCTCCAGGGGTCCCTTCCAGCCCCACCTATCCCGTGACTGATCCTCTGCTGGAGGTGGTGACTCAAGGACCTCTTGTGCCCTTGAGCCGTGGATTTTTGCCTCTCTGTGCTGAAGGAAGGGATATTCCCTTCCTTCCCCATATTTTTCCTGTCTACAGCTGCCCTTGGAACATTTTGCTCCTTCCCCAGGAGACCTGAGCTTGCAGGAGGTGTGGAGGGAGCCAGAGCCAGGCAACCCTTCTGAAACCTTCCCTGGTACTTTCTCTAGGGCACTGCTCTGGGTTGATTTATTTTTGTGTGTGATCTCATTATCATGATGTGTTTGTGCCCAGTTATTCCTCTACTGTTTTCAAAATTTTCTGGGAATTCTGGATTAATGTAGAGTTATGCTGATTATTTCAGAGTTTCCACCAAACACTGAATATCTGCACCTCTCCATATCTGACCAAACCCCAGGAAAACTCCACATTTTCCTGATTTTTGCACTAATCAATAGCAAACAAAATTTTACGTAAACCTGATTTTTAGTTTCTCCTTTAGCTAAAGAGGAAAAGTTTTGTCTGCTTCCCCTCCCTGTTTTCACCTGTGGGCAGTGTGTATCCCGCAGGAGGAAACACAAACAATGTCTTTGATTCATTCCAGATTCTTTCACTTTAAAAGTGCCCAAGCCAACAGAGCAAGGATTGAGGGTGGTTCCTTAGCCAGTCAGTGCAGGTACAGTTGCAGCTCAGTGGAACAGCAGCTGTCAGAACCATCCCTGGCAACAAATCAGCCCAGCAGCTCTTACAGAGATATCATGGAAAAGACAAGCTGCCAAGTGTACACAAAATCAATGTACAGTTAATTCTCTGACAGGGTAACCCACAATTTATTTCGTGGATGAATATTTTTGGGGTGTTTTTCATAGGTTTTAATTTTAGGATTTTCTTCTGCAAATTGCTGCTGTGATTATTTTGTGCTTAAACTTGATTGCCAGCCACTTCACCAAGTGTAGGCTTCTTTGGGTTGGGTTTCTTTTTTTATTTTTATGGGCTTTTTTTTCCACTTTGGCATCTTTCTTTTTCCTGTAACAAATGTGCCTGATGTTAGTTGGCAAGCAGCAGCTTTTTAGTGGCTCCTTCTGCTACTGAGCAGAAAAATATCAGCTGTGTGAAGCTGGTGCTGTAGATTTGTGTGCTCAGAGCAGTAAAAACAGCTTATGGGGTGGTGATCAGTCACTTTGGGATATGGATCTGCTGCTTTGCTTGCTTGGAATCCTTGGGTTTTTCTGTGCAAATCATCTTTGCTCCTTCCCTTTTTCCCCCATGGAAGATGAACATCTCATTACAAAGAACATGGAACATAATCAGAAATAATTCTGTGTGCTGTACTCATATTTTTGTGTGAAGTGATGAGATCTGTTGTGTTTGAAAATATTTTGTATTTTTTTTAGTAAGGGAAGATCAGTTATCTTAACGTACCTAATTATTTTAACGTTTTTACATTTTTCAAGTTGTAAAAAGAAATCTTTAGTAAGTGGGAGTAAATCCCACCAGTTTCATAATTGTGGTTTTTTTACACAACAGGTCTGTGGGTGACTTTGAAACTTCTTCCAGGAGATATCCATCAGATTAGGAAAGAGTTTCCACACTTAGTGGACAGGTCAACAGCAGTGGCTCGGAAAATGGGCTTTCCTGAGATTATCATGCCTGGTAAGGCATTTAATTAATGCTGCTTTGTTGTATTTTAATGTGCTTTAAATGTCTCTATGTATGGAAGGTTTTGGAGGAAAAAAATAATTAAAGATGAATTCAAGGTATGCATTAAAAAAAAATCATCAAAAGATGATGTCACATTAAAAAAAAAAAAGGGAAAATAATTTGGTAATACCTGCATCAATAAATAAAGCTCCCATCCTTGTCAAGGAGACAGGAAATCCCAGTGAGAGTGGAAATTCTCCTTTTTTTTCCCCAGTTATAAAGGATGTACACGAAGTGCACACTTTATATTATCCCCATAGCAAGGGCATATGTAAAACTTCTCTCCTGTGCTGAATCCAAAGCAGATTTTGGAGGCTCAGGCTTGATTTAGAGATAGCAGCTCTCTTAGGGTTTCTGATAATGCATTTAGAAAAGAGCCACATCATTTTTTTTTAAGTACAGGTATTCTGTGCATGTTCAGTTCAGGTGTTTACAAAAAAAACCCAAAAGCCATGAAAACCAACCCAAAAACGTGGTGATTCTCAAAATAAAAACTGCCATGAGCAAGAGCAGAACCTGCAGTGTTCTTTGCAGATTGATGGGCTCTGGGGGATCCATGAGATGTTTCCAGAGCCCATCCCAGTTCCAGGTCTCCCTGTGGCTGCTGCCAGATGTCTGTCAGATGTTTTACAGTCTCCTCTACAAGTGTGAGTGCCTCTGCACCTTGTTTGCATCCTGTGCTGGCTCATAAAATTATTGGAAATCCCTTGTTTCCCCAGCTTGCTGTCACAATTTCAGATGAATTGGGGTGGAGCTGAGGAGCATTTTAAGGTGTAAATCTAAATACAATCATCATCTGCAACCCCCAGGCCAGCAAAAACATCAAACCTTTTCCTGCTGTAATAAATTAGAGACTTCTTGTAGGCTGTTAAAGTATTTTAAATTGCAAAATACCTTTGTGTGGGATAAATGACTGCGTTGGAACTTCTCCTTTGAGTGAATACTGAAAGAAGTTGTGTAAAAATAAAATAAATAGAAATGTGGTGTTTTAAATATTCTGCCACTGTTTCTGTGTGTCCTTGGTTTCCCAGATCCTTGGGTTTACTGTGACAATTGTGGGTTTTTTTGTGCTTTGCTTTCCCTTGTAGGAGACGTTCGCAATGACATCTACGTCACCTTGGTGCAGGGAGATTTTGACAAAGGCAGTAAAACCACAGCAAAGAATGTGGAAGTCACAGTGTCTGTCTATGATGAAGATGGCAAGAGATTAGAGGTATTACAGTATTTAATGTCTGGGAGCTTTTTGATTTTGATACATATCATGTTAAGCCTTTTCAACAGCTGTATTTGTCAGCTTAAGGTTCCAGTTTTTATTTTCAACCAAACTTTTGTCATCATTAGATGCATCTGGCCTTATCAATGCAAGAATTTTGATATCAATTTCATGAGGAGCAGTCTCTCTTATTCTGACCTACTTCACCGATTTATTTTTTTTGTTTATTTGACTGAAAAAGTGGACTTGAAGTGACACGAGTGCTTCCCCTTGTTTGTTTTTGCAGAGTGTTATTTTTCCTGGTGCTGGTGATGAGGCCATCTCAGAGTACAAGTCAGTGATCTATTACCAAGTAAAGCAGCCTCGCTGGTTTGAGACTGTAAAGGTATTTAAACTGTTAAAATAACTTCTCTGGGTGTTAATGTGCCATTAATACAGCTTCCAGTGGGAAACAAAGCTGGGCAAATTCAGTGCCTGTGTTCAGCAGGGAAAGGAATAGCTCAGCTAAGAAAGGCTTAGACTTTCATTGCATACTGAATTTTATTTCAGCCATTGCTCAGGATGACTGTTGTGGGGAAACTCCAGCATCTCTTCAGGAATGGTTTGCTGTGTTTCCATGAAGCTGACCTGGAGGGGAGAGCAGGCTGTTAAGGCTAAAACACATTTGCCCATAGTGTTGGACTCAGCACTGTGTGGGGAGCTGGGTGTGCTTTAAGCCTGCTCCTTTTGCTGGGGTAATGACCTTCCCACTGCCATGTTTGGAGACTGCAGATCTGGAATCCCTTCAGCCTGTCTGTGAGCAGGAGCTGTGTGCTCACCAGGGCCTTGCAGCTGCTCCCACACCAGAGTTTTCACTCCAAAGTTCCCTTGTTGTGTCTGTAGACAGAAAAGGGCTGCTGGGGGATAGTAGAGGATGGATGTGTTGCTGGAATTGTCACTCACTGATCATTTGGAAGTGCTGGAAGATGTCTGGATGGGGTTGGAGGAGGCTGAAGGTGCTGCCCTGACCATTTCCTTCTCCTCCCCTCCCCTCGTGTTGGACTCGGCACTGTTTGGGGAGCTGGTCCTGCTTTAACCCACTCATTTTGCTGGGGTTATAGCCTTTCCACTGCCATGTTGGGAGATTGATGGTGGCTTTCTGGAATCCATTCAGTCTCTGCAGCAGTGGGAACAGGGGCTGTGTGCTCACAAGGGCCTTGCAGCTTCTCCCCACACCAGGATTGTCACTCCAAAGGTGCCTTGCTGTGCCCATGGACAGAAAGAGGCTGCTGAGGATGGATGTCCTGCTGGGCTTGTCACTCACTAATCATTTGGAAGGTGTCTGGATGGGGTTGGGGGAGGCTGAAGGTGCTGCCCTGACCATTTGCTTCTCCTCCCCTGGTGCCAGGTTGCGATCCCCATCGAGGACGTGAACCGCAGCCACCTGAGGTTCACCTTCCGCCACAGATCCTCCCAGGACTGTGAGTACCTCAGCCTCTCCTTGCTGCCTCAGGTTTAGCTGTTACATTTTTCACATTCTGTGCTGCTTTAGTGGGTCTGGGGATAGAAAGAAGCTAGTAATAGTACATAGATTATCTACTAGATTAGGTCTAGTAGATAGATTTGGGCATGGTGAGCTCTGCACAGAGCAGGGAGACAAAACAATTCTTGCTCCAGCTTGGGACCAAGGACAAATGAGCCAAATCTCAGCCCAAGAGCACAAACAACGTGGGCTGCAGAGAGAAAAACAAGCAGGATGGGAGTGCAGAAGCTAAAGCTGGAATGGGACAATGAACTCCAAGGTGCAAATGGAGCAGAACTGATCCCAGTGACAGAGCCCATGCCCGGGCTGCATTTTGGGACCATTTTGGTTCATCTTGGGTGCAGCCCTGGCTGGGCTCTTGTGCTGCCCAAGGTGGATCCATGGAGGAAATCCTTTTAATAAATCCCTGCTTTATTCTGGAACTCTGCCCAGCCTCTTCTCCAGCTCAGCCTTGACAAGGCATCATCTTTGGGATTTCCTGGAGCAGGGATGCCATTCCCACATTCCCAATCCGCAACTGATTTTTGCCATTGCTTCTAGTGCAGGATTAAATTTGTGTCACTTTAGGTCATATCTCACCTCCTTTTTCCCTTTACATCTTCCTCACTCTTACCTATCCTGATGGAGTTTTTCCTTCCCTGCCCAGTTTTTTCACCAAAGGGAATAAATGGAATTTTTTACTAGGTTACTAATGGAGTAAAGCTTTTCATTAATAACTCAGAGGGGTGTGGTGTTCTGTATCTTAGAGGTAGAGAGTAATAAAGGTCTTCAACAAAAGGGAATATGAAAGTTTATAGTTGGCTTAGCATCAGTAATTGAAGACTTTGGGAGTAAGAAAATTAATAAATTAATTTTGACAATGATACTTTCTAAGGAAAACAATGTTCTAAAAGTCAGTGTCATTATTATCAGAATTATGATTGTGTACTACAAATTATTAGAGTCAGAAATGTTCTTGACCATGACTCAAATATTTAGGTTGGCCACAGCCTAAATATTTAAAAGAGGTCATTGCTAAATATTAAGAGGAGCCCCTTTCAGGGCTTTCTCCCAGGCTCCTTGGGCTGTCTCAAGGTGATGGCACTTTTCCTTCTGGCTTTTTCTCAACTTCCTTTGGGATCTATCCTTCATCTGTTGCTTTGTTTTTTTAAACTTCTGCCAACAGAGTTGACCAAGAACAAGCTGAATGCATTTTGTGGTTCCTGTTGGCTGCAGAATGGGTCAGCTTTCAAAAAACTCAGGCACTTCATCTGCATTTATGGATCCAGTTTCTGTTTTGCTTCTAATGTTCCCCCTCCAAATGTCTGTCCTCAGGGCTCTGTGCTCTGATGGGATCTTCAGTGCTGGTGTTTAATCTTTATCCCAGCTCCCAAACACTGCCATTCTTCTAAAAACCTGGACTTTTTCAATGCATCGCATTTCTGGTTTGTTTTTAAAATTTGCCTTTAGAAAGCTTTCCAAAAAGAACAGACAGAATCTGGAAATAAGAAGCATCTGGTTACTGTGCTCATTTGGCTTTTTTTTCTTTTTGTTTTGTCTTGCTTTTAGAAGTCTTCCCTAGTTTTTTGTACACTTAATTTACATGAGAATCTTTGCTGTGGTCACTCACTGACAGATTGTCCATGTTTGTGAGATTTAGGTGTCCTGACTGTAGAAATAATTATGTGGTGATTTTTTTTTT